>SSNR01000075.1:2019996-2106819 GCA_006937965.1 Callopanchax toddi
GGCGCCCCATGGCTACCTGCTGCTGCCGCTGTGATCAGGTGGGGGAGAGGCGCGCTGCGCGCATCCCTCCGTCCGGTTGTTTATTGATAATCAGTGTTGGGAGTAACGACTTCCAAAGGTTATTAATTACTGTAATGCATTGCTTTTTTTGGTAACGCAGTAATGTAAGGCATTACAGAAAAAAAGCTGTAATATTTTAACGTCAGTGCGCGTTACAGTGCACGTTTAACCCGGATTGAGGCGGTGGGTTCTTCAGAGGAGAAACGTCACTCAGCAAAAAATGTGGTCAGACGGAGAAGAGAGGAGTAAATCTGCAGCCAGTGAAACAAGTCCGGTTCTGTTCGGTCCGAAACTCATGCGTGGTTCGGTTCAGAACTCGGTCCAGAGGGAAAATGTGGCCCGAGTCGTGCGCGCTCACGGTATCCAAGGCCCGTTAAGACATATGAGCGCATGCAGCGCTCCGTAAACTGAAGCGAGCGAACTGAGAAGAAGTTTTAAAATAAAGAGTCACTCTGTTATTCACGTCAGAAGTTGGAGAGTTCACTCTCTCGCCCACTGAGCAGAGGAAAGAGCGCGTCATGCAGCCTCTGCTGCAGGAGGGAGGAGCGGACAGGTGGAGAAGAAGCAGACAGGTGGAGGTAGGAGTCAGTCAAACTAATGAATAAGGAGCTTGTGCAGAGAGATATGTTTATAGATTTAAATATACTGTATATAGATATGATGGAATAATATATGGATAGGTAGGGATATATGGAGAGATATGGATGATAGATGGATGGATGGATAATAAATGATGGATGGATAGATAGATAAATGCATATCCAGATAGTTGTATATCTCCATGTATCCATCACATCACCTTCCACTGGATGTAGAATGAGCTACCTTTATGGTCAAATCCCTATTTACAGTTATTTTGATGAGAGTAACTAAAAGTAATGCAAAAGTAGTGTAATGCCTTACATTTAAAAACAGTAATATTGTAATGTAAGGGATTACTTAAAAATGACAGTAACCAGTAATAAATAATGCATTACAGTTTTGAAGTAACTTGCCCAACACTGCTGATAATGCATGATGAGTCTGCAACGTTGTCAGTGATAGCACCTTTTTAAAAGTCGCTGGCAAAGCAAGCCCTCTGGGGCAGCCTTCAGGAAACGAAGAAAGGAAGAGGAGGAAAAACGGGCCCAAAGTAGAGGTATTTAATTAACATACATGAAATTGTGAACATTTTTCCTGGACCATCATTTAGCAAGTTAGCTAAGACTAAAGGGCTATCATGCTGTTGTGCCCCCTACTTATTATATGAATGAATGTCATCAGTTCAAGTTTATCCAACTAATTGCTTACTACTTAGAATTTGCAAAAGTTACGTTGTTTCTTTTCTGGGCAGTAGGGGGCGCCAAAATCATTTTTCGCCTAGGGCACCATTCAGTCCAGGGCCGGCCCTGCCTATATAGACATAAAAACCTCCACAACTCAATGGATACGTCTGAGTTAAGTCAACACAACAAATCAAAGAACCAGTTTTAAGCTGATTGTTCCCATTTCTTAAGCTGATTTGATCAAAAACAACAAATATAACAGTTTAAAAAAGAAAATAATAAAAGGTTTTAAATAATAAATTAAAAAAGGACCTGAGAAACGCCTCCTCCTTCATCCTGATCCAGCAGCTAAAACCTGGAATTTATCCTGTTTCTACTCTGATTATCACTTCCTGTGTGAGACGTTGAGTGTGTGTGTGTTCCAGACAGAGCTGCAGGGGAACTGGTAAAAGTGTGTGTGTGAGCTTAGATCAGTTTAACACATCAGAGCTCTTCAGGTTTGATGGAGTTCAGTCACAACATGTGTCGTCTGATTCCTGCGCAGCTGGAACCAAAGGCATGATGGGATTTTGACTTCCTGTGTGATTTCTGTGGTTTATTATCTATAAAACAGCATGTTTGTGCTCCAGTGAAGCCCTCCAGCAGCACAGATGAAGCTGTTCATTATTCATCATCCTCTCACGCTGCAGGAGTGTGTGTTACCTTGGTGTTTGTTGGGGTGGAGGTAATGCACACTGACAGCCCGACGGGAGGAGACTCACACTGGGAGGCTTCAGTGTGTCCTGCTGCAGATCTACACATACACTCTCACACACACGAATAGCCAAAAATAAAAGTGATGGACAAAATCAATTCATCAGCGATCAATCAGCACTCTGCAGGAGAAGCTCAGACTTTCATGGATAACTTGGTCAAGTTTTCTCTAAATATCTGAGGACTCCATCCATCCATCCATTTTCTGTAGCCGCTTAGTCCTCCACAGAGGGTCGCGGGGCAGCTGGTGCCTATCTCCAGCGGTCAAGGGGCGAGAGGCGGGGGACACCCTGGACGGGTCGCCAGTCCATCGCAGTATCTGAGGACTCTATTTCTTGAAATAAAGAGACTGAACACTGTGAATGTAATGCACTGGGTGAAGGTTTTACCTGGATGCAACCATTTGGGGCGCTGCCTGAAAGCAGGTCAGCGTCTGGATTCTCCATCAGAGAAAAGGCCTGAGTGTTTTTAGTCGGTCGTTAAATATTTCAGATCTTCTCTGTGAAGAAGAAGCAGCAGCGACGCTCCTGATCGAGGTGCTAAACACTCGCAGGAAGTCTGGAATAACGCAGCAGTTTGACACGTAATGGTGAAAATTCACAGATTAAAAGAGAATAAAACTGACAGGATTCATGTGTAGCAGCAGAGGGAATGTAGAGGAGACAAAGAGCTGCAGTTCTAAGCAAAGAGCAACATTTTTATGGGGAGCCTAGAATTATTATAACATAACATTGTAGGATTTTAATATTAAAAATATTTCTTGTCAATTTTAAAACTAGAGTTTATACCAAAATCATCTCCAGGGAAAAAAAAATCAGGATTATTTAACAATTCATTTAGTTGGGAAACATGTTTATTTTTTGATTCATTGAAATGAGAAATAAAATAAGAGGTGTTCTGACTGTAAAACCTAAAATAGCTTGAGCTCACATTTTAAAAAGACCACACTTACCAATTTACACCAGCCGGTGGCAGCACTGAGCTGCCTGGAGGTTTTAAAATGGACTTTTATCCCACTAGAACCAATATGGAACTCCATAATAATACATATCCCTATTTTATAAAAACACAATCCTTTTAATAATCTTTTTCCGTCAGTTATTTTGTTTTTGTGATCAATTGGAACCAAATTTGACAACCCTAGATCCTCTTATGATGAATTTACCCTAATCTAGAAAACACTTTTATGTACAATCTCACGTGATGACTCAGCTCATAAATGGTTCTAAGATTAACTGGCGTCCATCTTGATTTGGATTAATAAAAACTTAATGGGATGTTTGGGTCGCTCTGAAGTGGAACAGGAAGTAGTCCTCTGATTGGAACAATACTCATGACTAGTCAGATCAGGAGAGACGCTGCTGCAGATTGGTGACAAATTTGCAGGTCATTTTCAGGTATTTAAAACAACTCTCGCCAAATGAAGTTATACTGATGCATTAGAACTCTATACTACCTGTTGATCATGAGACTGTTTCGTTTATGGTGTTTATGACGCTGCAGCAGCGTGTACAGTAGTGTAGAAATTCTACGGTTTTAGGTCAAAACAAACAGAATAACAATTTTATGTAAATTTAAAGAAAAATGATGTTTTTCGGCAAGAGTTGTTTCAAAAGCTGACAGGCTGCTCATTTGATCTGCAGCAGTGTCTCTCCTGATCTGGCTAGCCATAGGAACATCCTCCTGTTTCAAGAGACTCCGCCCGCTTTTAGTGATGTCACCAGTTCAGACTGATAACTGATAGAACGCCGCTTCAGAATGACCAAACATCCCTTTACTCTTTTTAATTTTCTGAGTTTTGAAATTTTTAGAAAAAAACCAAAAACATTCTGAAAATTCAGACATCACTGATCAACACATCCTGCACAAAACATTCAGGAAGCAGCTGTTTCTTCATCCTGAGCAGCTGCTTTAGTTACCAGTCTGTCGCTGTTTAACCCTCCTAACCCTCCATCGGGACTCCCAGCAGCCCCGGCTCATTGCTGCCTGTGTGACGCCAGAAAGCTAAAGTGGGACACACAACATCTGGTTTGGATGATTGATCACGTCACAAGCAGGCAAAGTTAACCTGCAGGAGAGGACAAACGCTCATAAATGATTCGGGTCAGGTTATTAAAGATGTAGACGGGTTCTGAGCTAGCGAGGCCCGTAAAGCTTCCTGTTGGAGGGCAGAATCTGAGGGTTTCAGCTTCATGTTAGCCTCCAGCATCAGTGTGGGTTGGTTTGCTTTTGTTGTGTGTGCGTTAACACATCTGCGGGTGCAAAAAGCGTAAGAAAAGAGGGGGTGAAAACGTGTGTGCGTGAAGCAACAGCAGCTAAAAGCCTCTTGTTGTTGGCGTGCATCACTTCAGCCTCGAAGGGATTCTTCTGTTCACACCTATTAACGAAAACTGAAAGTGGAGTCTTTAAATGTTATGCTGGTCTTTGTTTTTAAACACTGTGAACAATATGCCAAAAACAATTGCTTTTGTTTTGGTTCTGTTCTGTGTCGACACAATTCTGGCTCATCCCTTGAATTATGCATCTATTTTATGCCTGAATTTAGTTTTATGCCCATTTAGAAATCAGAGACTTTCTGCTGACAACAAATTCTGAATGAAATTCTCCAGGGAGTCTCCAAATATCCCAAAGGTTCTCCATTTCCTCGTGCGAGTCTCGGGGCTACACTCTGGCATTGCTGGAATTTTGAACAAGTTCAAGTAATTTGCAAAACAAATTTCCTTTAAAATAGGGTCAACCTGTCTTGAACCCTTCACTGTTTTGTTTCTTTAAGTCAAAATGAGTTTAAAAAAAGCTTTTTATTTGGAATCTCACTGAATTCGTATGTATGCCACATTAGAGAGTCCTTTTAAATCTGGATGGGTCATGTGGGGCGTATGATGTCATTACATTTTCTTGCCACAGTGTCATCACTAAGTGTCTTAATTATGTCTCAATTTGCAGTTTGGTCTCCATCCTGCCAAAAGCCCAGATTTTACTGGGCTGCAACTGTTGAGACAAACTCATTTTTGAAGGAATTTCCAAAATGTCTCGAAACATTTGCAAGGGTTTCCCTCGTGAGCAGCACTTGTCAAAAAGAGTTTGGTCCAGAAGCAAAGTTCAGTGTTTTGTGGAGGTTATCTCTGCACAAATGGTTGAGAAGTTTAGTGAAATATTGATGATTTTGAGAGTTTTTAATGTTGATGGTTTGGAATTTTAAAGTTTTACACTTAATTATGATACAAGTAAAAGTGTCTCCATTATGTCTCAGTTTATTCACAATATGGTTTCTAACTCCTCCCACACTTGTCTCATGTCTCGTTTCCAACTCACAGAAACTAAACGGAGAGGTTCCAGACACCTGTGATGACTCTGCAGCTAATCTGAGTAATTTGTCTGGCTAATCTTTCACACTTGTTAAAAATTCCATAGATATGAGAATAACACCTTGCTTTTTTAACTCAAACTCACAATTCCAAACAAATCCAGTAGCATTTAATCATGAGGATAAATAATTAATTTCCTTTGTGCTTCATTTACATACATCCATACAACATCTCCCATAATGCATCTCACCATTACTCTTCCCTGTGAGAAATCCCTCTCAGTTCTCGTCTCTTTACAATCGCAGCTGTTTTTGAGCAAGCTCAACATTTCCAGACTCACCACAGTCCTCGTCTTCCTGTCACCTGCAGTCGTCCAATCAAAAGGCTCGTTAGCTTCAACTTGACTCAAAGAGGTTGAAGGTTTGGTTCAGTTCTCCATTTATCGGGCTGTAAATTCTGAACAAAACTCTCCCAGAACCAGAAGTGCTGCTCATGAGAGGAAACAGAAAAACTTGCAAATGTTTCGAGACATTTTGGAAACTCCAAATAATAATTTGTCTCCAACAGTCGCAGCTCATTGATCGTTGGCCTTTGGGAGGGACAGAGACCAAAAACAGCAAATAAATCACATGGTAACATGACTGATTTCATTTCTTACCAAATCTTCTTTACTTGCTGCTACCTGTGCCCTGACAAACACAAGGGGGTGGGGTGGGGTGATGGAGCTATACTGACACCTGGTGGGCAGGTGAGGAACAACCAACCCTGAAAGGAGAGCAGAGGTTACTAAAGGGAAGTAAAAGAAGCCATGATGGAGTGTGATTGCACAACATCCTTTATTTCCAGGATCTAAGAGCACATTTCAACACACAGCTCAGAGACAGACTGCATTTTTTATAAAAGTTTGTTGGCATACAACTATAAACTTTAGTGATAATAAAAGTCACAAAAATCTGTGTCTTTTAAAAAAAAAGAAAAAACAAAACGGCATCTGGACAGTTTGGTTTTAGACTTGAACACGTAATCTGTGGACCAAGTGGATTTAAAACAGGAAAACAAAGATTTTATTCTATTTTTTACATAAAAATGCTGCTTTGTGCTCCTGCATCGTGAAATACTGAACAAATTACGTCTCAGCTCACTGTTATGGCACCATGTTCGTTTTAGCTAAAGTGACAAACTGGAAACACGACAGAAAAAAGAAACACACAACTTTTAGGAACGATATTCTTACATCATGGATCATAAAATGCTTTTTTTCCTCTATCAGATACTGTCAGTGCTGGAGAGAGTTTGTGATATTAGTGCTTATAACACACACACACACACACACACACACACACACACACACACACACACACACACACACACACACACACACACACACACACATCCTGTTTTTTAAATCCTTGAAAACAACGTTCATATTCATAATTTTCATACAGCATTCGATCTCATAAGTGCTTTAAATAATCTGTTTTATAAGAAAAGTCATAAAAACAAAAATAAACGAGGCAAATCTGTAAATGCATTTTGTCGTTGTGTTGATTGTCATCAGCTGATGCTACAAATCCCACTTCCTGTTGTGAATGAAAGCTCTGTGTCTGATACGTCTTCATTCAGGACATTCCACACCAGAGACCTTTCTCATTTGGTTTCTGACTCGATGCTCAGATGATTCAACGTTTGTGTCATAAATCAGTTGACTGATTCTGACAGACTGGCTGTGGTCTGAACTACAAACAATAAGATCTGTTCTCAGGTCAGCTGTGTTCCAGTCAGGGCGATGCAGCGAGTTTCTGTCACAGTGGAAGAAGGTAATGTTTAAAAACCCGACTGACAGCAGCTCAGACACTGGTTCTGGGTGATCCGATCACACATAGACAAACTCTCCCTCAAGCCACATTAGTGGGGGTTAATATCTTGAATACACTCGTGACAGCAAGTGTTGTTACACTGAACTAAAATAATGGATCAATGAAGACTAATGTGATGAGTTGGTCTTCAGTTTGGGCGTTCAGCTAACGTCAGTGTGTGTGTTGTTGTTAGGGACGATATCCGATTGTCGTAATGTGATCACTGAGAAGAAGAACTTGCTCTTGCTCTGACACATGACCTTTAGTTGCTTTAAGTGATTAGGTTCCAACAACAACCTTCTGTTTCACCACTTTAGACACAATTAGGGTATTGATTGGTCGGGTTTTGTGTGTTGTGGTGGTTTTTTGCACATTTTGGGTTAAGTTTGGAGAACTTTCACTATCTGGCAAGTTGCCAGCGGAACTGGTGGCGTTCCCAAGCCAGCCTGGAGATATTCTTCCTCCAGCTTGTTCTTAGTTCACCCAGGGGGCCTCCTGCTTGCAGGACATGCCTGAAACACCTCCCCCAGGAGGCGTCCTGACCAGATGCCCGAACCTCCACAACTGGCTTCTCTTGATCTGGAGAGGCAGCGGTTCTACTCCAAGTATCATTTGCAGGTTAAATTTTAAAATACTGTTAAATACCAACACAAGTCTTTAAAAATCATTATATTAATTTTAGGCCAGATCACCCAGTCCTAAGTCACACCTGACACTGTTCTTGGAGAACAAAATGCATTCTGGGAAATGACCATCTAGGGACTCAACAACACAACAAGTCTGGCTCTAAACTCAATGGATGCTTCAGTCCCAGCAGCAGGTGACCGAAGCAGCTGTCACTGCTGATGCTCGTTTGTTGTTCGGCTGACTGTTTAACGATGTAGAGCAGATAATTAGGATGTGATGATGGGTGGGGACTTGTTCAACTCTAAACCTGTGATTGGATCACCCAGGACCTGTCATGTGGCGAGAGTCTGACGTCGTCATGTTAAATAAAACAGATCATCAGAGACTTCTAACGAGCTCCGATGATCCGCCCTGGTTACGTTTGGTTTGAGACTTCAGCTGATTGAGAAGCACCAGAATTGAACATAAACATCTCTAACAAACAGAATCATAGATTAGTGCTTCAGTGCTGCTCATCTGAACCAGTGAATTTAAACAAATCATGTATTTATACTTCAGTCCTTGTATTCTGTGTGTGTGTGTGTGTGTGTGAGAGAGACACCTGCAGGCTGTACGGTGTGTGTCTGACGGGTCGAGGCTGAAGACAAGGCGTTACCTGGAGGTGTTACCGCCGTCTCCAGTCAGGAACCAAAATGCTTTGAATGGATCAGAACTCTCTGACTGTGTCTCTATTGGACTTGAAGTGCACAGGTTCTCTGTCAAACTCAAACAAGCTAAAACAAACAGCTCCTCTTCTACATGTCTTTAATAATATCAGAGAATAAAATGTTCTTTTAATTCATACGTGCATGTGTAAAGCACCAGGATGACCTCTCTGACCCAACATCAACGCACATCAAGGCGACAAACTGATGTTTAAGTAGTTCGTTATGTTCAGAAACATTTGAAATAAATACTGAATTTGACATTTTTAAAAGTTAAGCAGCATGTTTTTACTCTTCTGTTGGTTTGTGGTTTAATTTCACATAAATATAATTTAAATACTGCAGAGAGTTAAAAAAAAAAAATCTCGAATACTTGTTGGATATCTTTTAAAAATGACTGCAGATCAGTTTTAAAAAGCATTTCCAACCTTTTCCTTCCAGTTTCCTTCAGGTTATAAGAACTAGCTGCTACAGCTCGGCTAACTCGTGCTACTGTTGTGGTAAAGGTTTGTGGACACAGTGTTCAGACGACACGACAACATCTAACTAAAGCTTCTGGTTCAAAGATTTAAATGCTTCATCAGTCTGAAAGTTGCAGATTATTTCAGACCAAACTCTAATTAAACCTGCAGTTTTTTTTCATGAGAGGAAACAAATGTTAAAACGTGTTTTTAAAAGCAGCAGTGATCCTGATTTGAACCTGAAACCTTCACAGTGGTTCCTCAGGTCGGAGGCGTCTCCTCCTCCTCCTCTCGGTTTTAAGGTTGAGGTGAGACATCAGAACAGTTCTCCAAGTCAGATCCAAAGTCCAGTCTCTCTGTACCTCCTTCTGCTCCTCTTCTTCATCCAGTCAGAGGAAGAATCCAGATTTTTTGGGGTCCTGCAGGACAGGGAGTCCGTCAGGACATTCTACCACTCCATTACTTTCAGGAATTAGACATGTCCTGACGTATGTTGAGCTAGCGGTGCTGAGAAGACAAGTGCTCTCCACCTGAAAAACAAATCATTTATATTTTTATTTCTTTTATCTTTCTGGTTACATTCTTTAGCTCGTCTTCATTTGGTCTTCTAACCAATCGGGACTCCTGTTGTTTCCCGTTGTTCAAAACAGTCGAGTCAGCACATCAGACCTGGTTACACCCTGATCACTGCTCTCAGGTCAGTTTGGGACAAAGACTCAAGTCTTTATCAGCATTTAAATCCTAACTGAAAATGTCCCTTACTGTTGTGGTGAACACTCAAACTCTTTGTTCAGATTTTTTTTGTCACTAAATTACACAGAAATGAGCAGAGATTACATCAAATTTGTTCAAGACATCAAGCAACAACAGCAGAAGCAATCTATGACAAATTGTTATGGATTCAGGTTTTTCTGGTAGTGTTTCAGACCCTGATGTTCCTTTGTTTCATCTTTTATTATCCTGTCTTTTATCTTCTAACTAATGTTTACATCCTAAACATGTGAGACACTAATTTTTGATGAAAGTCAACAGAGTTCCTGCTCTCAGAATGGCAGCTCGACGCCTCTTCATTCTCACTGACGTGTTTACTTATTCTATGTCTCGTTCTTTTACTTCCCCTCCTTCAGATTTAGACTGGCAGCAGACAGTTAACTGGTTCGTTTCTGTTCTGCTGGTTCTCTTCTACAATTAGAAAAAACAA
Source organism: Callopanchax toddi (assembly GCA_006937965.1). Classification (NCBI taxonomy): domain Eukaryota; kingdom Metazoa; phylum Chordata; class Actinopteri; order Cyprinodontiformes; family Nothobranchiidae; genus Callopanchax; species Callopanchax toddi. Next base: position 2,030,229 of record SSNR01000075.1, read on the forward strand.
GAAAACGTTGAAGTCATTTGGACAAAATTAGACGCTTCTGACATCACCATGAGATCAAGTAAATCCTCATTTTTTCGGCCATACTTTTTCTTCTGCTGATCCAAGGTGATGATGTTAGAGGTACCAGACTTAATCCTCCCTAGAGACACTCAGCTCAACCTGGGGGATGCTATGGACCAGAGGGGAAACATAATCCATCCAGAGGGAAACTGTCCAGAAAAGCATCTTTGTCAGACACTTGAACCACCTCTGCAGCTCTACTCTGAGTTCCCCCTAAAATGATGGAGCTCTTCACCCTATCTCTAAAGCTGAGCATGACTCATAATTTAGAGTCCAAAGCTTTGACTTCAGTTCAGCTCTTTTTCCACCATGACAGGACAGGTCTAGTTTTTTTCCATACTTAAAAAACAGGCGTGTTTATGCTCTTATTTGTTTCATTTTCAATAATATCTTCCTGCAACCTTTTATTAAAGCTCTGCTGCTGCTGAAGAAACAACCAACAGGAAGATATGAATGTGAATTATTTTCAGCAGTACGTTCATCTTCTCGGCGTGTACAGAGACGGTGAAGAAGTGGATCTGGCTGCACGCCTACGCTCCCCCCCCACCCCCCACCCCTACATTCGCAGCATTAGGTAATGATGACAGATAAATTGTAGGTCAGCAGCGCTCATGCCTGACTGGCTAGCCTGCCAGTATTTTTCTTTCAGCGACAGCCACTGACCCTGAAGAATAACAGTGGGTTTGAATGGAAGCCTGCTGGGCTCGGCCGTCTCCGGGCCTTATTCTATTCATTACTGGACTCTTTCTCACTGCTGCTTTACCGTCCTGTCCTCACTCATCGTTCTCCCCTCTCTCCTGTTGCCTATTTGTTTTTCAGGCGTTCTGTTTGGGAAAAGAACAGGCAGAAACAGAACAGGATGCAGAAATAAGCAGCTCTGGTTCTGGTTTAAATGAACCTGGTGGCTCCGACCGTTGTGATCTCGTTACTTCGTTATGATTTACGATGAGGAATCCTCCAAACGTACAGCTGATCACGTCTTTGTACTCGGATTCCAGGAAAAGTTTTAGTTGGACGGTTTCCCTGAAAATTATTCTGGCTCAGTAAGCAACTCAATCCAACGAGATCTGCACAGTTAATAACCTAAATCAACCTCAATTAACAAATCAAGACTGAAACCACAACAACGTTTGGGAAACTAAAAGTGGCGAGAATCCAAATCCAATCGGGACTGTCGGATTTGAGCTGAACATGATAAAATAAAGGTTTTATTTGTTGCACATTGTGACTCTTGGATCGGCACAGAAACATTCAGCAGTAATAAAACCACTCTCCCACGAACTGAACTAAAATAAACCCCGACTTGAACTGACTCTGTGCCCGGCCCGTCTCCCTCTTGTCTTATTTACATGACATGTCTGCTCGCATCATCACAGTTTACACTGAGCCCGCCGTCGGCCCGAGGCTTCTGTGTGCCGACTCAGAACGAAATCCTTTTTCATGACAGTGAAGGAGAAGAGCCAAGCGCTGCAGGGATGTGGATCCTGCAGCCCTCGGTTTGTTGATGCTCACTGATATTTGAGGGCAGCAAAGACTTCAGGCCTCGTCGACAGGACGGAGAGTCCAAACGGAACCGGCAGCTTTGCTTATTTGGAGAAGAGAGGAAGAAGGACGGAAAGATGTAACTGAGCCGACAACACAGAGAGTCTGAGAGGAATCAGTCCTGAGGATGATCTCTGGATGAGAACATTGTGACGACGTCAGAGAAAAGAAACCATCCTGCTCGGTTTATATTCCTGGTATTAAGGTGCCAAACATAAACACTGAAAAAGCCTAAATTATTGTTTGTAATGATGTCACCATTTTTTGTTAATTTTCACGCCCTGTAGTTTAGAAGAAAAACAAACACTGAAATTATTCATTAAAGCACGTGAGAAATGTCCCCATGGAAAGCAATGGGACTCAGGAGAAACAGGTGAGAAAGCTCTTTGGAGCTTTACGTCTCAGGGAGACTTCACAGTAGAAACATCATTCAGAGTTTAAACGGGTCGCAGGAAGTGGGACTTTACATGACTGAACTGGTGTTTTGATGGTTTTTACACAATACAGTGTTGTGAACACGTTTGTCCTCCTCTTGATTTTTGTCCAAAAGACTATGACTAAAACCAAAATGGCTGCCAAAAACAACACTGTAGTACTAAAATTATATGGTGTGGACATCAAAGAGCTACTGTATAATAAAAAAATCCTTGGGTGTGATTATTGATCATAAACTTTGCTGGAAAAGTCATCTAGCAGATATCTAAAACATGTTAGTATATCTTGTACTGTTCTCTGGTAATGCCATACAGTAGGGAAAATAAGTATTTGCTACTCCAACAATTTTTCAAGTTTTCCCATTTAAAATGAATGAAGAGGTCTGTACACCTCATCATGAGAAGACCTCATTTGATGTGAGAGACAGAAAATAAAACAGGACTTAAACAGGATTTTCAGCAAATCCTGAAAATCACATTGTATAACTTTAAAATATTAAGACTTTGAAGACTTTTCCCACAGAATGTTTAATTGATAGTTGATGATGCAACACTAACTTTCTAAAAGTTTCAGGTTTTTTTTAACAAACTCCTGATTCCCACAGCTTTTTAGGACAAATACAAATTCTATATCAAATCATTGGTATTTTAGTCTTCTTCCACCCACTGTGCCTGTTGTTGCTACAGAGTCACACCATAGACTTCCATGCTATTATTCACTCAGCAGCTGTTTGTCTGAGGTTTAGTTTTAGTCAGATTCTTTCTGATTCATTAAGTTTACAGTCAGGAAGTGACAGACCCAGGTGTGTAGTTACCATGCTGACCTGATCCACTAGTGGTACCGTGGTTCTCTCTGCTCTTTTTATACAGTTTATCCATCAAACAGACATTTTGCTGCAGCCCAGGAGAACAGTTGATGTACGTATTTCAGGCAGCAGCTGCACAGACTCCCTTCAACATTTCTCCAGATATTTTCTAGTTTCATTCTAGAATTCTAAAGCTGAAGAACATGAGCACTAGAAGCTGTTACACACACACACACACACACACACGGCGTTTGGGTCTATAGTAAACAAACCAGTGTGTTGTACAGATCAGTGATTGTTAATTATCTAGTGTTTTATTGTGGTTTCTCACCTTGGCGTCTGCGACCGGGTCAAACAGGCTGTAGTTTAACGACGTCAGGCCGTCCTGCGGCTGTGACAGAGACAGAAGCTGTTCCAACTCCGGAGCGGAGTTCTGAGTAGGCCCGTGGGTCAAACAGGATGGTGAGATCTGTTTATGGTGACCCGGCTGTGGGTGTGGCGGTACTGTGGTCACCAGACTCTGATGCTGACAGAGATCCGGTCCCATCACACCATTCAGCAGCGTGTTGGAGAGGCTGCAATCCACGTGTCCGACCTCCAGGTTTGGTAGGAAGGTCATGTGCTGGTTCTGGATGTACGACCCGTTTGATGTCAGCTGATTGTGGAAACCTGACAGGCTCTCATGGTTTTCCTGGAGCTCCCACTGAGGCTCCAGATGTTCTCCGTTCAGCGGTGTGCTTGTGGGTGGGGGCTGATGGGAGGCAGAGCGATCCTGGTCCACCCAGTGACCGACAGATAAACCACTCAGATCACCAGTACCGACCGCTCCAGGATGTGAGGCAGATTGGATCGAACCTGGTTGTGCTTTCAGCAGCTCACCTGCACTGATGTGCTGCTGCATCTGCTGAGACAGCTGGATGAGGGGCTGCCTGGTGCTGGGGGGGACTGTGGAAGTCAAACCAGGCTGCTGGGAGCCGTTCTGGACTGAGTCTGGGTTTGACAGACGGCCCGGTTCCTCTGTCTCACTCTGCAGAGAGTCGTGAACGTAGGAGAGGATCTCGTTGTTGGTGAGCATGTCGCTGAGCGAGGGGATGTGGGCGGGGTCCAGCTCCACCTGGATCATCCTCTCATCCAGCAGCAGCAGCTCCAGGTCATCAGCGTTCAGCCCCAGACTCTCCAGAGCGCTGAAGAGCTCACTGTTCGAACATGTTTCCTCTTCATCCAGGGACAGAGAGTCCAGAGTGGACAGAAGAGGGTCAAAGCTCAGCATTTCAGCACTGCAGATCCCCACCTCCCCATTGGACCCCATACTCCAGCTGGTGCCGCTCAGCAGGCCGTCGGGCTCATTAGTCCTACTGCTAAGGAGCGAAACCTTCGGCTCCACATCTGGATGGCAGACATACACAGACTCATCCTGACTCATCAGCGCCCCCAGAAGGGAACTTGGGTTCAGCTCGTCTGCAGAACTCTGGTCCACTTTGCCTTTCTTGGACTTGCTGCCCTTGGCTTTTCCCTGGAAGGATTCTGGGAAGCCATGCAGCGGGTATCCAGTCTGGTAGAGAAGAGCCTCTCCGGTGGTGAAGGTGAAGGGAAGGTGCATAGATCGTTTCCTCAGGTGTTCTCCTCCCTCCTCCTCCCTGTGGACGAACAAACAATCAGATAAACCAGGTGAAACTCTAACACGCTGCAGGAGAATCAGAGAGAAACGCTCACGCCAAAGGCCGCTGGGTGGCGATGATGTAATCCGGTTTTCCGTTCTTGTAGACGAGTCGGGCATTGGCCTGAACCCACTTCCATCTGTTCTCCTTGGTGAGCAGCCTGAAGACCGTCAGACCGCTCTCGCCTGTCTTTATCACTGAAAACACATCAGACAACACGTTACAGTGAAACCAGAGCTTAATCTCTTCTTCTGTTCTCTCACATTAGTTTTTCTTTTCGTTACATATTTTCACCTGTAAAAATCACAAATTAAAAAACGAATTCTTGTGTGAATAAACTTTTATCTTTTAGCTCAGGGACTTGTTTGACTTATGTTTCCTTATCGGTCCTTTTTGAACTTTGATGTTTCCTAATCTCTTGTTCTCTGCCAGTGCAAACATTTTTACTTCTTTAGAAACGAGCGTGTGCAGATCCTCAAGCGTGATTGGACCTCTGCTGCTCTTTTGTCCCGCCCACCAGTCTGATTGGACGTCTGATCGGTCTTCTGCTCCACCTGAACTCCTACGTTTTTCAGTTCCTGCCGTTTATTAGGGAAGTTCATCAGAGAAGCTGTGAGTTAACCCAACACTATTACTGGGATTGTGTTTCATGGTTAAATGTAGATAAGAGAGGCTTTTAAACAACAACAGCTCTTAAATATGCTGTATGAACCTTCCCCAGTTATAATCCAGTCTGATTTCACTGAAGCGCTCAGCCGGTTATGTGTTGTGACACTTTACATGCTGCATTTAACGCTCATTAATCCTGTGATCTGTGACCAGATCCAGATGTTCAGCCAGCTGTGGCTGGATGTGTGTTGGTCCGACTGAAGCTGCTGCTTAAAGTCTGAACCGTCAAATACGAGCTGCAGCCATAAGAACCCAAGCGACAACGCTCTGACATGAAGTCTGCAGTCAGAGGTTAAAGCAGCAAAAACACCTCATCCTGAGTCAGAAAACAGCTCTGATAGTCATTAATGCAGAACTAAAGCTTCAACTGAGTCTCTGCTTCTAAAAAGTTAAAAATCACCAGGATGAGAAACTCAGCTGTGGACTGAGATCTTACAATCATTTTCCTGTAATCAGGTGTTTTTATTATTTATTAAGAATATAAATTAAAAAGCTGGTTAGCTGTCATTACACTGTAAACAAATCCTGCATCCCACAATGCATTTCACTATTTAAGATTCCAACTTGTTCAAAAATATACAATATCTCAATTGGCTCAGCTGAACATCAAAGTAGTTTCAGTAGAAAACCCTCTGTGAGGATGAAATGTTGTTTTTGTTGTCTGAAAGCCCCATATATGAATATGGAATGATCAGATGACACACTGGAAGGGTTTCTCTCTCCTGAATGTCTCCATTGGACGAAACAAGCAGGAAAAGTCATTTTCCTCTAAAGCTACTGTATGAGTCTTTTCAACCCGGAGGTCTACCTTCTTTAAAACCAACAATCATGACCTTAACAGGATATTTCAGACTTTTAAAAATGTGTTTCTCTGTTTAATCTATAAATGTTTATATCTTAGCCATTCCTGAATGGCCTCTGTTCAGAGAAATAGAATCAACATCCTTCACAGCTGCTGAGCTAACGGCTCGCTGCCATTTTAAAACACCATGAAACATGACAAATGCTAAAGCTAGCAAGCTATCTTCAGCGGGTGTGATAGGAATGATTAATAACTTTTATACAAAACACAAAAAACACCCCTTTAAAACATTTCTACAGGTCGTTAGAGCTGATTCAGCTTAGTCCAACAGATTATTTATTATAGTGATCAGAGCTGTGGTTTCTTTCTAATCTGGTTTTGACTCGTGTTCTGGGGGATTACACGAGAATAAACACACAAATAAAACAAAAATAAACTCATGACATTTTATTTATATTTGACTGGTTAAACTATCAATGCAGTTTACATTATAAAAATTGTAAAACGTCTAATTATCTGAAAACGAAACTCTGGTTTAGGATGCTCTTTATCAGAGTGTGTGTGCACACGCAGTGGAGCATGAAAGGCCAAGCTTGTACATCCGTGTTGTATGTTTCTAAACACATACACTTGTATTTATGCCTGATTATGTGTGTGTGTGTATGTGTGTGTGGGGGTTAGTGGCGGTGCAGGCGTTACAGTCACCATGGCGACCAGTAACCAGGTCAATGGGGACAGAGCTAAGTAGGACACTCGCTGGGAGATTTTCTCCATCAGCAGCAGACACACAGAGTGTGTGTGTGTGTGTGTGTGTGTGTGTGTGTGTGTGTTACTGACGTGGTGTTCTAGGATCACTTTAACTCCTGTCATAAACTAAACAATGTGTCTGATTAGAACCTCTCTGTTCAGTTGGAGCTAATCTAAACTGGATCCTATGAGTTAAAAAAATCCTCAAATAATTCAGAAGGAGGTGAAAATAAAAGTATCTGGATGTGTTTTATGACATCAGAACAGAGTCTCCATCCCAGTGGTTCTAGTCATTTAGACCTGGGACCAGTCAGTCTGAGGTATGAAGAGATTTGCTGACCTTGCAGGATAAAAGCAGCTGAGACTTACTTCTAACGTGGTTTTCAGCACAGTGCAGCATGTCAGCAGCGTGGATAAACTGGTACCCCGAGCCTCGGACCCTCAGCTCTGCCTCAGTGTAACCCAGAACTATCTTCCCCCTGAAGACCCAGAACAAACAGGAAACATGATAAAACAGTCACCACAGAGACGATAGACTCTCAGGTTTACGTACTTTGCATCACAGGCCATCGGCGTAAAGTCCAGCTTGTGTTTGGTTCTGAAGATCATGTTCTTGGTCCGGATCTCCAGGATGGCAGGCGACTGCAGCGGCGTGGCAACGGCAAACAGGGCGAGCTGAGGCGGACTGCTGCGCTCGCCGTCATCGCTCTGCTGCCGGCTCTGACCGTGAAGGAACTTCAACCGACCCTGGATGCTCAGCGGCTGTAAGGACGTCAGTGACTTGTTATCATCATCATCACATCATTACTGCCATTATTATCATCAATACCACCATCATCATCATCGTCGTCATCTTCATTACCACCATCATCACCACCGCCATTGGCTCAGAGAGAGACACAGAGGAAATGTTAACTGGTTTCAAACTGGTTCTGCTCCTTTCTGCCTCTGAATTTCCCATCAGGCCTCTGCTCTTCTCACCCAGTCAAGCATCATCAGGGATATTTATCCTGCTGCTTAATGTGGCGGACCAAACCACTTCAGATACACTGTAAACACACTGGCTGAACTGGTTTACCTCTAGTTACAGTCCCATGAAGCGGACGTCATTAATATGAGGCGAGATGAGGAACTGATCCTGAGTAAATAATATTATTGTGTTTGGAGGTCAATAAATAGAACAATGTGACGGTTGTTAAACCAGAACACGACCCATTAGCGTGGAGCTAACATCAGAGGAGAGTAAAGTGTTGGCCGCTCGCTTCGTTGTGAAAAATGAATTTAAATCGTGACGTTCAACACTCCTGTAACAGGTTTGATGCCTGGCTGAATCACATGGGGCAGATGATGTCATTACAAACTATTTGTGACAGTTGTTCATGTTTTCTTGTTGCAAATGTAGTCATGTATCTGAATTACGTCTCATTTTAGTCACAATTTGGTCTCCAACTCCAAAAAGACAGGTTCAGATGTCTGAGACAACACTGATGCTGTTTTGGAGGGAAATGTGTTGAGCTACTTCTCTGGACGACACCAGAGCAAGGCCCTGAAACTCAGGAGAAAAATCTGAGAACCCTCGCAAATATCGTGAGACATTTTGGAAACTCTTGTGAGAAACCAACTTTGTTTAGTTTAAACATTTTGAAATCAGCGAGTCTGAAACTGATGAGAAACTTTACAGAGATGATGACAGAAAAAACTTACTAAGGAAACAAGCTGAGGTCAGAAGGTCTGCTGTGACCTTCTGACCTCTCATGTGAAGACCCCCCCCCCATCATTAGCTGTGAGTAATTGACCTTCGTGGGTTTAAGAACCTGCAGCCGCGGCGTCAGGAATCCAGCCCTGAATAGCAGGAGGGATTATGAAAAACCAAGCCACAACGAACACAGACAGGAGCAGAAACCTGGCTTATTGCTCACGCAAACGAACAGGGAGGGACGTGAAGGTCCAGACGTCTGTGTGGGTCAGAATGAGAAGCTCAGAGGCTTTAACCCCTCAACTCTAACATCACCAGATGTTTAAATGAATAAGTTTGTTCATCAAAGTCAGTACAGACCAACAGGAAACACTAGTCAGGTCCTGATTGGTTGAACATTTGTTTTAATGACTGACTGTTGACCTGCAGGTTGAGATGAACTGAAAATCAAGGAGGAAATTAATATAAAATGTTCTCTATACATGTGTTCTACTGTAGAGGATCATGGGAAATGAAACTGTCCTCTGGTTCTGTCCTGAACACATCAGCCATCACCTGGATCAGCGATGACTCTGACCAAGCGAGTTTCTTCTGGTTGGTGGGAGGATTAAAGCCTGTTTCCCCACGACCCTGAGGTTCCCTTAAGGCGGATTATAGGAGCAAACGTTGGCTTCTGATCTCTGAGGGACCGAGGTGGCACGCCATAAAGCCAAACGGGCCTTAAAACACTTCCAAGACTCACAGTCTGTAAATAGTTAAAAAGGTAAGACTGGCTCGCCTTTTCTCCACTGATAAAAGTTTGAATAATTACCAGGAAGCCGGAGGAATTGTCCAACAGGCAGCGGAAGCGACAGACAAAGGCTCTCTCCAGGAAGGATGAGTTTTCAGGAGGAAGTTGGTCTGGGTTGTAGCTCACCAGGCAGGAAGACGTCGATTCATCACCTGAACACAACAAATACATGTTTATCAGGATTTTAGGACTTTATTATGCAGATTTATACACAAAGGTCTTCAGTAATTCCTTGTTTTATATTTATATTTCAAGAAAGGAGATTTTTTGTGTGTGATTTTTTAATTTGTGAAGCACAATGCCCATGTGTCTATTAGCTAAATACCTGATGTAGAACTGGATGGATCTTAATAAAACCCTGAGAAGATGATAATTAGATGTTTATCTACAACAAATACTGAGCTACAACTCAGTTAGTAGCTGAGAGTCCTTACAGCACACTGCTAACGGATCACGAGATCTATAACTTTAGATTTGACCAAAACAACTAGAACGCTGGCATTTTTCATTTGATCAGTAGTTTTTCAGGTTCCTTTTGAAATGAAACAGAAACAAGTGTTGATCAGGAGTTGATCTCATCGTTATAAAACTGACTCCAGAACAATGGAGGACGCTGTGACCTTGTTGTGAAGCTGTGTGAGATGTCAGCAGATCAACCTTCCCTAATTCAAAATGACAAGTGTGTAAATCCATGTGAGTACAGTAAGAGCATCTGAGAGCTTGTTTCTGCTGCTGGGTGGATTTTAACTCTAAGTGTGTGTGTGTGTGTGTGTGTGTGTGTGTGAACATTTAGAGCACATCTCAGGAGGCTTTGCTCAAAGGTCACCTCTTGTCGCCGTTCCCTGACCTCACATTCTGTTTAACTCTTTCCTGTTTGGGTCAGCTCAGGTTTGTTCTCTCTGGATACATCAGACTCTCCTGCATCACATCACAGACGAAGCACGTAAACCATGTGGAAGTGGCCTTGGTGGGTCTCTGGGATACCGACCTGCAGGATCAGCGGGGGGTTCCAGGCTGAGCGGAGGATTCAGGGCCCAGTGCAGGTTCCGTTTGAACTCCTGCTGGTCTTCAGTGTGGATCAGCTCAAACACACTCTGGTGCATCACATCAGTCTGACAGGAAAACAACAGCAGCTTCAGACACGTCAACAACAATAAAACAGCTGGTTTAAAGCTCACACCATCAACATCACTTATTTAATCAGTCAGAATCACTGAGTTAGAAACAGATGATTTATTTTGTGTAATTCTGGACTTTTGAGACGATTCCTGATAAAAAGCTGATTTTCACTGAGATAGATTTGACAGGTTTTACAGGACAGCTGTCTGGTTTTGTTTGGGCTGAACCTGCTCAGATCACTGCATTATAACGTGAATCTCATCATTTCCAGAGTGAGCCCTCATTAATCACACCGGTCCAGTGGGTCGGCAGAACTGTAGCGGGTCAGGAGGAGGACTTGTTTAGAACATGCTGTGTAAAATAAATCTGTGTTCACAGGTGGACGTTTCAGCTGAGGAGTTCCTTGAAGTGAAGCCAAACGAGTGTCGCTGAACGTTTGATCCAAGTGGCTGAAACAGAGCCAGAGACCTGCTGAGAATCAGAACCAGACTGACCCGGCTTTGGATGTGAGTGGGACCGCCCTCCCAGTGGGGAGGAGTCAGACTCGGGTCAGCAGGAGGAATGTGGACAGGCAGACGTGTTACGTGAAGTGATTTTCTAACATTTCTGTTGGTCTGTGTCTGAGCTGGTTCTGGATCAGAGTTCTGACTGTTAGTGTGGATCAGCTGAACCAGGTAGAAGAGAAGACTGGTTATAAAATCTAATCAAAATTATAGTTCTATGTTTAGCTGTCAGTCAATGAATTAAAGATGTTTTAATTTCAATCACTTACAAAAAAAATCTAATTGCCATAAAAAAGAAACATTAAAAAAAGGACCAGATTTACGTTACCTAGACAACAGTAATGGAAAAAAGAATAGCAAACTCAGACATAAACAAACAAAATAAATAACATATATAAATAAAAGTAATTCTATCATATAACTAATTACTATAGTGGAGAGTTTACACTCTGCACTCAGTCACTTCTCTATGTAACCTGATACTAACTGAGACTGTTTTTGAAGATAATCACATCCCATAATTTGACTCCCAAAAATAAACAAATGTCTTTTAGGATGAAATGAACCCTGAATGGAGCGCAGCAGGTTTCTATTAGCAGCTTCAAACATCATTACATCATTTCTAAATACCCTATATCTGTAGATGATTATGTCTGGATCGTATAAAGTCACGTTCATCAGTCTGAGGTCAGCTGAGTGTTAAGGCAATAGAGTTGTTGTGTTCTGTGTGTAATGTGGACGGTGATCAGCTCGATTAAATGTTGGGTCTGTTTGTTAAATGTGAGGCGACGGGCCCCAGGTGGATGGGAAAACGGGGCAGAAAGGTGATGATCACACCTCCATCCAGTGTCGGAAACAAAGTGTGTGAATCAGAGCCTCAAGTCCAGATTAGACTGTGTGTGTGTGTGTGTGTGTGTGTGTGTGTGTGTGTGTGTGTGTGTGGTTATACGTCGACAAGCACGCAGACTCGAGCTAAATTTATAAGAACCCTCTCTAAAATGAGATTAGAGCGCTTTGTTGTGATGCTAATTGGCTTAAAGCTCGTGCTCCATATGTGCTTTTTGTTCCAATCCTCTGACTGATGAGGATGATGCGTTCGCTTGCTCTGAGTGCTGTGGGTAAAAATAAAATATATTTAGTTCAGCCCAGATAGATCCAGACCTGATGGAAGCCGAGGAAGTCCTGGATGGTGTGAGAGCAGAAGAAGATGTTTCCTTCAGCCGTCACCACCAGAACGAAGCCGTTCAGAGCCTGAAGACAGGAAACACATTGTTAATAATTAGAATCATAATAAATCTATGTTTATTAGAGAAGAAGAAGAGGAACCCTGATGTGTAACAACCTCAGAAATAAATCTAGTAAAATATTTAGTCTTCATTGTGTTGGAGGGATCAGACTAATCTGTCTGAAACATCTAGTCGACCTTTTTTTTTTGGCTCAAATAAAAATCCTGCAGGAACAACAGCTCTTAAATAAGAAAAGAAAATGGGGCAGCAGAGGATGAAGAAGGATCAAACTAAAATATCAGGGACCAGATCGTCCTCCAGGCAGAGACGGAGGCGGGAGGACGTCAGGGTGAAGACGAGGAGGAAGGAGGTCACAAATGGATGAGTAACACCTTCACCGTGGTCTTCCTGGAGCCCCAGGGGCCAGTGAGGAGGTGATGACACCGTATCCTGTAAGAGCCACGATGGCATCTTGCCGGCTCCGCCTGCACCTCCCTGATGAGGGGGATGTTTACAGCTCCCAAAGAACACGCTTCTGATCTGATCAGACATGTGCACTAACACAGTCATCCTCACTTCCTTTAGAGGACGTTCTGTAAAACATCCACAGAAGCACACGATGGTCTGAGCTGCTAAAATCAGTAAAGACTAAAACAGGAGATTAATGATCTAAATCATTATATCAGATTTATATTTAATGATTTATTCAACGTTGTGCTTGAAATTATACCATGATAACAGAAACAAATCATGTCATCCAGCGTTATCCACATGGTTGTTATGATCCATTAGCTCATACTCAGCTGATACGTTATCTCCTGTTGACTGATTGACGTCCAGAGCTTCAGAGACAAACCCAAAAACACACACTACAGCTGAACTTCACTACTCCTCATCCTCCAGGATCTGGACTCTGGAGGAACCAATACCAGACTCCTGTTTTCAGATCTGAACTCTGACCAGTTCCAGTTCTCCCAGCTGAATAAACCTGTTCCCACCTGATCACTGACTTCCTGTCCAGCAGGACAGAGAGGCGGGACACGACAGTCTTAGACCAGAGGAGTCCAAACGTTTTAGGGCGTAGGACAAAATCACCATGTTGAAAGTATTCGAGAGTGACCTCGAAATTGTATTTCTTCAATTTAATTTTAAATAAGTTCTTGCTCAACACATTAAATCTGCAATATTTTCAGTAAATAAAGTGTCTGCTTCCTATAGAAAGGACCTATAAATCTTTGTATGATACATCACAAGGGTCCTGAACATTTGACCGAATAAAAGAAAAGCATCAGATTTCCTGGATCTTCACCCACCAAGACGTCTACTTGGCTCAAAACAAGAAACACCAGAACATCCATATTGTAGTCGACGACTTCCACTTACACTTTTGAAAACATTGCACATCTATATTGTGTTTGTATTTTATTTTAAGGGCATTTCTTGTGAATCGTTGTTGGTTTTTGTGGCTCTTCAGCAACTCTGAAGTGGCTCCTTGTAACGTTAATAAAAAATGTCATGAAACCATTAAGCTGACAGTTCAGTAAAGCCTAGTTTTATCAGTTTTACCAACTATATTTATGTAATAACTGCATAATGCTCTTTATTCGTTTTATATGCTCAAATGTATTTTTCAGGCTTATTTGACTTTTTTCCAATACAGGGAGATCTAATAGTTCAGAAAAAGAAACTATTTGTCATGTGGACCTTTAAAATTCAATTTTTTTTTTTTGCCTCTAAAAATCAATGCAAACCAAAACATTGAAAAGATATTTTCAAGATATACATTTTTGGGTTCTATACAAATTACATGTTTATTCATCCAAAGCGACAAATAACCTTTTCTGGCATGTTGTGATTTGTGGGGGAAACCAGCGTACCCAGAGGAAATGCATGGGGAGAACATGCTAACTCCACGCAGAAAGCTCACAGCTGGGAATCAAACCTGCAACCTTCTTGCTGCGAGGAAACAGCTAACAACTGCACCACTATGTAGCTTATTATAAGTATAATTAGTAGGAGAGATGGTAAATTAGTTCTTTGAGTTGTAAAGGTTGCAGATCCGTAATATAAACAAAAAAAGCATTCAAACGCACGCACGCACACACACACACACACACACACACACACACACACACACACACACACACACACACACACACACACACACACACACACAGATAATAAACCAAACCTTGTTGCTCATCAACATCTAAAACTTGCTGATAAAAAGTGAAACGTCTATAAAACAAAAGGTTTGAGTTCCTCCAGACCTGCCTGGTTTCTATGGTTTAATAATAGATGTATCACTGGTTCTGCATTATTCATGGATCTGATTCTGAACTGGACCAGAAGCTGCAGCCTCCTCACTGCTGATCTGAGATCTTCACTCCTCTGACATCATCAACACATTTAATGATCAGAACTCACTTGATTTTATCAACTCAAACTCTAAGGTCTTACTCTAAAAACAGATTAATATCCACTGTGAACAAAAAAAAACAAGCAGACCTGTCTCTCCTCCATTAGACCCAAAGTGAGCAGACGTTCAACAAACTGAAACTCAGAGGAAGAGGACTCGTTGACTTGTTTTATCAAATCTACTGAAGGTTTACTGAGCAGCGGGTGTGTTTTCCTCATCAGAGAGACGATGGGTCAGTTAATCACCAACCTGGAGCAGCAGCTCTCCCTCAGGAATCCGTCCAGCTCCTGAGCTCCTGCTGCCGTCCTCCTGCTCGCTGCTCTTCTTCACACCATTGAGAGGCTGGTTTTTCAACGCCACTAAAGAAACACAGAGGACATGATTTAGAGCAGTGGTTCTCAAACTTTTTTACCCGAGTACCACCTAAAACCTATGTAGGATCTTCAAGTACCACCATGATGTTGGACCTTTAAGTAATGCACAATTTGACTGTTTTTAACTGGAATCAGAGGTCTCGCTAGACATTTTCATAATTTGACTGACAGGGTACAAAATAATCCAGTCATAATCCATTTTTATCTGTCACTTATTAATAAAAAATATGATAATGACATTTTCAACATTATTTACTTTTCATTCATTTTAACAATATTGTAATGGTCTTTCACACAAAAAGTCAGTTTTTCCAAATCTCTGAGTTTTATTTACTAACAGGAAGACTGTCAGCTGTCGTGTTACAAAAAACAAACATCAAGTCGTTTTCTGGGTCTGCACTCTCTCTCCTCCAGCTGTCACGCACCCCACGCTGCCTCGTTACCAAAGCAACCCGTAGATCAGCTGTTTTCAAACAAATCACGAAACTCAATGTGGTTCATTTTGGTCAGAAAGGCGAAATAAAATAAATATAATTGATGTATTGATCAGCTTGAAGGATCAGGTCCGAACCCAGCTCTAGTCCCGCTGCGCTCCACGGTAGAGGAGCACTCACCGGGCGCGCGCCGCGGACCGATGGAAGCGCACCACCTCGGTGACAATCCCCCCACCCCCCACTCAAACACCGACCGGCTGCCCCCTAATGTGTGTAAAACGCCCCCTCCTCCCTCTCCCACTGGCGCCGGGCCTTTGCGTAATGACTGAAAGAACGAGCTCGCGGAAACAAGCGGCCGAAATGAGTTTCCTCCGCAGGATGGCCAGGATTATTAGAGATAGGNAAAAAAAAAAAAAAAGATAAAAACAATCAGTCCTGTAAGGCTGTACCCTGTCGGTCCAGCTGTAGACCGTGACCCACCTCCTCACTCGGGTCTGGGTAAAATACCAGCGTTTAGCACCAGGTTTTGATCATCAGAGCTCCAAACATTGAGCTGCGTTCAGGTGGATTGTTAAGAAATGAAAGGGTTTATAAAAAGTTTCACAGGATACAGCTAAACGGTTCGAGGCTGACCGAAACAGTGTCGGGTCAGGCTGGAAACCCCGCCGTGAAGACCCTCTTGGTAGCCCCGCTGGGAACGGGAAGCCCCTCTGGAGAGCATCGCGGCATGGATTTACTGTACCCCGCCAGCCAGGTGAGGGTCAGACACCTGAAGGAAATGCTCTCATGAAATCGCGGACCGGTACCGGATTACGACCCACCACGAACCGTACCAAACCTGGCATGGAAACGAGACTCAAGTCTCCCCGTTAGCTCCTGTTAGCTGCTGTGTGCTAACAGCGGTTCCGGTGAATGGATCGAAGTAACGGCGCCTGTTTAGAGTCACACTGAATGTTTTTCGCCGGCATGTGGGACTCCATCACATCCAGTCCTGGACTAGACCAGGACCGCCGGAGTTTTTCGTCTCCAAACAGAAGTCACCGTACCGGTAAGGAAGCCGTCCCGTTGTTGACTCAGTGTCCTGACAGACTGGCGATTGGCATTCATAAACATAATAATTTAGCATTTTTTATTAAAATGAATACACACCGACTCGATTAAAGAGCGCTCTAACCTAAAACTAACAACTCATCGCCGACAGCGAGCAGGCAGCTGGCAGACTAGAGCGGTGCCAGTCTGAGATGTTAAAGTAGTTTAGCTTTAAAAAATCTAACACAATGATTAAAACAAGCATCTGTTACACAAACGCCACACAACAAAGGGCTCAAATGATCATATTTATGGGATTATTGATCGTACAGAGTGTTAAATTATCCTACAAATACTTTATTTATCTACATCTGACAACACTGTAAGCAGCGCCACCTAGCTAGGAGCTCCCTTAGCTGACGTCACAGGTCCACATATGAAAAAAAAAAAGCGTTTTTAGAAGCTTTGCAAAAAGCGGCACTTTTGACTAGAAAAATGGTTTTAAAAAATGTATTGTAAAACAAAATACCCTCAATAAACATTTCAAATAGTATTTTTGGACAGAGTTTTATCAGAATAATAAAAAAAAAAGAACTTAATATATGCTCTTTAATCCGCTCTGCGCGGTCAGAAGGCGCGTGCCTAAAAATATTTTAATAGTGGTGAAAATATACCCACATTAGGCCACCTCCCGTTACAAACGCTTAATTTAAAAAAAGTTCACTATTTTAGTCACCAATATTTCATTAAAAACAAAAGAGTTGGGTCCTCCGCGTACCACCAGGGGGCGCTCGCGTACCACCAGTGGTACGCGTACCACAGTTTGAGAATGACTGATTTAGAGACAATCTGGAAAACACAGAAACGTTACAGCATATTAGAGTCACAGTAGATGTAAAACAATGAACAGAGCTGAATTCAGTCAAAAATATATACATCATTTAAATGTAGCAGAAAATACCCTAAGTATAGGCCTGTTTAATCTTTAAATACACCGTTGATGAGTTCTCGTCACATTTTGTACTAACTTCTGGGTTAACATGGACAACCTAGAAGGATGCTTTTATTTTGAAAGTGTCTCATTAGTGGGGAAAGAGGCAGTGGGTCACAGGCGTCTGATTCCCCGTCAATCCAGTCTTCACCCAGGAGGATTTCTTCCATTAAGGTACTTTCATATAAGACAGATTTGTGTTGATTTTTTAAAATAAATTTACCACTTAATGCAAATCCAAAGTTAAGACTTTATTCTCAGATAATTGAGGCCTTTTTTAATGTAAAACAGTTTTTTTCTGTAATCCTATAAATTGTTGAGGTTTTTTTTTGTTAATGTTCTCATTTTGATCTGGGATGTTCAGTCTTATGGCTGTTTTTAGAAACTTCTTTCCACTGTTATGTTTAACACCACCTTCTGAGGAGGTGACATAAAACTGTCTCTAGTTTGAGGATTTTAGAGAGATTTATTGTTCAGTTTCATACAAATGATGATCTCTGTTCCTGTGGTGAAACGATGAGGAATAAAGTGAAAAAACATCTGGAGAAATGAGCAGATTCATGAAAACAACACATCTTACATCTAATTCAGAGCTATAAAATCACTACAGATAATTAACAGATTGTTCAGATTAAAAACCTAAACTTTTCTAAATTTAATTAAAAATGTGGATTTTTTTTTTCTGTATTAAAAAAGCCATTATAACCCAGAAGCATGAGTAATCTTATCCAATTAAACTTGTTTAATTAATGCTTTTTAAAGCATGATCATGATTTCTAATCATGTATTTATCTTTACAATAAAAACAGGAAGTTGACGGTTTAATGCTGCTTAGAAAACCTCCTCGTGGTTTTGTGTCTCTTCTCATTAAGTCTGAATTAAACAGCGTAACTCTGAGACGGTGTGAGACACAACAGTGTCCTCCCTGGAGGGGCTTCTCTGTGACCTTTGACCTCACAGATAGCAGCACAAAGAGCAGCAGCGTGCCTTTGACCGTGAGGAAACAGTCTGAAGAAAACAAAGAGCTTTTCTGACAGTAATGGAACGGGAAGTCGTATGAAAGTCAGGTTCTTCTGAACCTGACCCACTTTCACCACAAGGATCGATAGGGCAGGAGAGGTCTTCACAAAACACGGAAACTCACAACAAACACGGACAGGAATCCTGAGATGATCCTCATCTGAGGAATGGAGACCAATTTATTTTGTGGTTTTAATCTAAAAAAACAAACACCTGCAGACTCAGAACATTTGGTCTCTCAAATTTTATCGAGATTTGTTTAAGGAGACGTTTCTCCGCGTGTCGACGCGCTCGTTTACAGCGAATTATAAATAATGAGGGCAGATTAATTGCAGATTGTGAGCTGATTTATTTGAGCTGCAGCCAAACTTCGTTGGTGTATCAGCTGAAGCTCTCAAGGCAAAAAAGAGAACAAAAAATATTTCATCCTGACCATCAATAATTCAGAGCTAGAAGGGATGGAAGAGGAGTTTAACGCTCTGACGTCAGAAACTGTCAGGATGGAAAAGGAAAAAAGAAAAGAAACAGCCTGAGGCGGCTGAGCAGAGTAGGGAGGGGATGTTGGCACAACGAAGGACGACAAGAACGCCAACATCCAATAAAAACATCACAACAGGAGCTGTTCAGCAGGCCGTTTAAGCAGAACCACATCAGGAAGAGCAGGAACACTGAAGCTTTACTGATTAACAGACTGATAAAAAACAAGGAGTTTATCTCTGATGGATGGCCTTTGATCTGAGAGTATGAAGCTCAACATGAACGGGACGATGACACACGACAACCCCAGTTACCCCCCCCCCCCGCCGCCACCATCACAGGAGTTCATGTTTCAGAGCATCGATGAGGAGAGCTCAAGTCCACCGAGTCCTTCTGTCTGCAAACTGCAGCGTGTTTCTGTGTGTTGAGCTTTAAATATTCATCATCTAAACCCGACTGGCAGCAGGAAACATTAATCTGATCTGAACAGCAACGTTCTGAAACACAAACATTTTTCTTTCTTTAATTCTGCCAACGGTGACCTAAAAACGAGTTTTGTTATCTGACAGATGAGTCCGTCAGAGTGGATTTAACTAAATAAAAGCCTGCAGCAGATCCAGGAACGACTCGTTGATTTGCATGATCTCATGTTTCAACTCTTCACTTCTGGGACTCACATCACTGTTTTACTGAGGATTCTGGGAGTGGATTCTGGTTCTGCCACCCCCCTTCAAAAGGCCCGTAAGCCTCCCCTGAGTGGATTATCCCCTCCTCCTCCTCCTCCTCCTCCTCCTCCTAGTGTTTTTATTCTTTCATCTCTTCAGGGCGGGCTGAAACGGTTCAGTCTCCTCAGACCTACATCACTCAGACGGCGGGACGCGGGTCGACTCATGGCCACGGGCAAAACGAGGCCGACCTCCAGAACGGATCTGGTCCATCGAACGTTACGATAAGAGCGAGTCACACAAAGTTCAACCGCTCGGACAGAGACGGGACTTCTGGCCTGACTGTGATGGGCGACACGTGTTGCAGAGGGATGACGTGGTTTTAAACCATCAGTTAAATCATCTAATCAAGTCTGATTTCAACTAAAACATTAAACCCACATAATCCCAACAAGGAGGTTCAATTTGACCAAGTAGATTTCTAAAAGGCGTAGAGACACAAATTATTTCTTCAACTCTGGAATCAAGTTTTAGCCTTCAAAAACCGTTTCAAATTGCAGGATCAGGTATTCTGAACCTATTTTAGGATCTCATAAGGACAGTAAAACTAGCACGCACACACACACACACACACCTACTTAACTAAAACCCAACTGCTGTGTGTGTAAGCCTGATAACTCCCCGATAAATCCGACCTGCTGCACTTCACCACCTCTAAAACGGAATCTGAATCAAAGAGATCAAAATAAAGTGGTTTTTATTCAAACACCAGCTCCTTCTAAAACATCCAAAAACACACATTTGGTTTCCTCCTGCATCTCAAGCTCTTCAAGGTGGTTTTGGATGAATTATTAACAAAGCGCCGCTGCAAACGAACACAGCGAGAGGCTCAGTGGACCCAAACATAAGCCCTATAAATAACAACAGAAAAACGTACATCAGTTTTAGTTTTCGTCCTCCAGAGGCAGAAAAGTGGTCGGGTATAAGAAAAATATGAGCTTTTAACTGGAGACGTGAAGATTACTGCATTTCACAGAAATGTTTTAAGGCTAAGTGAATCTTTTACACACAAATAAATAAAATTCAAAGAAAATGGGTCTGTTCATGTTTTTTTGTATAAAGTATGATCCTACACATCATCTGCTGGCTCCTTTTAAAATGTGGATGCTCGTTTTTAGTTCTTTATTATTTAAAATTTAAGGAATGTATCTTTGTTTCACACATTTTGGCACAAAGCTCATAATAAATAATGTGATGTTGACACCATTACTACTATTCTGTTTATGATTCTGTCAGAATTAACTTTAACTTTAAGAAGAAAATAAAAGCGTAAAATTTGAAACAAAACAAGCACTTCAATCAGGAATAGTGAGCTGTGAGTTATGGTAGAGGATCATGGTGCAACATGTACAAAATCCACTAAAAACAAGGAGAAATGTCCTCATAGTTAAAGACGAGCCTATCAGGTGAATCAGGTGAGAAAGCCCCGCCCCCTTCTGAGCTCTATATCACATCATTCAGACTTTAAACTGGTCACAGGAAGTTGGACTAAACTGGTGTTTTGATATCTTTGATGCTTTTTTACACAATCACAGTTTAAGTTTGAGGGTTTTTGGTGATTTTTTCTGCTGAATGTTCAGCTGATAGTTGACGATTTCACACTAACTTCTAAAGTGTCTAATTTTGTAAAATCTTTTGAAACAAACACTTCTTAATCCCACAACATTTTGAGTATAAGTTCAAATTATAAATTTGAACATTCTTCCACCTGCTGTAGGACATCCATTAACTTTAGGTATATTCTAGTCTCAAAACAGGAAGTGAAGGGTCTTTTTAACCAGTCATATCTCCCTCATAAAACACTGTAGAAACATCAACATTCTCCTGAGCGACCATCAGAGTCTTAAGTTTAGCAGCAGAGTTTTGTTCATTTTTAAGTGCATCATGTTTAAGCTGACCTGATCTCATGAGCAGAAATCTATCAGAAAAACTCTGGTTCTGCATGAATAAATCGGATTATTTCAGCCTCCTCAGCAGCTTCATGAAGACGTGAGATGTTTGTGTTTAGTCTGGCCCGTCACCCAGCCGCGGTCCTACCTGAGAAGAAGCTCTTGGTGCGGAGGAAGCTGACGCTGAGTCTCAGGATGGACAGTTTGTCCAGGCTGGAGATAACGTCTTCAGGGAACGGCAGCAGGCCGGCGAGCCGATCCAGCTCTGAGTTCAGGCGATCACGATGGCGTTTGGACGGGTTGGACTTGGTGCCTTCTGATGGAGTGGGTTTAACTCTGGAAAAGAAGATAACCTCATCATCATGTGGATATTTATCTCCTCAGAAAAGCTACAACGCAGAGTTACACTGATGTTTCTTTAGACACAAGAAGAAAAAATATATTAACTTGCATGTCACCAAATCAATGCTTTGATATGAACTTTATCTGAACAATTATAAACATTTTATTGTGATAGCAGCTTCTGTAACCATCAACAGGCCAGATCAGAGAACAGATAGATGGATGAAAAACTGCCTTTATGTAACTTATTATAGCCTAAACATTTGATTTGTCTACCAACAGGGTTACATTTCACATCTTTATCATGACTATTTTACTGATAACTATATTTTATCTTAACTTGAGCTCAAGTTTGAATTTTGAATATAATAAAACAGATCTGTAATTTATAACTAAACACAATAAAATAGATAAATAAATAAAAAAAACTGGACCCAAATTCAAGCTCAGACGCCAAAAATGGACCCTGATCCTCTGCTTGAAGAGAAAAATTAATGTTTAAAAGTGTTTTAAAATGCCTCAAACATTAGACAGAAAATCAACACTAGACAATTAAGTAAATATCCTCAAGAGAAACATTTATTGGGAAAAAAAGGGTGAAAAATAATCAATAAGACACCAAATGGAAAACGTAATCATTGTAATACAGACAAAAGGTGATGCAAAATCATTAAACAAAATATCAGCAAACAGAAGCAAAAAAACCCACACAAAGCCACAACGTGTGATAAGGACCAAACAAAAATGAGAAAATGTTAAAAATTTGGCAAAAATAAGGACAAAATGACAACATCATACAGTACAAGCTTCCAAAGCAGAAACACTGAACGCTACCACAAGATAGGAAGACTACCACTAACAGACTGGTGGGTGAGAAGCAAAGAGTCATTACTTAAAAGACAAATGAAAGTGACCAATAGAAAACAGTTAATGTGATGCAAAATCAGAAATGAACAACTTTACCCAAAGAGAGCAAAGCAATCACACACAAACACACACACACACACACACACACACACACACACACACACACACACACACACACAAAGACTAGCAGAAGAAGATAGAAACCTGAAGAAATAGACAAGTAATTAAAACAAAACTGAAAAAACACCTGAAACAGTCACAATGCATCACAACACAGCTAGAAGGTGTGGGGCCTGCTGTTTGACACACGGATACATCATCAGATTATGAATAGGATAATTAATCAGATGATCAAATAATTAGATAATCAGATGATTTGGATAATTAATCAGATCAGCTCATCAATCAGAAAATAAGATTATCACAAATTTGATAATCAGATAATTAATCAGATGATCAGATATTTAGAGTATTAATGAGATCATTGATCAGACGATCAGATAAGAAAATTATTCAGACAATTCAATTTTTAAAAATCAGAGAATCAATTAGACAATCAGATGACTAATCAATTAAATATTCAGATAATCAGACAAGTATTCAGAAAATGTTATAATTATTCAGATAACTAAGCAGATTATCAGATAATTAATCAGACCATCAAATAATTAATCTGATGATCAGATTAAACATCAGATAGTTCAATTAGGGTGTAAATTCCACTGGATGTCCAGAGGGGGCGCTGTTGGCAAATTTTGCTGCGATAATCCCAGCTGTTGTATAAACTGTCAGGGAGGATTTAAAGTGTCTATAAACGTTTTATATGTCCTACATTTGTGTTAAACAGCCTTCAATTATCACTTACCCACGCTGAGCAGGTTTTCTTCGTTTCCGTCCAGCGTACATTTTATCTTTTTAAAGTAAAATCCGGTAGACGCTGACCCAAAAATAAAATTCCAGTTCACTAAATGTCAAACATCCCGAACCGTCTGCTTGCGTCTAAAACCTCTACAGAGTGATTTGTAGCGTCATTTCAGGATTAGGGAGGAGAATAAAGCCGACTTTATAAATCAGGACTCATAATATTACGGTCTGGAAACACATTTAAAGGCTCCCGGTAACGGTTCCGTCACAAGTCGGTCGGTTATCTCGTCCATGTCAAAAATCCAGAGGACGGAACTCGCACCGTTTCCTCCTCACATCCCGGGTTTTCCCCGAAACCCGGTCAAATGAACCTGTTAGAGTCCAGTTTTCCTCCCCTGAGCCGATCCATCTGCTCCGTCCTTCTCCCGGGACGAGACCGAAGCGGCGCGAGCGATGACTGGGAATGGAGTTAGAAGGTATGACAGGTGGAACGTGCCAACTCTAGACCTAACCGGGTATGACAGGTGGAACGTGCCAACTCTAGCCCTAACCAGGTATGACAAGTGGAACGTGCCAACTCTAGCCCTAACCAGGTATGACAGGTGGAACGTGCCAACTCTAGCCCTAACCAGGCATGACAGGTGGAACGTGCCAACTCTAGCCCTAACCAGGTATGACAGGTGGAACGTGCCAACTCTAGCCCTAACCAGGTATGACAGGTGGAACGTGCCAACTCTAGCCTAACCAGGTATGACAGGTGGAACGTGCCAACTCTAGCCCTAACCAGGTATGACAGGTGGAACGTGCCAACTCTAGCCCTAACCAGGTATGACAGGTGGAACGTGCCAACTCTAGCCCTAACCAGGTATGACAAGTGGAACGTGCCAACTCTAGCCCTAACCAGGTATGCCAGGTGGAACGTGCCAACTCTAGCCCTAACCAGGTATGACAGGTGGACCGTACCAACTCTAGCCCTAACCAGGTATGACAGGTGGAACGTGCCAACTCTAGCCCTAACCAGGTATGACAGGTGGAACGTGCCAACTCTAGCCCTAACCAGGTATGACAGGTGGACCGTACCAACTCTAACCCTAACCAGGTATGACAGGTGGACCGTACCAACTCTACCCTAACCAGGTATGACAGGTGGACCGTACCAACTCTAGCCCTAACCAGGTATGACAGGTGGAACGTGCCAACTCTAGCCGGATTATCAATACTAAATGAGTAATATATACACATCACATTTATAATTTCAGGTCATCACAGTTCTCCCGTCTTCCTCCAGAAATATATGAACATTAATCTTACCTGGTATAACGTGTTCGCTGCAAATTCAAAAACACTCTGAGGGCTGCTAGTCCATTACCGCTGCGGCTCATCTCTGTTTTCGGTCTCCATCAACGTTTTCAAAAATGACAAGTTGAGTTTACACCCGTGTGTGTTAGTGCAGCCAACCGCGCAGCAAACTACAATTTTACTGTGAAATCAACAAAATAAAAGTGATAAAAGGCTACAAACTGGCTTGTTTTGACTCGCTTCCCAGGAGTTTCTATGTGTGTAAACAATCCTCTGCCAACTGCAATGGCTGAGGGGGTCGTACCATGAGCGACGTGACGTCACGTGCAAGGCAATACTAGTGCAAGACATTTATACGTAGTTTACAGCCATCAACATCAACAGTTAAAGTCTTAATATAATAATACATCAGTTTTATATAGCGCTTTTTAGGTCACTCAAAGACACTTTACAGAGTTGCATTATTCATTCACACAGTCATTCTCACTCTGGTGGTGGTAAACTACGACAGACGTCTGTAGCCACAGCTGCCCTGGGGCAGACTGACAGAAGCGAGGCTGCCATTTTGCACCATCGGCCCTTCTGACCACCACCAACACTCACACACAGTCACACTCACATTCACACAGGCAAGTTGGGTGAAGTGTCTTGCCCAAGGACACAACGACAATCTAACCCAGCCAGAGCTGGGGATTGAACCGGTGTTCCTCCGGTTACCAGACCGCCGGCCACTCTCCCAACAGAGCTAATGCCGCTCCATTATCAGGTTAGTGGACTGGACTGGAGAATGTGAATTCTCTGTGATAATAAACTGTTGTAACAGGGTAACAAAAGGTTGCATGGTATGGAGAGGCGTTTTAGTCAAATTGAAATAAAAATTTTAAAAAGTACTGTTATTGGTAAATAATTAATAATGTTTACATCAAATAAATAAATGCTCCCTTGAAATAAAAATATGAAAAAAATGTTTTTTAATGAGGCCCTTTTTTTTGGTCAAATTTATTATTTATTATAATTTATTTTTGTATTTCTATATTTATTCATATTTAATAGTGTTTTATTTTGTAAAGCTATTATATGTATTTCAGGGACTTTTATTTTTTAACTCCATTTTTTATTTTAAACTGTTATTATTTCATGTTCTTATATTCAAAATGGGGGCGGAGTTTTCTCTGTGGGCCAGGTCTGGTCAGACAGCCATTTTCAGCAGGAAAAAACCAGAAACCAGTGATTTACTGTAAGTGGGCCAGTGCGCAATACCGACACTTTCAAATGTTACCCCTCAGCATACCCGAACTTTTTAACATTGTAGGGTGCACACTGGAACTTTTCCAGACATCACACTCGTTCCCCCTGAAACTGCAGGTGTGAATATGTGGTCTCCAGGTCTGCAGCCTACTGGAGGAAGGTATACAGAGGTCGGTGCGGCACACCGCATTGTCCAAGGTTGGATGGGCCACAGGATTTGGTGTAGCACCTGCTTGCGTCCAAATAGGTTCTCCAATCTATTTGTGTTTCTCCATGCCCCTTTGATGTTCCACACCACCTGGATGGCTCTGCTTGTAGAACAAGGCATCTACGGCCACTTTGAATGCTCTAATTATCTTGACGTAGTCTTGACGAAGTTCTGGTGGTCTCCACCTTACGCTGGAAAACCAGCCCCCTTAAAACACTAGTTTTTGTTTTTTCCACTGATAGTGCCTGTCTCAGCCAGGAGCTGCACTTTGACCAGACCCTCATAAGAATGTGAAAAAAATAGACACAAAATAAAAAATAAAAGTCACTGAAATATGAAGAAAAAAAAAAAGATTTACAAAAGTAAAATTCACAAAATAAAACACCATTATGAAATAAATAAATCAAGGTACAAAAAGAGTAATTATTAATTATTTATCAATAACATTATTTATTTAATTTTGACTAAAAAGGCTTTCCACAGCTAAATTGATAACTTTCAGAGCTATTCTCCATTCCGACAGGTGGCAGTAATGAGACGTTTCTTTCTATTTAAACCGGAAACATTTAACTGAGAATCATCCGGTGGTGGAGAGTTAAAGCTGTTAGCTGCATTAGCCGTCAGGCTTATTATGTTTTGGTGTTTAAGGTGAATATTTGAGTCTGCAGTAAAAATGTCTTCAGCTCAGCATCTGAGACAATTTATTAGCGAGCGACTGACGGCCGCTGCTGAGGAAATCTTTACAGAGTTTGAAAAAACCATCCTCCGGCTGGAGGAGGAGACGGACCGTCAGCGCAGACTGCTGGATATCAGCTGGAAGTCCCAAATGAACTGGACCACAGTCGGTACGAAACACAGGAGGGACTCACGTTACCGAGCACCGTCTCAGGGTAGTCCTGTTGGATCCAATCTGTAGTTTAAAATGTTCCGGTGCTTTATGACCGAACTAATGTGAAATCAGTCGGTTAGCATTCGTTGTTTCTGGTTGAGATCAATAAAATAAAGGCACTTCCGGGATATTAGGTTCATTTCTACGGTCTAACTGGAGTTTAGGAACTCAAGTGTTTAATTTTTTAAAATTTAGTTTAATGCTTTTGGTTTAATTTATTATTAAAGAAATATCTTCATAACTTATTGACTTAGTTCTACTTATACCAAATGTCAAAATCTCATTGTTTTAATTAAGATTAATTTTTTTATTTAGCTTTTTTGAAATTAACTTTGTCCTTGGGTATTGTTTTGATACTTTGTGTATTGTTTTCATAAAATTTTCAATAACATGAAACTGATATTTTACATTGCATGACGCTTTGTTCTCAATTGAGTTGCAGTGAGATGCAAACTCCGGTAAAAATTAGGTCCAAGTAATGATGTTGTACAGTAGTAGTAGTGCATGTACTCTTACTGGCTGAACCCATACATGTACTCTTAGTGTCTGAGTACTATCTCAGGTAAAATACAGTACACACAGTACTGACCTGGGTAAAATACTTGTTCACTTGACCACAGCTTTTTGCCACTCCCAGAGCAGTAGCAGAATCCAAAGAGCTACTGAAGCTCTCCACATCAAACAGCAGGAATGGCTGCTTCAAAATAACAGTAAAGATTAAAAATCTGATTAGTTCTTGAATTGACTGATTTATTTCAAACATGTAAATCTATTTTATGGCTCAAACAATGATGTTAATGATGCAAAATAAGAAAACCAATTTAGTCTCAAAAACGACAAAGATCAAAACAAAGAATAATTCATTCACAATTCTGAAAAAGGATGGGAAGCAGTACTAACATTTTTAATCAACAGTGGAAAAGTTTGATCTTTTAAAGCAGCGCTTTGTGCTGCAGGTGTGGAACGCTGTTAAGCGTACTATGGCAGACCATTTGTATATTTATTGGTTTATCAGAGTCATTTTCCCACACTGGGACTCAGACAGCTGAGACGTTTGGATTGTTTCACATTTTATTTAATAATTCCACATCAGATGTTATTCAGTTCTGTTTTGTTTTCCAAAAAATCCTGTTCAAATAACTGAAGCAATAGAACGCTGTGTGTTTTACTTGTTAATCGTTCATTCTTATATAAAACATCTCCAGGTAATTAAAGTGAAATGTGTTTTCTTATTGTCATATTAATAAGCATTTTCTTATGTCCAGAACCCCCACTGCATTACGTCCAGAAAGAAGAGGAGGCGTTTCTGACTGACCAGCAGCTCTTTAACCTGGACAGGAACTCCAGTTTTGATCAGGAGGAACTAGAACCTTCACAGATGAACGCTGGCCAAGAAGAACCAGCCTCTCCTCAGGTTAAAGAGGAACAAGAGGATGAAGAACAGTTTGTACTGAAGCTGGAGGCTGATTCCTTAATAGCGTTGCCTCCTCATGAGGAAGGGGACTGCAGTGAGTCAGAACCAAATAAAGACCAACTCTTCTCTCTGAACTCTCCAGAATCTGAACACCAAGAGGAGGAAGGAAGCATGAATGAAGACCCAGGATCAAGCAGAGGTGAAGATCTGGAACAAAATCAGAGAAACTCACAAACCAGAGGTCCCAAAGACAATGTAGACAATCCAGAACTAAAAACCCACACAGGCAAGAAACCTTATTGTGACATTTGTGGTAAACATTTTTCTCATATTGGTTTCTTGACTAAACACATGAGGAGTCACACGGGTGAGAGGCCTTTCTCATGCGGGAAAAGTTTGTACAGGTACACAAACGCTCACACTAGTGAGAAGTCTTTCTCATGTAAGACCTGTGGGAGAAGCTTCTATCAAAATGCTGCTTTAATTTACCACATGAGAACTCACACCGGAGAGAAGCTTTTATCATGTAAGACCCGCGGGAAAAGTTTGAGTCAAAATGCTGCTTTAGCTTACAACCTGGAGACTCACTCGGGTGAGAACCTGAATGCTTGCAACTGCTGTGGTAAATGTTTCCCCCATAGTAGTCTCTTAGCTCAACACATGAGGAGTCACACGGGTGAGAAGCCCTTCTCGTGTAAGACGTGTGGAAAAAATTTCAGTTTAAAAAGTAATTTGTTCAGGCACATGATCACTCACACAGGTGAGAAGCCTCTTGCGTGCGGGATATGCGGAAAAAGATTCAACGTGAAAAGCAATTTGTGTAGGCACATGAGAACTCACTCGGGTGAGAAGCCATTTTCATGTGAAACATGTGGTAAAGGTTTCTCTCAGAGTAGATATTTGACCAACCACATGAGGACTCACACGGGGGAGAAGCCTTTCGCATGTACGACCTGTGGGAAAAGTTTCAGTCAAAGATATTCTTTAGCGTGTCACATGAGAATCCACACGTGAGGAAAAAATATGGTTTTTATCACAAAAGTAACAGAACACAGGTGAGAAGCTGTAACTTTCTCAGACTTTGTTACATTAAATCTCCCAGTTTATAATTATGATTCTGTGATGTGTTTTCCTGAAACACCTGTGGAAAATGTTTGTTAAGAAATAAAGCTTAAAACTGTTTTTGTCTGTTCTTTAAAGGTCATACTTGGGGATGCACAGAAATTTCAGCCACCGAAAATTTTCAGCCGAAAATGACCCAAAGGTGCATTTTCAGTTTTTGGCCGAAATGACCAAATCACTGAAACATGGC
Source organism: Callopanchax toddi (assembly GCA_006937965.1). Classification (NCBI taxonomy): domain Eukaryota; kingdom Metazoa; phylum Chordata; class Actinopteri; order Cyprinodontiformes; family Nothobranchiidae; genus Callopanchax; species Callopanchax toddi. Next base: position 2,060,082 of record SSNR01000075.1, read on the forward strand.
CGACCCGAGTCAGACCAGAACCAGACTGTTGTTTTTGTGTTTTCTCCCTGTCGTTGCTGCATGCTGCTGTCACATCTTCAGACAGGAGATTCTCCAAGTTACAGACAGTATTTCCCTCCTCTCACCATTGTTTTCATAGTTTTGTAATTGATTTATTGCAATCCCTTGATTTTAGTGATGTTAGTACACATCGTAGTCATAAATGCTATGGTTCTAATTCTTGACAGTCATTTCTTTAGGTGTTTCGGTTTTCAGCCTGGGTTTCAGTTTTGGTGCATCCCTGGTCATAACTAATACTAAAAGTTGCACCAAGCCAAAAATATATTTTCCCTCCATCTTTTTCTGACTGCTTTTTAGTGGTTTTGCGTTTGACTAGTCTCTGATGGCGTGAGGCGAAACCTGGACCCTCCAGGGGTTCCAGTCCAACTTCACCAGGATGGACATCAATATGTGTCTTCAGGTTTGTTGTGTCTCCCAGCTCAGTCTTAAGAGCATGGAGATTCCAGCAGACAAGCAGTTACTTTAGTAGAGCTTGGCAGGGCCTTAACCCATCAGCAGGGCTGCTGTCTGCTCCTTATGTCTGTGGAGGCAGATCATGGAGGGACATGGACCTGTACAGGATAAATAATAGAACCCTGACTGCCATTAGGTATCAGGATAAAATCATTAGACCCATTGTTAGACACTTCACTGGTGCAGTGGGTCCTAGGTGTTTCCTGGTGCATGATATTGACCAGCCTCATGTGGCAAGAGTGTGCAGGCAGTTCCTGGAGGATGAAGGAATTGATCCTAGTGACTGGCCTCCATGCTGGCATGACTTAATCTAATAGAACATCTCTGGAACATGTCCAGGTCCATCAGATGCCACCAGGTTGACCTCAGACTGTCCAGGAGCTCAGTGATGCCCTGGTCAGGATCTGGAAAGCCCAGAACACCATGCAGATGCTAAATGTTACACTGCCACCTGGTGGACACATAAAACCATTACAATGCATCAACTTTCACTTCTATAGTCAAAATGTTTCATTTGTTTGTAAAACCAAACCAAAATATATTTTAAAAAATTAATAAACTGTCCATGAAAAGCTAAGTAACACCATAAATGTATCTTTTATTTTATATATACAGCTATATATACGTCTATACAGAAAATACTTTATACAGAAAGGCACTGAGTGAAAGCTGATTTAAAACAGAAGAAGAAGAACCCAGGTTATGAGCTTCATTTAGACTCATCTCAGACTGATTTGCAGAAGCAAGCTAGCTGCTCAGCTGCAGACTGGAAACCCTTCAGAAGGTCAAAGATGATAGAGACAATCACTAGCTATCCTCTGACATCTCCTAAAGAATTCTCCAGCAAGAGATGCCCTCAGTAAGGCCAGGACTTCTGTCCTCTGGGAGGCGCTATAGGAGCTGTAAATGCAGAACAAACATACTGACTATATCCATCCTTCAACAGCCACTCCTAATGCTGCAGACTAGATCTACCGGATCACCTTTTCTTCTGATTATATGAGTTTCATGCTGCTGACAAATCCTTGTTTTACTGATAAAACTGAAGCTCTGATGAGAAGTTGTTTTTTTCCCAGTATTAAAACTTGAACTCTTTTTATGTATTCCACAATGCTGTGGATTATTTGTTTTTATTGCAATCAGGTTTTGTTCCTTTATTAATGTATTCATTCATTCCTTCAGAGGGTTAATGTTGTAATATTTTAAACATTGTTTTTAAATTGAAACCAAAAATACTTTGCTTCCCATCCATTTAAAGTGGTTTTAGGTGCGTGTTTATTATAGTTGGTGGTTTTTTTTTTTTTTTTTGGCAGAATGAAAAGATTAAAACTCTCTAAAATCCTGATTGATCCTCTGTTTTTTTACATGCAAACGCAATGTGAATCGCAACGCACGGTGATGTAAATGTCATGTTTTAAACGCACTGAGGCGTAAATAAGGAGTGGTGGCGTTTTTTTGCACATTTTATCATCAGGAGGCTGCTTTACTAAGTCTCAGTCACTAGAGACTGTGCAGCTCTGAAGACAGGAGGCAGAACTGGAGGTAGCAGAGATGAAAATACTGAGATTCTCTTTAGGAGTAACATAATAATAATGGATTTATATAGCGCCTTTCAGGACACCCAAAGTGCTTTGACAGAAGCTCCATTATTCATTCACACACATATTTACATTGGTGGTGGTAAAGTACGACTAACGTCTGTAGTCACATCGGCCCTTCTGACCACCACCAACATTCACACACAGTCACACAGGCAAGTTGGGTGAAGTGTCTTGCACAAGGACACAACGACAATCTAACCCAGCCGGAGCTGGGGATTGAATCGGCGACCCTCCGGTTACCAGACCGGTCACTCTCCCAACTGAACTAAACGCCACCCATTGGTGGAATGAATCAGGAATGAGTCCACTGGAGGGACAGCACATGTTAGATGTTTAGGAGATCACATCAGAGAAGTCAGGCTGAGATGGTTTGGATAGAGGAGGGATAGTGAATACTGTATATCAGTAGAAGGATGAAACCCACTGGAAATGTCAGTGCCGCACCATGGAAGCGCAGCGTCCTTGGTGAGTCTAGTGTTCTCACAGGAGGCTTTCCTGAAGCGGTAAGCTGCTGGACGCTGCTTGCAAAACTGCACAATAGTCACAACATTGCGCTGGAATTTAGAACTGGAAGTTGGAAGTACATCTTTTGTTTGTGCGTGGTCAGAGCTGCTGTCGTGTTTTGTTGGACTCTTAATTTAACAATGGGTAATTTTAAGCCATTAATTGGAATAGTCTCCACTGAACCAGCGTCCTGATACAACGAGATGCATTCCGACCAAGATTAGACACACAGAACATGTAGAACACATTACAGGAACAGGCAGACCGTGGACACCGCCCAAGGGCGTACTCTTTTGATGCAGAAGGGATAAATGGTAAACAATTGGGAAGGTGCGTAAGGATTAAAAAAAACTTGTTTCATTTCTCTGCCCTCCTTAAGGGAGTTTCAGGGACTTGAAGCAGGCAAAAACCACCTCACTACATTCAGAGCAGACAGACTCAGACAGTCACAACATTGTCACAAGGGATGTGGGAAGCTCCGAGCCACCCCACAAAGCCGCCGCTAGTGCGCAGCGAGGTCACTCTGGAGAGGGAGGAGTGTTGAGTAATGAGGAGCACGTTGAAGCTGGATGGTAAATGTGTGTGTATATCAGTAGCTTGTTGTGTCTGCAAGTGAGTGATTCCATGGCCTTCCAGTGCAGCCGTGATTGTCTCTCGTTTGGTGTTATAAGTGAGCACAGTGATCTGAACCAGAAGTCACAGTCTCGTGAAGACAAGAAGAGAGGGGCTGCATTCCTCACCATGGGAGTTTGAGATAATCTAGTCCTCAGTGAGGGAGCCAAATTCCAGATAACAAATTGGTTTAGAGCAGGCAGAAATTAATTTGCTTTCACCTTCTGTCCTAAGCGGTCTTCAAGATTTCCAAAAGAGATGAATATTGGGTCATATCCATCCAAGCCGAGCTGAGCATATTCCAGTTGTTAACCATCCCACGTACGAGTCCCAAAACTGCAGATAATCCTGCGATTCAACTGGTTCAGCGCATTAGTATTAGAGCTCACAGCATGCCACCCTCCTGGAGCGCAGGTTATCTCCCAATTACATCCAACAGCTCCCCAATTTTTCTGACAAGCCCAAATTACACACATTCCAATCAGCAGAGACCCGATTGTCACAAATCCAAATCTACAGGTTTTCCAATGAGAGACGATGTTCCCTTCACTCTTCGAAAAAAATTGTAAATACGATTGCTGGGTTTCACTCGCGTGACCCGGAAGTCGCAAATGGGAGCAGGAAGTGTTTTTTGCCACAACAAAAAAACAGTGCGATGGATGACTATACTAAGGCTTTAAATGGGCTGGCACAGACACATTATCACTAAAAAAATACATCCCATATAGTTTAAAAACATCTGACTTTAAATACAGTCTTGAGGATTTACCCAGCATTGAAGCAATCAACATAACAAACTATCTCAGACTGCCATTTTATAGATGTGTTTCTAAGTAAATGTTTACTAAAATACTAGAAAATACCATTTAGTAAACCCTTAGAAAGTGATCGCTGCAAACTCTAGCATTGTCCGTTTCTGCACTTCTTGTTTTTAGCCGGAGATTATCCACTTCTGCTGTCTTCTTTCAGTAAGTTTTTTTTAATTAAGTCCTTTCGGGACACAAAAAAAGTTTTGTCTTTCTGCCGATTAGAGCGGTTGCAACAACCATAGACTGCACAGAATTTGGGCATTTTGAAGCCGAGTCAACAGAGATAATAGGGTTCTGTGCAGCAGCGGTTACTTCCTGACCCTCATCTGCATTTGGTGAATTCAACACTACGTCACGTGAAACCCAGCAATAAGTGCTGCATTCTGTATTTAGGTGTAGTTTTAAAATGTTCTCCCACTTTTTTACCACGACCAAAATGTCGTGTGATGTACTTCCTATTTTCTTTGAGGTCTTCTGCGCATGCTTCAGGCACACAGATCTTTACCATAGACCTACGCTAGGTGCATGTGCACTGGAACCCCCTTCAATACAAAGTTTACGAGAGCCTTGGGGTGCAAAATTTAGCGACCAAAGCATGCACAGAAAACCATAGTCTCAGCTCAGATCAGGATGTTGACCTGGAAGCTCTAAGTAGCTTCTGGAGTTTTTATCATGGAGGAAACAAAATGGATATTTATTCAAAGAATCCTTCTTGACAGCTTGTGACAACCAAGCCGAAAATTCCATATTGCATCCTATTTAATCAACTTGACGGTGAGTCATTTGGTTAGTTTGTTTCTTTTGCCCGTAGTAAACAGACAGGTTTACTGCTTCTGTTCTTTATGCGAGTAGATCCCAGATCTCGGTATCACTCCAGTTTGCTATCCCTTCTGAGTGTTTATAAATGTGTAACAGTTTTCCCATGTTTACCTGGTTTTTAAAATACTTTTTCCGGTCGGGGGTTGGCGCACCTTTGCCATGTTGACACCTCTCTCTGTTGTGCATTGCTGTAATATTACTACCAAGCATGTCGGCACGAATGCTGCAAAACTCCCGCATCGCCATGCTGCCACAGTGTTTTAGTGTCTTTAGCCGCTTTCATAAGACACATCCTGCCGGCAAACCAGCAAAATATTGCCGCCACGGTGTGTCTTATGAAAGCAGCTAAAGAAAGTGAAGTTAAAAACAAACACAGAATTAAAAGAGAAATAGAAACCATTGACGGCCAGAAGTGCAGGCTGGCAAGGATAAAAAAAACCCAACAGTACTGGTCCTAAGACTGGCGAGCTTCCATTTGGTACACATGCATGCTCACACATGCCTGAGTTAACCGGGAGGGGTTTTAGAGGAGTCCCGACTTGCAGTGGTCGCAGGCCTGGATGGCAATCTTGTCAAGTTCGGTGGGTCGGAGTCTGTTGGCCCGAACCGAACTGGTCACGCTGGACCAGGAGCTGCCACACCCACCAGGTATCACTGGGGATTCCCCACTGTGTCCTCAGCTCGCCAGCCGTCTGCTCTGCCTCCTAATGCGGAGCTTTTGTAACACAAGTATCAAGAAGAAAAGCAGCAGTCTGCTGAGGGGAATACATTCAAATAAGCCAAAAGGCTAACAAAAACATGGGCACTGAATGACAATGAGGAGAGCAGGGTATATACCTGGCGTCCAGTTACGCCCACCTGACCGAGGAACCGTGGTTGTGTCCCAGCATGACAGTAAATGGTTCAGCCAGCACAAAAGCCTGAATAATGTTAAAAACAACAGACTCCTATATGCTGCTAATGCAGGAGGGAAACTGCTCTTATCTTTTGTGACAACGAGCCCTGCGCACTGCCGACCATGAACAACAACCAACTGTTCACCCGGAAGTGAACAAAGGTTCAGCCAGAGGTTATAAGAGACCGAGTGTACCAATCTCCTGCCCATTTCCCATTTATAGGTTATTGGTGGAACAATATCCCCCAGCTGCAGATGATCCTCCTGCTACATTTGGAATGATACAAATTTGCACTCTGCAGTGGGAGATTCACACACACATGTTGCAATCACAGAGAATCTCAGTTTATTTCAGATTACATGACAGTTATATATAAAAACCAATGATCACACAACTATCCTGTCTCCCTCAGGGGAGGTCCCTGGTAACAGCGACAAGTTCATACAATTGATTCATGGGGAGAGGAGGGGTGAGGGATGTGTCTGGAAGTTAACCAACAAAAACAAGAACCGGTTGGATCAACAAGATATATCAGTTGTGTGTGTGTGTGCTATCCTAAATATTCTGCTGAGGGTGTGTAAAAGACAAAAACACTGGGTGTATTGGAAACAAACGATTCACGTTTGAATCGTTTTTATTTATGAAGATTCAGAATCTATTCAAAATATCCAAAAATCAATTCTTGAGAGGCGTTTTCCAAGGATTTTCTAGCTTTACTCGGTGCTCCGTATTTGTTATGCAATGGCCCCCGTAGCTATCACTGCAGCAAGGTGCGGGTCAGGCGCACTATTAACATTAGCTAACTAATTTTAGATCAGTGTTTCTCTATTATTTTCCGGCTGTGGGAACAGAGTGTGTTCTGCTGGGGTACTGCTAAAGTCTTGACGTTGACGCGGAGTTCTCTGGTTTCCATCCATCCATGACGAGCTGCACGAGTCAGCACGGTTCCACTTGTCATTACAGGACAAGGAGACGCAGCCTGCTGTTCCTTAAGTTTCATTTTTAAGAACTTCGCCGTCTCTGACAGGAGTTTAACAGTGGCCCCATGGAACACAAGCTGCCCCCCCAGGGCACATACAGAAAACAGTTCACACATCACAGAAAACTCAAGGACATTCAGATGATCAGCAATTAAAAGGAATCAGATGATAAACAGTAGTTTAGTGCAGCAGAGTGTCTGAGTGTCTAAAATGTTTAAAGTCTGTTTAAACTCATTCACTAAGATGAGTCCCTTCAGATTCAGCTGGTTTTGGAGCTAGATCTATTAATTAACCAGAAAGACATGTTCAAGTTTACAAGATAAGCAAAAATAAAATGTGCATCTTTGTCAAAAGATCATCTCTATGTGTTTACAATTCTAGGATCACGACCTTGTAAAGCTGAATTGTATTAAACACAACCAGTTTTCTATAAAGTAATAGAACAATTTCTAATAGCTCTTTCTTACTTAGAACGCTTACTAAGTGTTTACTGTAAAAATTAATAGCCTACACATGTACAGTCAGGGACAGAGAACACCGTCAGCATCGTCTATCCTTTGACCCAGATTTCTTCGTATTCCAGTGGTTTTCTTATGATTGTTGTTGTGATTTCCACTCCTTCAGCCAGGCTGAGAAGAAGCTGTGCTCGTTCTCCATCTGCTGGTGGAAGATTTGCTGGGCCCTGTTGATCTTGTCTTTGGTCAGGTACTTGTCAAGTAGAGCCCTGTAGTGTTTTTCAGGGTCTTCAACCATGTTGGCTTCCTTCCAGCAGTAGTACGGGTTGTGGGAACTCATCTTCAGCTTATTGGCTGCCAAAGTCAGAGTCTGCTGCAGGGAACCAGACTCACAACGAAGAAGATGGGCTCCTCCTTCATTAAAGATCTGTAGTCAGAGAGGTACTTCTCCAAAGCAGGGATTGGTGTGATGTCAGGCACAATCTGAAAAACAGATACACCGTAAATAATACATCTCAAGAGTTGCAGCCATTTGAAGCCACTATGAGTTGCAGCCTCATAGTGAATGCTGGGAGTTGGAGGCTGTCAGGCTTGTAGCTCACTGATAACTGTTGCTACCTGTGAGTCTGTTCTGTCTGGTTTTTAGTAAAGTTTAGGTTCAACTAAATATCTTACTAACAATTTGTTTCAAGAGCAATACGATCTTGGTTCACTTGAAGTTTTGAGGTTCTGTTAGGTAGTACTTAAGGTGCTGCTGGAGGAGCCGTCAGCAGAGTATGGAGACCTGCTGCTGCACAGAGAGATCTGATGGCTCAGCAAAGGATGCATTTTGCAGCTTTTTGTGTCACTTTTGGCTGAAATCATAGAGTTTATGATGTTTCACTGCTTGAAGACACAGAGTAGATACTTGATTTTGCATTTTTAACAGCCAGCACTTGGAAACAGAACCATTTTAACTGTGAGTTGCAAGGCAAAGGTAAGATCGATGCTGACATGCATGTACATAAAGTCAAGATAAATATTTGCTCTAGCCTACTACATTTTCCCACAGTGCAGTCAGTGCTAAATAAGAAGGTCTCTGCATCTGGGGGTTTTGACAATGCTGCAGAAAAGTCCTGTCAAGTCATAGACCTGCTTGGGCAGGAGCTTGAGAACAAGTTCGGTGGCTTTAATCAACTTGAATAAAGGTGTGTTACCTTTAGATTGAACTGCTCCAGAAGCCTCTTCACTAATGTGCTGTAGCGCCTAGATCTGTTCTGCATGAACTCTCTTATCTCAGGGTTCTCCACTACCGTTGTCATCTCTACCAACATGTGGGTAACATTCACCAGGTAGTAGAGGTCCTGGATCATGAAGTTCATGTAAACATCGGCCTGCAGTTCAGCAAACTGCATCTGCTGCAGAAAGGGTAACTTCAGGGTCTGCACTGCTATATCTTCATTCTCCATCCACAGCAATTCATAGGTATCCTCAACAATTGCATGGAGGAAAAACACCAAACATGATAATCAACTCTCCACCTTTATCTGCAGCAAGTGGGGGTGCAGCTGGCCAACTTAGGTTGATGAGCCACGAAAGCAACAGAATAAAGAAACTACACGTGACAGATTTCTGGGCAGAATCTCAGCACCCACTTTTTAATGACTGACACCTTTTTTGAATTATTAGAACCAATAAAATTGAGGGAAGGAAAGTAGGTTGGTGGCATTTTTCACCAAACAGTTCAGTTCATCTCCTGTGCTCCGACATGCATTTGGCTTTTTAGCTGCTTATGGATAATTTACAGATAAAAACATGTTTGTTCCTGTTTCAGTGAATCTGAGAGGACGGATTACCTGATTCTAGTGGATATTGGAGGTCAAACAGGATTAAAACTCAGGAGACAGTGAAGGTAGAAGCTGTTTTGTTTTCTGACTGGCTTTTGGCTGCTTGCTCTCTGAGATTTGCATGTAGTATTGAGACTTTATTGAATATGTGAAATCTCTGCTTTCATATAAAATGCTTGGTTTGCATCAAGTTTATGATCATTTTTTGGGGGTATGCTAATTTATACAAATTAGCACGTTTTCACTACTTAGTCATGTTGTTAGCACTTTATTTAGTTTTTAGTCTGTTAGCTGAATCTCTTCCCGTTATGCATGCAGCTTGTATTTATTGTTAAAAATTAAGTGTGTTTTTGAAATAAGTTTGTTGCTGGTCAACAACCTCATACACGAGAAGCTAATTTTCAGCTCTTTTAACCTTGCAGCATGTTGGTTATGCTAATTTGGCATTTTCAGACTAGCGTGGGCTCGGCTCGGTTCACGTGGGCTCAGTCCTCATTTGTGTTCACACACACTTCTCATGAACTCGGAAGTGACCGAGCAGACGGGGTGGTCTAAGCACAGAGAAATCTTTGATGTCATACATGAGCAGCACACATTTGTAAGCAAAGCACTCATGTCAGCTGAGACAAGTGGGATAATATGATTAAAACAAGCTATTTGGAAGCAGGAGGAAACATTACAGCGACGACTAAGCAGACACACCTCACAGTAAGAGCTTGTTATTCAATATCAGCATATAGCTCCAACATGTTTACACCTGGAAGCTATCAATTCATGTTTTTAAAATACGGGTGTCTTGTTTAGATGGCTCTTATGGAGCAGAGTTCCAGCTGCAAATGTGCAATTTGGTCCCTCAAGGGATTCTCTCACTGGTGGGATTCTGTTGTTCTTGGTCTCATGGAACCGCAGCGCGATGCAGCGGAGAGACGCCTGTTAGAAATTCCTCCAACAGCTGGTTTTCTCTTCAATAAAGTCTTGATTATTCTCTGATATTGTTTCTGCCTTTTATTCTACATCATCTCAAAATAGTGAAACCAAAACTTACTGAAAGAATTAAACTTTTGGTGGACAATACAAGCACACCCCAGTTTTAAATAAAACATGACTAAAACATGCTTACAAACCTTGTTTTAATGCTGTCATGTAAGAGGTCTCTCATCCATTTGTTTAAACTTCAGTTAAATCAGTGAAAGCAAAAATCAATTTGTCATCACCAGCACAGCCAAGGCTAATATATTATTATTTGTATAGTTAAACTAAAAGGGCCCAAGCTGAGTATGCATAATTATACTTTCAGAGGTTTGTCATTTTTCTATTCATAAACTTTCTTTTGACGTTAAGTGAAGCTTTTAACTATTTTATTATAACAATGAGAACCTTTTTTTAGACTTCCCCTAAAATAAACCCATGGATGTAAACACGACTGAATGTTTGGTAACAGCACACTATATTGAAAAATATGTTTAGATAAAAATGAGTTAACTCTCCACTGGAGGATCCTCTCGTCCCTCTTCAGCACATGGACAATGAGGACGTCTCTGTAGTCGCCCTCTTTTCTACCTGAACAAATAAGGGACAGAAAAAAGCCACGTCTGCCAAATGCATCTCAGGCAGGACATTTTTGAAACACGTAGGACAAATGTGCTTCACGTGCTGCAGATTGGCATCTATTTAGAAATGAATAAAACAGAATTGAAAAGCTCTTTATTGTCTCTCAGTGGGGACATTCAGGTGTGCCTTAAAGTGATGGCAAGTCAAGAACAAGGCTATTCTATTCTGATCAGTGTTGTTTTCGGCAGCCATCTGAGTTTTAGTCTTAGTCTTATGGACTAAAATGCTGATTACTTAGTTTTAGACCCATTTAGTCATGCCTGTACGTCTTAGTTTTAATCCAGTTTTAGTCGACAAAATCTCAAAAAGGTTTTAGTCTAGTTTTAGTCCGTTTTAGTTAAGAAAAGATATTAATCCTTTAACAAACTAATTTATGTCAAGTTGGAAGATAGAATCACCTGCTGTCTGTCCAAACATCCCTACATGCTGTTTATTTTAAAACCTGTGAACTCCCATTCTGTGCTGCACACTAAACATGGGGCGTGTAAACGCAATATGAGAGATATAATATATTCATATATGATATGTATAATAGTATAAATATAATTAGATACTAATAACAATATAAAAAACAAACACAATGTGGTCACAACAGAAGTTGTAAGAGTTTCAGACCATCTGACCCACAATAGGCCCTGTTCCTGTCACATCCTGTTCCCTTTGGTGCCCTCTGGTGTCTTTTGTTTGTATTAATCTTTCTCCTCTTGTTGTTTGCACAGGTGTTCCTTGTTGTCATCCAGCCCACCTGTGTCTCGTCCTCGTGATCACCTCCCTCCTTATTTAAGCTTCCCTGTCTTGTCATGTCTTTGTCGGATTCTACTGTGTTCATGTTGTCCTCTTCCTCTGTCTTTGGTTTAATAAAACCTGTTTTTGGATTGTACATGCCTTCACTGCTGCTGATTTGCGTTCATCCCTGCATCTTGGGTCCTCCTACAAAACCGAATCATAACAGTTCCAGGAGAGTTAATTTCTTAAAACAACCTGACAAGATCAAAAACTGAACCTAATATTCACAATTAGCTCTCTAATGACACCACAAACATATAAATAAACACAGTCAGATAATTAATGTTACAATTCAGACAATAAACAATAACCAGTCATGACAATCAGCTCAGCTAATGAATTGAATTAACAAAATAAAGTCAAATCCACTGATATGTCACATCAAAATAAGTTGAATTACGATTTTAGACCACTCACAAAACTCCCATAGGGCACCAGGAAAAGTAACGAACAATCTCAAAACAGACTAAACTACATGAACCAAAGCATTCAATCAACACTATAAGTGTATGACTAACGTTCGGTGACAACGATAACAAAGACTTGTTGCTGTTTAATGAATAAAATCACTTATCGATCAGGACGAGCTATTCAGTTTAGCTTTAGGTCACAGGGAAAATCAGCGCTGCGATCTATGTCAAACAGAAGAAACAAACGGACCAAATTGACTCACCGTTTAGTTGGTTAAATAAGGACATATTTGGATCAATCGGCTGAGTTGCCACAAGCTGTCAAGCAGTTTTCTTCTCAATAAGTATCCATTTGGAGAGAGAGTGCCCTCAGCGCCAGCAGCTAGCTTCTTAAGCCCCGCCACGCAAGACGCAACATGGCCTTGCCGGAAAGCAAACAGTTCACCCTTCACAATAAAAGCTGTGCTTGTAGAGCTTAAGTTTACATGTCACAGCAAACACAGTTTATCCAAATACCGTTTCACATCTCCACTCACTAACGTTTTTGTCTCGTTTTGTCTTGCCAACGAATACGCCCAGATGTCTCGTCTCATTTTAGTCATCGAAGAGCCGCATAGTCTGCATCTCATTTATGTCTTGGACAAATGCATTAATTTCGTTGTCGTCTTCCTTAATGAAAACAGCATTGATTCTGATCGATTCTATTCTGATCTATTCTATTTTATTCTGATCGATTCTATTTTATTCTGATCTATTCTATTCCTCTCCTTCATCTCACTGTCCTCTTCAGGAGCCGTAACCATAACAACAGAATAATCTGGGAGAACATGGATTATTCTACTGTTCTCCCTCCTTCATTCTTTTGTCCTAAAGTAAACAGTGTTAACAGAGTTATTTGTTACTTATAGGGAACCAATCAGCATCTCTTTCAGGTGAAACTTCAACAGCTGTTCTGATCAGGCGTCTCATCACCAGGAAGTAACCACGTTGGACATTCGGACATTACCAATGTATTTTAATAGTGTTCGACGAAGCTGTGTTCTGATCAGTAGATGAAGGTAGACAAGGATGAACAGACTGATCAAGAACTGAATCGCGGCCGTTACAATTTGTTCTGGAGCTATTAGAGAAGTCAGATGCCGACGCAACGTAGATCATTCTGAATCCGTACAGTTGATCAGAAATGTATACGTCCTCCAAGAAGCCCCAAAGTTAATTAAAACACCCAGAACCTCCTAAATGATCAGAGGCAACAAAGTCTGCAGTAAACTTTGACATTTCTCATGGGGGGAGTTTCAGTAGCGACAGAGTGTGAAGGCACATGAACAAGAAGAGCACGCAAATGAGAGACGCGCGAATAGAGGTGCATGAGTGAGAGAATGACAAATAGAGAAGGAGAAAGAAACGCTGTGATTGAGTGATAGTAAATAAGTAAGTAAATTTTACTTTTAGAGCGCCTTTCGCAGATACAGATCACAAAGGATCTGTAAGGACTTTAAACTGGATTCTGAATTCTACAGGGAGCCAATGAAGGGACTTTAAAATTGGGGTGATGTGAGTTCACCTGCTGGATTTAGTCAGGAGTCTGGCTGCTGCGTTCTGGATGGTTGAAGACGTTTGAGGGAGGATTTGTTCAGACCGGTAAAGAGAGCGTTACAGTAGTCTAGGCGTGAAGACACGAAGGCATGGATTATTTTCTCCAGGTCAGACTATTTTATGGAGTTTTGAGATGTTTCTTAAGTGGAAGAAGCAGAAGCGAGAGATGGATTTAATGTGAGAATCAAAGTTTAGAACTGAGTCAAAGATAACTCCCAGAGTTCTTACTGAGGGCTTGGCTGAGGAGCAGAAGGAAGCTACTTCCTGTTCAATTTTAGGATGAAGTTCTGGAGGTGCAATGATCAGGGACTCAGTCTTGTTGGCGTTCAGAACCAAAAACTTGCTGGACAGCCAGTTACTGATCTGGGTCAGACAGAGTACTAGTGTGGCCATTAACTGGTGGGGCAAGAAGGACACATACAGCTGAATGTCATCAGCGTAGATGTGGTACTGGATGTCAGAGAAGGACTGGATGATGCCAGCTAAAGGAAGGATATAGAAAGAACAGTAGAGGCAGTAGAGGCCCCAGAACCGAACCTTGTGGAACCCCGCAGGTTAGGGAGGCCGTGTCTGGAGAGACGGTTTCTGTTTTCACAGAGAAAGTTCTGTTGGAGAGGTAGGAGGTGAGCCAGTCTAATGCAGAACCTGAGATGCCAGCTAGAACATTGAACCTGTTCAGTAGGATGTTGTGGTCCACGGTGTCAAAGGCTGCACTGAGGTCGAGTAGGATCATGACGGAGCATTTACCTGCATCAGCAGCTATTTGGAGGTCGTTGTAAACCCTGAGCGGTCTCAGTCGAGTGCTTCTTAAGGAAGCCGGATTGGAAGGGGTCAGAGATCTTTAACTTGGAGAACCAGGACCTGAGCTGAGTTTCAACAACTTTCTCAAGAACTTTCCTGATGAAGGGTAGCTTGGAGATGGGTCTGTAGTTACTGGTGGAGCTGGCGTCAAGATTGGGTTTTTTTTTAAAGCGGAGTCACCACTGCATTTTAAAAGTGGGACAGAACACAGCCTTGGTTTAGAGAGCTGTTGATTATGGGCAACAGAGATGGACCGATAGAGGGAAGAGACCCGACTAATACAGAGTGAGGAAGCACATCTGATGAACATGATGAACGCTTCATCTGACTGATCTCAGAAGTCAACTCAATTAGTGAGATTGTGGAGAAGGAGGTAAAGGACTCAGAGCACCGAGAGGTTTCCTCACTGATGGGTGGAGCTGGTGGAATGCTGGATCTCAGATTTAGAACCTTGTTTACAAAGTAATGGAGGAATGTGTTGCAGCCATCAGCTGAAGATAACTGGGCCTGCTGAGGAGGAGAAGAAACGATGCTGGAGATGGTGTCAAAAAGAACTTTAGGGTTATTCTTATTCCGGGATATGAGGTTACTGAAGAAAGTAGATCTGGCGTCATTTACAGCTGTGTTATAAGACTAGAAGTTCTTTAAGATATTCACGGTGAACAACTAGACCTGTCTTCTTCCACAGATGTTCCGCTTTTCTGCAGGAGCGTCTAAGATCATGAGTTGTTCATGGGATCATGGGTTGTTCATCCAAGGTGGCCTGGAGACACTAGAGCTGTGACTGGTTTTGAGTGGAGCAACCTGATCCAGAATCAAAAGGCAGTGATCATTAAATGAGTTATTGAGAAGCTCGACATCATCAGAAGAAGGAGGGATGACGTTAAAGAGGGAGGAGAAGTTTAAAATGGTGGAACTGTTAATAAAACGTCTTTGTTTGGAAGAATCCTGTACAAGAGAATCAGTTCTAAAATTAACATGAAAGGAAACTGACTTGTGGTCACTAAACACAACATCATTTATGTTCAGATGGTCAACAACAAGTCCGTAGGTAAAGACCAGATCCAGGGTGTGGCCTGCTCTGTGAGTAGGACCAGAGACATGTTGACAGAGGTTAACAGAGCTCATCTTGTTTAGGAACTCTCTAGTAGAGCTGTTAGAATGGTCCTCAGCATGGATGTTAAAGTCTCCTACAATGATGATCCTGTTTAGTTTAATGATTGAAGAAAGGAAGTCCTGAAAATCAGCGATGAAGGAGGAAGTGGGTCCAGGTGGGCGGTAGACCAGAATCTCGTACACTGGCTGTACTCGACCAATTTTAATCATGAGCATCTCAAATGAGCTGTAGCAGCTTGAGGAGATCTGGCAGTTAAAGCGTTTTTTACAAATCACAGCTGTTCCTCCTCCCCGGCCTGTGGTCCGCGGTGTAGAGAAGAAAGAGCAGGCTTCAGGACAGAGCTCCCGAAGATGTGTGACATCATTTTCGCGCTGCCACGACTCCGAAATCCATAAGAAATTTAAGTTCTCTGAGCGGAACAGGTCGTTCAAGATGTGGGACTTGTTGGTTCTCTGAGCGGAACAGGTCGTTCAAGATGTGGGACTTGTTGGTGATAGAGCATGCATTAATTACCATTATTTTTGCGGTGAAAAGTGGCGACGTGCGAGCGGCGGGCTCCGTAATGGCGGCCGTACTCACTGCTGCACGTGGTAATGGCCACAGATTTAGGAGATTTGATCCACGAGGTTTGAGGAAATCATCCCGGGAAGAGAGAGCGATGAAATCCACTGCAGGAGCAGGATGAAGATCACGGAGGAAATGTGGAGGTAGATGTGGAGATCTCAGTGATGACCCGATCAGCGGTAATCCAAACGCGGTGCTCGAGGCACCCCGGAGCTCCCGTCGAAAGTCTCGCCGGAGCTGCCGTTGAAGCCTGCTCGGTACTCCACGTAGCCAGTAGAGCCGATACCTGACCTGGATCCCACCTCATTTTCTCCGAGTCCTGGATGGTTTCTGAAGGATGTTGTAGATCGGGTCTGGCGTAAGTCCAGAAGTCGAAAACGGTGGCTGTGGCATGGGGGGTCGGATGAACGGATAAACAAAAGACTCCGACAAGTAGTCATGGTCATGATCGTGGATCATGGATGAACGAATTGCAAGTAAGGACTCGCGGTCATATGAGATGGTAGCTGGAATGATTCTGAGGCAGACGGTGATGAGTAGCCACATGTAATAGAAATAAGGAGATGAAAAACGGTTCAAAAATGCCGTAGCAGAGCGCAGCCCAGCACAAATAGGCGACATCTTGCTGCGACCGGAACCGGAGAGGTACAACTCCGAAGAGATACAACTTAGAGGAAAAGCACGTCGGTCAACATGTCTGACTATTTTTAAGTTTTTCGTCTGACAATTTAAAATTACGTCAGTAATGTCCGACTGTCCAACGTGTTTTTGCAAACACTATAGTAGAGGGAAACATTTTGTTTAACGTGATTAAACTCACCGTGGCCTGTCCCGAGGCTGCAGCCTGGAGCCATTAGCAGACAGGCTGCCAGGCTCCGGCTCCTGCTAGGCTCAGCTACAGCTAGCGTCCACTCGGTCTCAGAACATATCTTGAGTCGCTGACAACTCCGAAGCAATGGTAAAAATATTATTTACCTTTAGAATCATACAATCAGTAACATGTAACAACACAGTTAGGAGAAATGAGCTAGTCTGAAAAGCTAGCTCTAATGTCGGCTCAATAAACACGAGTTGTTACAAGGAAAGAGCTAGGCTAACACACACCACCAGGCCAATCACAGGCTTGCACTGTAGTTCGACGTGAGACTTCAGCCGACCAATCAGTTCCACAGTGGGGGGGTGGTGGTGTTCAGTCCTGGTCTGACCACCGAGGAGTTGGTTGGAGAAGTGTCGGCTCGGTATGAGAAACCCAAACCCTACCCTTATGTGAAGAGAAAAACCAGTATCGGACCGAACCAACACTAGTCTGAAAATGCCATTAGTGCCTCAGTGACACTAATAGCTAAAGCAGACAGAGCTTTGTCTTCAGGTGGGACACCAACCTGGACAGGTCTCAGGGTAGAAACCTGAATGCACGATTTCTTTTACGTTTGGCACAGTTAACAACATGCCATGAAGGAAACAATGTATCAGCATGTGTGGCTCATGATGTGTACACACTACACACCCTTTTTATACATCTGATGAGGAGAACCTTAATATAATCTCTAATTCCTCAGAGTTACGTAAGGATTTATGAAACACTGGCGAATGCAGACAGGTTGTTATTAAAAATGCCAGCCTGTTACTCATTCACTAAAGGTGGATTATTCTGAGAAACTCCACCTTTACTTTCCTTTAAAGGCTCCTTGCTGTACAACATTATGACACATCGACACCGTCTGATTTACAGACACTCTGCTGAAGATGAAGTCAGGTAACACTTTTCCTTTTACTGTATCTCTGAGACAATCGAGAACTTTGAAAGTGTTGTTGCTCTGTGTGTGTTCCACCGTTCACATGAAGCTGTAGTGAGCAACACCTTATACTCAGTCACATTTCTGTTAGAATCAGTTGGAATTACATATTAATTTTCAAGAAGTGGACACCATGTACTTCTGTTACTTCAGGATCTTCTTGTTTTTTACGACTTATTTTTTCTGAAACTTTTTCCTTCATAACTTCACAGCACAGAATATTCTGCTTCAGACCTGCTGCCTGGCTGTGGGCCTTCTCTTCTTCTTCTCCAGCACTTCTGCAGAGTTTGAAGATAATCATGGTAGGTTCACAGATCATTTTCAACAGTTTTTGAGTAAATGCATGGAAGTTATCAAGAAAATCAAGTTTTATGCATAGAGCAGTTACCATCTGAGAGTCAATGTGTTACAGCTGATCTTTATGGTTCAGTGTGAAACAGGAAGAACATAATAAATCAGACTGTAATTTTTAATACTCCTGCCCCTCAGCTGACAGCAAACATGAAATTCATGAGACGTGCAATGGAATCTCAAAATGGAGTTCATCAGGTAAACACGAATTTAAACGAGGTGAGTTCAGATTTCTTCATGTGAAACATCAGCACAGCGAAATAAAAAGCAGTGGCGTCCTGCTGATCATCCTTTTTATCAGGTTATTCACTCCAAGCTTTGGTTGTTTATCCTTTATATGCTCCCTCTGGGCAGTGTCATCAGGAGACACAGGGTGAATTTCCACAGTTATGCTGATGATACACAGTTGTACATCTCCGTGTCTCCTGATGACACACAGCCAATGGATGCACTTTTTAACTGTATTTTAGACATTAAATCCTGGATGGCAGAAAACTTTTTCCAGCTCAATCAGGGCAAAACTGAGGTTTTAGTCATTGGTCCTGAGGCTCAGAGAGAGAAACTCTCACCCAAATTACAATCACTGTCTTTTAATCCTTCTTCAAAGGTTAAGAATCTGGGCGTGACCTTTGACTCTGAGCTGACTTTTATCCCTCACATTAAAAACGTCACCAAAATAGGTTTTTATCATCTCAAAAACATCGCCAGAGTCCGCCCCATTCTCTCTCGGGCCAATACGGAGACGCTGATGCTTTTATCACCAGTAGAATCGATTACTGCAATGCCCTGCTTTCTGGTCTTTCCAAAAAGAGTACTTCAGGTCTACAACTTTTACAAAACTCAGCAGCCCGTGTCCTGACAAAGACCAGGAAGTGGGAGCACATCACTCCGGTTTTAAAATCACTGCATTAGCTCCCCGTATGTTTTAGGATCAATTTTAAGATACTGTTAATGGTTTTTAAGTGTCTTAATGGTCTTGGCCCTTCTTATCTTTCTGAACTGCTTTTGCCATATGAACCCCCCGGTCACTGCGCTCCTCTGGCAGCCGTCTCCTAGTCATCCCTAAAGTCAGGACACACACCCACAGCGAAGCTTCTTTTGGTTATTACGGTCCTCGCCTCTGGAACGGGCTGCCAGAGGACCTCAGGACCGCTGAGAACGTTCAGGTTTTTAAGAATAGACTCAAGACCCACCTTTTTAGATCAGCTTTTAACTGATTATTATTTATTTAGCTTTTTATTCACATTTTATTGGTCATTTTACTATTCATATAAGTTCTCGTTATTTTATATGCTATGCATTTTAATCCTCCAGTGTTTCCTCTGTGGAGCCCTCTGCCTTGGGACCGGTGGTCGGCGGTGGCGGCTCGGGCGCTCCCCGGCAGGGCCCGGGCAGTGGTGGGGGTTGCCACCCTCCATACCCGGGTGCCCTTGGTTGGTGTGTTGGCTGCTGACTTGGTTCTACAGCTGACGAGGCAGAGGGCCCACTTGATGGCGTGTTTCTCATTACTGGAGCCATCTGAGCTCAACATAGTGTTTACTGTGGTTTGTATGTGTATGTGTGGGCGTATGTGTGCCTGGGAATGGGTTGTGGACTGGGATGGGAGAGTGTGATAATTGTTCTATGTGGAAAAGGGAGGGAATGTGGGTTGTATGGGTCATTTTAATCTGTCAAGCACTTTGTGTTGCTCGCTGTGGCATGAAAGGTGCTATATAAATACAGTTTGATTTGATTTGATTACAGAGCTCTCAGTTCAGGGTGAGATTGCTGGGACAGCATGTAGCTCAGAGTGACCGGTCTGGCAACCAGAGGGGATGTCCCAATCAGGTTTTGCCCTCCAGTCTGAGTCATTTGATTTTGAGGATCTGCCGATACTGAGTCTCGATCCGATATTTCAACAATGTTGTTGTCATCAACTTTATAATACCTCCAGACCGCAGACATAATCACGCTTTCTGCTTCAAACTGCTTCTGTGTTCTACTTTGCCGATGTTTAGTCTTTTATTTTATCTTGATGCTTTTGGTTTTTGTCTTTTATTCTGTTTTTTGTGAAGCACTTTGTGATTTTTGTCTGTAAAAGGTGCCATATAAATAAACTTTACTTACTGACTTAATAACCAATAGCGTCTCTCCAACAAAGTGATATCATGCTGCATGTGTTGCTGTTTCTGTTAGGAGTCAACAGGTCTAACACTGTGCCACCGCATAACCATGGATGTGTTAAAAAATTAAGACAATTATAATATAATATATACAGGGTCTTATCTAAGATTTTTTACAGCCGTGGTGTCTCATAATCGGTGTCATGACCCGACCACACCAGCAGAGGGCGCCAGCATTTTGTAAATAGCAATCGGCTGACACCGATCGACTGACACCGATCGAAATAGACTGGATTAAAAGTGGGTCAAATTAACAGAATGAAGGCAGAGTTTTGACGCTAATTTTAAGATAATGGTGGTCAATGCAGCAGAGGCATCAAACAGCTGTCAAGCAGCCAGGAAATATGGAGTTATGGAGTGAAATGTCTGAAGATGGCGCATTGTGGCGATGGCGTTCTGTAGGAGGAGACGGACTGCAGAGTGAGATTGACTGTGTGAGCACAGCTGATCAGAGGACTGTGAGTTAAACCTCATAGAGACTTCTGATTTGACATGTCATGAACGAAGTTCTGACAGTTTGCATTACTATGGTATTTTTTGTTCAGGATCTCTAGTGTCTTTGCTGACAGAACCCCACACAAACTAGAATATGCATTACAGATCTTGTGATTTCATTAATAGGAAAATATTAAAGGTCTGTAATTAAGATATTATTTAAACCACTTCCTCAAATTTTCAACAAAAATTGTTTCTTTAAAAAGTAAACTTAGTTTTTTCTGAAGATTAGTCTTGGAAACGGGGGTTGTGTTATAATCGGGGTCATTCTATATTCGGGTCAATACGGTACTTAAATATATTCTCATCATTTTTTAACACATCTATGAGGTGGCACAGAGTGAGACCTCTTGACTCCACACAGAGATAGCGGCACATTGGTTAAATGCCAGCAAAGTAGAACATGGTAGTAGCAGCTTGAAGCGGAAAGCAGATCTGTTTCTTCACTCTTCTTTATTCTATGTATTATAGACAGGGTTGCACTTAACTGGTCTGCCAGTCTGCAAGTGCACCAGATATAATGTGTGCGTAAAGGACTCCTTTGGCCGAACACTCGTCTTCGGACTGGTGCTCTTGTGCTGCAGCACAGACCGTGCATCCTGCGAGCTGACAGCTTCACATCCAACTGCTGGGAGTGGCCAAGTAACGCTGACACTGGGGAAGCTGTAGACCTGAGACACAGAACTGTCAAAGGCCCTC
The DNA here is from genome assembly GCA_006937965.1 of Callopanchax toddi. Classification (NCBI taxonomy): domain Eukaryota; kingdom Metazoa; phylum Chordata; class Actinopteri; order Cyprinodontiformes; family Nothobranchiidae; genus Callopanchax; species Callopanchax toddi. Next base: position 2,081,485 of record SSNR01000075.1, read on the forward strand.
AAATGACAGTAACAACCGGCTCAGCAGTCCGAAAGCTCTGAACCTCTGTCCAGGAGGAGGGTGTGTGTCAGTGTCAAACTGCTGCGGCGCTAATGCCTGGAGCAATGCATTAGCACCCCACCCCCTCCCACTTAAGGCGAGGGTCTGCATACAGAGCATCAGTGCCAAGTTCTCCCTTGAGAACCTTCATTAAAAAAGTATGTGCACCCTTGATTATAGAAGTACCGTATTGGGACTCTGTATCGGCAGATGCTCAAAATAAAATGACTCGGACTCAAGGGCAAATAAAACCTGATCGGGACGTCCTTCATGAAAAACAATGATCACACAACAATCCTGCCTCCCCCAGGGCAGGTCCCTGGTTCGTACAATCACCTATATTTAGCGCCTCCACGTGGACCGGCATTTCTGGGACGTGGTGTTGCGCTCTCTGTGTATCCACTTTCAGTGACTTAAAAGGGCGCCTTAAGCCTGGGACACACAGAGGACGGATGCGTTGTGCCCGCGCCGTAGTTACAGAGTAGCTACACGGAGAGCACAACAAAGCGTCCCAGAAACGCCGGTCCGTGCGGAGGCGCTAAATATAGGATCCGATTCTATTTCAAGCACCTTTACGGCTTTAGACGGCGATTTCCGAAGAAGCGTTCAGCTGCGTAGCACGTCATGTGAACCCAAAAGACCGCGGCAATTTTGTGGCGTAACGCATCCGTCCTTCGTGTGCCCCGGGCTTTAAAGTGACACACTTACAAAGTGCTTTCCATAAAGCTTTCCATAGTGTTTACAGTCGGGTATAAAAACTAACAGATACACATGTACAGTCAGGGACAGAGAACACCGTCAGCATCGTCTATCCTTTGACCCAGATTTCTTCGTATTCCAGTGGTTTTCTTATGATTGTTGTTTTGATTTTCACTCCTTCAGCCAGGCTGAAAAGAAGCTGTGCTCGTTCTCCATCTGCTGGCGGAAGATTTGCTGGGCCCTGTTGATCTTGTCTTTGGTCAGGTACTTGTTAAGTACGGCCTTGTACTCTTTTTCAGGGTGTCCACCCATGTTGGCTTCCTTCCAGCAGTAGTACGGATTGTGGGAACTCATCTTCAGCTTGTTGGCAATCCAAAGCCAGAGTCTGCTGCAGGGAACCAGACTCACAACGAAGTAGATGGGGTCCTCCTTCATTAAAGATCTGTAGTCAGAGAGGTACTTCTTCAAAGCAGGGATTGGTGTGATGTCAGACACATCCTGAAAAACAGATACATCATAAATACATATCTCTAGAGTTTAGGTCTCATAGTGAATGCTGGGAGTTGGAGGCTGTCAGGCTTGTAGCTCACTGATAACTGTTGCTACCTGTGACTAGGGTTGGGTATTGAAAGGGTTTCATTCGGTACCAGTGCCATTTTGATACTTTTAAAACGGTACCGGTTCCTAAACGGTATTTAAATCGGTACTTTTAAAACCAAAAAACACAGATTTTTTTATGATCCCCTGACTTTTTATTTCTTAAGGCAAAAGGCAGAGCCAATCAAATTGACCAACAATATTTTAACATCAAATTCTTCTAATATAAAGAAAGAAAAAATGTACATTATACTGTACATTAATTAAATGTACAAAACATTAATTGTACAATTAACTGAACATCAACTCAATCTACTGATTAACAATGGAAATACAATCCTAAACACTGAACTAACACTCAGATCGGTGCTCTTTGGTGTTCTTGTTGTCATACAGTGAAAATGTGGTTTTGATTTAAAGTTTTATTTATTTGCATGTTTTTTCCCTTGTTTTTATACATTATTATTGCATGTTTTATACTGTTTTAATATTGTTTGTTTTTAATTCTTTGGATCGCTGTGGACTGATTTTAACGTGACTGATAATCACTATCACCTGTTGTAAGTGGGCGTGTCCAGGAGGAAACTTATTTAGGTGCCACTCAGGTTGGCAGAGCGACAGAGAGAGTGAACAGGACAGAAAAGAAAAGGACAGACAACGAAGGAAATGAAAGGTGTGCTGAAGGAAAAAAGGAGAAGCAGCAGGATGTGAGGAGGAGGCAGATCGGCTGTCCCGGTGAGCGGCGAGGAGTCAAGTGTCCCACCAATATCATGGGACGCGCTGCGAGTGAGTGACGGCCGGCATGAAGTGGACCTCTGCCCGCACCCTTCAGACCAGTGCCCTTGCTCTGCGGGGCGAAGAGATGCGAGGAGCCGCGGCTGACATCACCGCTGGACTGCTGCAGGGACGAGGAGATTGGCGAGTGCGCGTGTCGGGGTTGTGTTTCCTGCAGCTGCCTGCTGCGTGCGTGTCACGTGACGTTTGTGTGCTACAGCCTACAGCTTATTACCAGCAAACACCAGAGGGCGTAATTAGACGGCTATATTTTGGGGTATCGAAATGGCAAACCGAAATTCATGTTGTATTTCGGTCTGGTTAGTACCGATGATGTAACGGTCGGTTCCATACCCAGACCGAACTTCGGTACCCAGTAGGGGTGCACCGATCGATCGGGCTCGATCACGTTAATTTGAGGGGATCGTAAATCGACCATATTCCCATGAGATCGTCGATCTTGTTATAGACTTTTAAATCAGCTTTTTTCTCCTGTTCCCGGGAGGTGCTGACTCCCTCCCTCCCTTCCGCGCGCTACATCACGTCCGTGCTACACTCAGGGTTTCCCCCAGCGCTTTATAAGCCTGGCGGCTCGCCAGACTTTCATCGGACCCCGCCAGGCTGAACCTCAGAAGTTGTACCCGAGACGAAAGCTAACAGCTGCTAGCGCGGCAGCTAACGCTTCAAACTACAACAAAGTGAGCTGGTTCCGCTCTCTACTCGTCTCTTTCTCTATAGTTGCAGTCCGTATGACAGAAAAAAGCAAAAACGGAGTTCACTGATCTGAGAGCGGACAGCGTCGCCGGTGGCGGTAGCTTCAGCGTGCATCGGACACAACTTGAGGCTAAATGCAGGACGTATCTTTCCAGCGTGTCTCTCATTAGAGGGGCGCGGGGGAGAACTGTCCCGTGGCCGTGATCAAACAGCAATGACTCCGCGTTTAATCGGTAGATTATCCCATAGTTTATCTGCTATGTCCTCGTTTTTACAAGGCGCATTAAATGCACCATAAGTAAAATCTACGGGAGCTGAGTAGGCAGGTGGCGCACAGCCGCAGTTAGAAAACCTATAAGGTGAAGAGATGAGCAGCATTAAGGGAATCTGGATGATTTCTGCTCTGTTAGTCAGAATAGAGACACTATGTTGAAGTTATTTACACACTGCACAGAGTTAATGCTGGAAATGTTTATTAGAGTAGGTTTAACAAGTGTTTTTATAAAATTACAGACAGAAAGTTCTATTAATTAAAGGAGGACCTGAGAAAAGGGCTTTGGTAATGGTTCACATCTCTTGTTTTATTTTTAAGAGGCACCTTTTTTATTGGCTTTATTAATTAATTGCTTATATTTTATATTTATATATATATATATATATATATATATAATTTTTATATGAGAGGACACTACCTCATGTTTTGTGAGTATTCATTCAATTTACTCAATAAAAATGGAAACATCAAAGTAATTGGCTTCTAGTTATGAAAAATACGTGATCGGCAAAAAAATCGAGATCGGCAGGAAAGGTTGTCTAAAGATCGGTGATCGGCCAGAAAACTGCAATCGGTGCACCCCTAGTACCCAACCCTACCTGTGAGTCTGTTCTGTCTGGTTTTTAGTAAAGTTTAGGTTCAACTAAATATCTTTCTAACAATTTGTTTCAAGAGCAATACGATCTTGGTTCACTTGAAGTTTTGAGGTTCTGTTAGGTAGTAAACAACACAGGATGCTTAAGGTGCTGCTGGAGGAGCCGTCAGCAGAGTATGGAGACCTGCTGCTGCACAGAGAGATCTGATGGCTCAGCAAAGGATGCATTTTGCAGCTTTTTGTGTCACTTTTGGCTGAAATCATAGAGTTTACGATGCTTCACTGCTTGAAGACACAGAGTAGATACTTAATCTTACATTTTTAACAGCCACCACTAGAAAACAGAACCATTTGAACTGTGAGCTGCAGGGCAAAGGTGCTGACATGCATGTACATTCATTTAAAGCTAATGAACTTTTCCTTAGTGCAGTCAGTGCTAAATAAGAAGGTCTCTGCATCTGGGGCTTTTGCCAACACTGCAACAAAGTCTTGGAAACTCATAGACATGCTTGGGCAGGAGTTTGAGAACAGGTTCGATGACTTTGATCAACCTGAATCAATGTGTGTCAATAATTTCAAATATTTTCATGCAAGTTGACCTGACATGCATTGCTGACAGGTGGAAATTGAAATCCTAAAGTGACCTCAAACTGAAAGCCCATCAGGATGCACCATAGACTTAGAAAAGTACAGTACAAAGGTGTCTGCACAGCAGTTATGAAGTTAGCCCGCCTCTTTGGTTCAATGAACTTCTGAAGAACAATCACTGGACACACCTTACTCATGCACATCTCCAGCTCTCACTCAGAGTTGCAGTGTTAAATTATACCTCAGATAATGGTTCACTGGGGAGCAGTGTAAAGATAAACTGACCTGTGTGTGATGGTTCCTTACCTTCAGATTGAACTGCCCCAGAAGCCTCTTCACTAATGTGCTGTAGCGCCTAGATCTGTTCTGCAAGAACTCTCTTATCTCAGGGTTCTCCACTACCGTTGTCATCTCTACCAACATGTGGGTAACATTCACCAGGTAGTAGAGGTCCTGGATCATGAAGTTCATGTAAACATCGGCCTGCAGTTCAGCAAACTGCATGTGCTGCAGAAAGGGTAACTTCAGGGTCTTCACTGCTATATCTTCATTCTCCATCCACAGCAATTCATAGGTATCCTCAACAATTGCTGTGGAGAAAAACACCAAACATGATAAACAACCAAAGCTTGGAGTGAATAACCTGATAAAAAGGATGATCAGCAGGACGCCACTGCTTTTTATTTTGCTGTGCTGATGTTTCACATGAAGAAATCTGAACTCACCTCGTTTAAATTCGTGTTTACCTGATGAACTCCATTTTGATATTCCATTGCACGTCTCATGAATTTCATGTTTGCTGTCAGCTGAGGGGCAGGAGTATTAAAAATTACAGTCTGATTTATTATGTTCTTCCTGTTTCACACTGAACCATAAAGATCAGCTGTAACACATTGACTCTCAGACAGTATCTGCTCTATGCATACAACTTGATTTTCTTGATAACTTCCATGCATTTACTCAAAAACTGTTGAAAATGATCTGTGAACCTACCATGATTATCTTCAAACTCTGCAGAAGTGCTGGAGAAGAAGAAGAGAAGGCCCACAGCCAGGCAGCAGGTCTGAAGCAGAATATTCTGTGCTGTGAAGTTATGAAGGAAAAAGTTTCAGAAAAAATAAGTCGTAAAAAACAAGAAGATCCTGAAGTAACAGAAGTACATGGTGTTCACTTCTTGAATAATGTAATTCCAACTGATTCTAACAGAAATGTGACTGAGTACAAGGTGTTGCTCACTACAGCTTCATGTGAACGGTGGAACACACACAGAGCAACAACACTCTTTCAAAGTTCTCGATTGTCTCAGAGATACATTAAAAGGAAAAGTGTTACCTGACTTCATCTTCAGCAGAGTGTCTGTAAATCAGACGGTGTCGATGTGTCATGATGTTGTACAGCAAGGAGCCTTTAAAGGAAAGTAAAGGTGGAGTTTCTCAGAATGATCCGCCTTCAGTGATTCTGGAGAACTGGGCATGTGTTTTTAATAACAATCTGTCTGCATTCGCCAGCGTTTCATAAAATTGTTATGTAACTCTGAGGAATGAGAGATTACAGTATATTACATTGAGGTTCTCCTTATCAGTTGTGCCTTCTCAGTATAAAAAGGGTGTGTACACATCATGGTCCACATGTTTTGTTGCAGATTTGTTGTTTCCTTCATGAAATGTGGCTTTTTGTTGTTGTGTTGTGGCTTTTTTTGTTGTGTTGTGGCTTTTTGTTGTTGTGTTGTGGCTTTTTGTTGTTGTGTTGTGGCTTTTTGTTGTTGTGTTGTGGCTTTTTGTTGTTGTGTTGTGGCTTTTATATTCATTGAACCTTCTGGGCCACCGTATCAGACAGATCTGTTATTTTCCTGTTTCTCACTCTGTGTGACAAAGATGAAGAGAAAAAAGGCAAGAGAAGATTGACAAAATGTGAATTTGCTGTAAAAGCTGAAATCCAATTTAATAAACAAAATATGTATTTTGGATTATGCTTATTGTTTAAAAAAATGTAAACGAGTTTGAGCTCATTCCTTACAATTGAACCTTTCTGGTTTAGGATAGTCAGTTTACAGGAGGCATCAGTTTCAGTGAGAAAGTTCAGAGAGGGTTCATGACGGTTCACAGGGAAGCAATAAAATAAATATAAGTTTAAGTTATTACAATTTATACTTACAGTTTGTGAAAGTCAGTTATAGCAGGTTGAACATTTTTTCACTAAAGAATGTTCAGCTAAATACTTCATTTTGCAAATGATGAACTCTGTAGGTCATAACTTGAGCAGAATCTAATTCTATGGTTCAAACTGGATGCAATAACACAATACTTATCATTAATAATTAATCATTCAGACTTTATCATAGTTTGCATGTTAGTAAATCCCTGGTTAGTGAATAATTTGTGTTCCTAAAGTGTTATTGATTTGTCTTTTAATGTCTTGTAATATTGTTTATTAATGTCCTGATATTCACATGCACCACCACCATTCACCACTTTGTTTAATGTTACAGTCATATGCAATTCTTATGAAACTGTAAGTAAATGTAACAAACCATTTTATGGTATTGTTCAAATAAAAACAAATGAGAAACAGCCATTAAGAGTTTCAGATCCACGGACCTCATACCGCCAACCCCACCCCCGGCTCCTGGACTCCTTCTTGGATAGGCATCTGGACCTTTCAGGTTTGTAATTGAGTACATCTAGAGACTGTGGCTCTGAGAAGACAGGTGGCAAAACTGGAGGTAGCAGAGATGAAAATGCTGAGATTCTCTTAGGAGGCAAAGATGAACAGGATCAGGAATGAGTCCATGGGACAGACCATGTTAGATGTTTAGATCAGATCATAGAGGACAGGTTGAGATGGTTTGGACATGTAGAGGAGGGATAGTGAGTATAACAGTAGAAGGATGGGTGTGGGTGTGTAAAAGACAAAACCACTATGAAACCACCATCTCTTCTGTGTTGTGCTGGTTATGATTAGGGTTGAGTATTGAAAGGGTTTCATTTGGTACCGGTGCCATTTCAATACTTTTAAAATGGTACCGGTTCCTAAACGGTATTTAAATCGGTACTTTTAAAACCAAAAAACACAGATTTTTTTTTATGATCCCATGACTTTTTATTTCTTAAGCAAAAGGCAGAGCCAATAAAATTGACCAACAATATTTTAACATAAAATTCTTCATAATATAAAGAAAGAAAATATTTACATTATACTGTACATTAATTAAATGTACAAAACATTAACTGAACAATTATTAACTGAACATCAACTCAATCTACTGACTAACAATGGAAATACAATCCTAAACACAGAACTAACACTCAGATCGGTGCTCTTTGGTGTTCTTGTTGTCACACAGTGAACATGTGGTTTTGATTTAAAGTTTTATTTATTTGCATGTTTTTTCCCCTGTTTTTATACATTATTATTGCATGTTTTATACAGTTTTAATATTGTTTGTTTTTAATTCTTTGGATCACTGTGGACTGATTTTAACATGACTGATAATCACTATCACCTGTTGTAAGTGGGCGTGTCCAGGAGGAAACTTATTTAGGTGCCACTCAGGTTGGCAGAGCGACAGAGAGAGTGAATAGGACAGAAAAGAAAAGGACAGACAATGAAGGAAATGAAAGGTGTGCTGAAGGAAAAAAGGAGAAGCAGCAGGATGTGAGGAGGAGGCCAACCGATTGTCCTGGTGGGTGGCGAGGAGTCGAGCGTCTGGTCCCCTCAGCTGGAGTGAGGATCTGTGGGACGCGCTGCGAGTGAGTGACGGCCGGCATGAAGTGGACCTCTGCTCGCACCCTTCAGTCCAGTGCCCTTGCTCTGCGGGGCGAAGAGATGCGAGGAGCTGCCATCACCGCTGGACTGCTGCAGGGACGAGGAGATGGGCGAGTGCGCATGTCGGGGTTGTGTTTCCTGCGACAGCCTGCAGCCTGCATGTCACGTGACGTTTGTGTGCTACAGACTACAGCTTATTAACGGCAAACACCAGAGGGCGTAAATAGGCAGCTACATATTTTGGGGCACCAAAATGGCGCACTGAAATTCATGTTGTATTTCGGTCTGCTTAGTACCGATGATGTAACGGTCGGGTCCATACCCGGACCGAACTTCGGTACCCAACCCTAGTTAACTTATGACTGAATGCTCCAAGTCCTCTCCCATAAGACAAGATTAAAAAAGGGGAGAGCTAAGGGGCCACAGACAATTTAAAGTGATAATATGCAGTTTTGCTTGTTTTGGGCTCCCTCTGGTGTCTGTTTTAATTACTGCATTAAACAAGTTACCAGATCGTTTCAGCTTCTAAACGCCAATATCTACCTGTTGAAATATCTCCTCAGCCTTCATAACTTTCTACAGGAGCGGTTATTTACTCTTTCAAAGAAATCAGCTGTGTTCAAACAGGGAGAGATTGAAAAAAAGCAGAAATCATGATCTAAAAACACTCCAGCGCTAGCATAACAGCTAGCCACTTTTGGTTAGCCTTTCCCTCGTGAGACATGTGACTTCCTGGGTACTGGGACGGCGACGGAGATCTTGCAATCGTGGTTTTCCGGCTGTAATCACCAGATGGGGCTAAGTGACTTTTCATTAACTCTGTAAAGGGTCATATTAGCACAGACTGGCTCAAGGAAAAAATGTAAAAATATGAAAAAGTTGCATATTATCACTTTAACACAATAATACCACAGAAGAAGAAGTGTAAAGGGGCTCCCACTCTTAAAGTGACACAACTTACAAAAATCAAATTGCTTTCCATAGTGTTTACAGGGTATAAAAACTAACAAATACCTATTACAGCATGGACAGAGGACACTGTCACCATCGTCTATCCTTTGACCCAGATTTCTTCGTATTCCAGTGGTTTTCTTATGACTGCTGTTGTGATTTTCACTCCTTCAGCCAGGCTGAGAAGAAGCTGTGCTCGTTCTCCATCTGCTGGCGGAAGATTTGCTGGGCCCTGTTGATCTTGTCTTTGGTCAGGTACTTGTTAAGTACGGCCTTGTACTCTTTTTCAGGGTGTCCACCCATGTTGGCTTCCTTCCAGCAGTAGTACGGATTGTGGGAACTCATCTTCAGCTTGTTGGCAATCCAAAGCCAGAGTCTGCTGCAGGGAACCAGACTCACAACAAAGTAGATGGGGTCCTCCTTCATTAAAGATCTGTAGTCAGAGAGGTACTTCTTCAAAGCAGGGATTGGTGTGATGTCAGACACATCCTGAAAAACAGATACATCATAAATACATATCTCTAGAGTTTAGGTCTCATAGTGAATGCTGGGAGTTGGAGGCTGTCAGGCATGTAACTCACTGATAACTGTTGCTACCTGTGAGTCTGTTCTGTCTGGTTTTTAGTACAGTTTAGGTTCAACCAGGGACAGATCTAGCCAGGCCCACTAAGGGGGGCAGGTAGAATATCAGGGAGGGCGAGTCTGGATATGCTAAGAATTTTTTGGTCATCACATCCCTCAATCCCTGTCAGAAATAAAGGACAAGAATTGTACCTTTTTTTGTCACTGGGGTGGTATCCTCAAAGGTACAGTTTTGTACCTTAAAGCGGCTCTCTGGATTATTTTTCCTCTGTATCAAAGTTTTCTAAATGTTCGAAATGATATTTCAGGTCTAAACTATGATCTATGGGTTGAGTTCCACAACATCTGTCATTCTGATGAAGACCCTCCTTCCTCCTAGAGACCCCTTTCCATTATTTCTTGCCGCTGACATTTTTCAGCCAATGAAATTCAAATGTCTGCATTCTCTCAACATGCACGCGCATCGACCAAACCTGTACCAGTAGGGGGCGCTGTCGTACAGGACGCCCCGTGTGTTTCTCTGTTTGCGTCTCAGCCTCACGGCTCATTTCTACTAAAAACCTACCCATTCTCCAGCTAAAGATGGATTTATTTTTATTTTTAAACCTTTCACCTCACAGAATGGCAAGGCTTGACAGGGTTACGCGTTTATTTTGGTCAGAAAGTTCATCCAGGGCCGAGTCAAGTTCAGCTTCAGAGTCCAGCAGCAGCTCTCTGCTAACAGAGCTAATATCAGAAGCAGCAGGGACAGAGAGGGCTCATCAGACCCTCGTAGTATTGTTGGAATAAGATTGTGAACTGTGAGTGATTAAACCCTACACATTGAGCTGTACAGCTTATGCCCGAAGTATATGCGACGTGTGCACACGCGACCGGACGCGCGTTTCAAAATGTTTTGAGGAGGAGCCTTTGGACGCTAGATTCAAAAACTGCTCTCTTGATGAAATAATCCAGAGTGCGGCTTTAACTGGGGGTACAAATTTTTACCTTTGTAGTTTGTACTAGTCACACATGTACCTTAGGGTACAAATTTGTTCCCCTAAAGGGTACAAATATGTACCCTAATGGGTTACATATTTGTTCCCCTTAGGATACAACCCTGCAGTTAAAGGTACAAAACTGTACTTTTGAGGGTACCACCCCAGTGACAAAAAAGTACAATTCTTGTCCTTTCATTTCTGACAGAGAAATGCATCAAAAACTACACCATCATCATATCAGTTCCTCTATCCATATATTTATTTTCATATTTGATCCCTACCCTCTGCATTTACCCGGGCTTGGGACCGGCACAAGTAGGACACTGGCTGATGCCCTGCTGAGGCTGCATTGATCGGTTTATTTTTTGTAATATTTTTGTTTTTTTGTTCTTTTTGTGGTTTTTTTATTGTGGTTTTGTTTTGTTTTTTTGTTCTTTTTGTGTTTTTTGTTTTGTTCTTTTTTTGTGTTTTTTGTTTTTCTTTCTTTCTGTGTCATTTCATTTGTCTTTTTTAGAATTTATTTTTATCTTTATTTTGATTTTTTAATCTTATATTTAATCTAATCTTATATTTAACCTTCATTTTTGTCTTTTAGATTTTTTACTTTTATTTTTTTAATCTATCTTATCTGTTGAACCTTTCTATTTTGTCTTTTAGAATATTTTTATCTTTTTTAATCTATCTTAATTTGCATTGACCTTTAACCTTTTGTGTTTTATATTAATTGTTGTCTTTTTATTTTTTCCATCTTATCTATATATTGAACCTCTCTTTTTTTGTCTTTTACTTAATTCTTTATTTTTATCCATATAGCCTTTATCCATTTTCTATTGTTTATGGTATTTCTATCTTTTTTGTGTGTATATTTGTTGATTTTATTCCTTTATGGCTTATGTAAGCAGAGGAACACACAATTTTTCATCCCATGTTCTCAAGGGAGAACCTGGCGCTCTTGTCTGGTTCTCACATGGGGGGGTTAGGTTGATGATGAAGATGTGATGAAGAAGCTGTCGCTGTAGGTAGTTTTTTGTGTGTGTTGCAGTAGTACTGGGCAAAATACTCACGGACTGGATGGGATCATGGATTTCAGTCAAAGATTTGATCATTCTTCGAATCAGCAGAAAGAAAAATAAAAGACAAAAACTTTGATATCTATTTATTTTGTAGCAACATTTTTCTGCTCAATCTACAGCATTTAACTCAAGATGTCAATCCAATGCTTAAATAAAATGTTTAATCATATACAAACAAATTAAATGGTGAAAAGACTTCTGATCACCTCTCAGGTCAGACAGAGCCGCTCACTGCCGAAAGCTGCAACAGGTGGGTGGGGGGGGGGGGCATGACGATCAAGGTGTTCTGATCCTCCTGACTGAACACCGTTAGTATTAACGTGCATTAGCTCGTATAAAAGACCAAAACAACACGTTATCTAGACAGAAATAGATGAGTCTGGTTTCTCTATCAGAGAGGAGATCAGCTGACAGATGGAGGGTCAGCTGGTCCGCGCGCGCATCAGAGAATGGATCCGTTATGATCCTTTGTTCTGGTTAACTAAAATGACTGAGTCTGATAGAGAGAACTTGATATGTGATGACTAAATGAACGCCTTTCTCAGAGGGGAATCATTTATCAGCTGATTCAGAGCGAGCTGACGGGTCGGGGAGGATTTAGCAAACGCACGAGAGCGGATCCGTAAACCGTGTCCCGAACCATAGAGGGCGATCGGTACAGATCACTGATCTATTGTGACCTGTTGCACCCCTCCTGAGCATGTGTGAGTTGCGTACGTGGGTCGGGTGTACTGTGATTGTGTGTGTGTTGAAGCGTGCGTCAAAGTAGCCGCGTGTAAAGGCGCGGTGCCAGGCGCATTGGAGATGCTGTGAGTGTGTGTGTGTGTCGGAGGTCCTGCTGTGTGTCCACTAGCTTCAGAGCTTCATGTGAGCACTCAGTCACTGAGCTGCAACAGGATGTGAAGCTCGGCAGATTGAAGGGTCTCCCATCGGGACCGCGCAGTGCTGGTCCGCTCGGGCAGTGGGTTCTGGTACCCATGAATGAAATCTGGTTCTGATGACACCCTCCCTATGCATCTACCAATCAGTAGCTACTTTGAATGAGGACAAATGAGGGAGCTCTCACTCTGACCGTTTTTCACTTAAATGTTTTTAAAATTTGTTAATTCTGCATGCAATCGCGTTTGGAGGGGCAGTCATGGAATTTGGGGGGGCAATGCCCCCCCTTGCCCATGCCTACATCCGGCCCGCTGTTGGCTAATGTTAAGAGGCCAATTTGAAATATTTATAGATTTGCCTGCAGTTGCTCATTCTGCCGTATGCTGAGTTAAGAGCTGCAGGAGATGGTTGGAATGATAATTTGCACTCTGCAGTGGGAGATTAACGCAAACAAACACACACACACACAAAGTGTTGCAATCACAAAAAATCTCAGTTTCTTTCAGATTACATGATGGTTACATATGAAAACCAATAACCACACAGGGGGAGGCATAAGACTTGATTACCTATACAGCAACAGGGTCACACAATCAAATGATTCATGGGGAAAGAAGGGGGTGAAGATGTGTCTGAAAGTTAACCAACAAAAACAAGAACCAGTTGGATAACACAAGAGACATCAGATTTGTGTGTGTGTGTGTGTGCATGCGCGCGTGCGTGTGTGTTTGTTATATTTAATATTCAAAAAGAAAAACACTATGAAACCAACTCCATGTAAAGTTAGGGACAGAGGACACTGTGATCATAGTTTAACATTTGATCCAGATTTCTCCTTATTTCAATATTTGATTATTACTGATTACCGGAACAAGTGTTCATGTTGACTTTACCTGCTGTACCCATTTTAAAAAAAGAAGAAAGAGATAAGAAAACCCATTGACAGAAACTGAGTGAATCCGATTCTGTTGCTTTGATTTTCACTCCTTCAGCCAGGCTGAGAAGAAGTCGTGTTCGTTCTGCATCTGTTGGCGGAAAACTTCCTTGGCCTTGTCGATCTTGTCTTTGGTCAGGTACTTGTCAAGTAGAATCTTGTATTTTTCAGGGTGCCCACCCTTGTTGGCTTCCTTCCAGCAGTAGTACGCGTTGTTGGGACTCATCTTCAGCTTGTTGGCAATCCAAACCCAGAGTCTGCTGCAGGGAAGTAGACTCACAACGAAGTAGATGGGGTCCCCCTCCATGAAAGATCTGTAGTCAGAGAGGTACTTCTCCAAAGCAGGGATTGGTGTGATGCCAGACACATTCTGGAAAACAGATACATCATAAATACATCTCTAGAGGTGCAGCCTTGTAGTGAATGCTGGGAGTTGGAGGCTGTCAGACTTGATAACTGATAACTACTACCTGACTTTGAGTCTGTTCTGTCTGGCTTTTAGTAAAGTTTAGGTTCAATTAAAAATCTTACTAACAATTTGTTTCAAGAGCAATACAATCTTGGTTCACTTGAAGTTTTGAGGTTCTGTTAGGTAGTAAACAACACAGGATGCTTAAGGTGCTGCTGGAGGAGCCATCAGCAGAGTATGGAGACCTGCTGCTGCACAGAGAGATCTGATGGCTCAGCAAAGGATGCATTTTGCAGCTTTTTCTGTTAGTTTTGGCCAAAATAAAAAAAATGATGATGCTTCACTGCTTGAGGACACATAGATACTTGATCTTGCATTTAGAACCAGAACAGAACCATTTGAACTGTGAGCTGCAAGGCAAAGGTAAGACAGATGCTGACATGCATGTAAATACATTTAAAGCCAAGATTATTTATGTATTATTTTTTATTTAACCTACTGAGTTTCAGAAACTTTTTTACAAGGAAGTCCTGAGTTACCACAGGCATGTTGTGATCTGTGGGGGAGGATTAGTACCTGAAGCAAAACCCACGCATACATGGGGAGAACATGCTAACTCCATGCAGAAAGGCCACTGCTGGGATTCAAACTTGCAACCCTCTGCAACAGTGCTAACAACTGTGCCACCATGCAGCCCATAATGAATATTTGCTCTTTCCCACAGTGCAGTCAGTGCTGAACAAGAAGTCTCTGCATCTGGGGATTTTGACAACACTACAGAAAAATTCTGTCAAGTCATAGACCTGCTTGGGCAGGTTTGAAAACAGGTTAAGCGACTTTGATCAACTTGAATCAATATGTTTATTACCTTCAGATGGAACTGCTCCAGAAGGCTCGTCATTGTCTTGATGTAGCTATTAGATCTGCCAGTCAAGAACTCTCTTATCTCAGGGTTCTCCTCTTTCGTTGTCATCTCTACCAACATGTGGGTAACATTCACCAGGTAGTAGAGGTCCTGGATCATGAAGTTCATGTAAACATCGGCCTGCAGTTCAGCAAACTGCATCTGCTGCAGAAAGGGTAACTTCAGGGTCTGCACTGCTATATCTTCATTCTCCATCCACAGCATTTCATAGGTATCAACATTTGCTGTGGAGAAAAACACCAAACATGATAAACAATCAAAGCATGGAGTGAATAACCTGATAAAAAAAGATGAATAGCAGGACGCCTCTTTAAATGTTTGGAGCTGAAGGTGTTTTTATTATAAACATTTTTAATCTCACTGTGCTGATGTTTCACATGAAGAAATCTGAACTCACCTTGTTTACATTCATGTTTACCTGATGAACTCCATTTTGAGATTCCATTGCACGTCTCATGAATTTCATGTTTGCTGTCAGCTGAGGGGCAGGAGTATTAAAAATTACAGTCTGATTTATTATGTTCTTCCTGTTTCACACTGAACCATAAAGATCAGCTGTAACACATTGACTCTCAGACGGTATCTGCTCTATGCATAAAACTTGATTTTCTTGATAACTTCCATGCATTTACTCAAAAACTGTTGAAAATGATCTGTGAACCTACCATGATTATCTTCAAACTCTGCAGAAGTGCTGGAGAAGAAGAAGAGAAGGCCCACAGCCAGGCAGCAGGTCTGAAGCAGAATATTCTGTGCTGTGAAATTATGAAGGAAAAACATAAGGTTCAGATAAATAAGTCGTAAATAACAAGAAGGTCCTGAGATGTACGGTGTCCAGTTCTTGAATATGAATATAAACCATGTAGTGGTAATTAACTGATTCTAACAGAAATGTGACTGAGTACAAGGTGTTGCTCACTACAGCTTCATGTGAACGGTGGAACACACACAGAGCAACAACGCTCTTTCAAAGTTCTCGATTGTCTCAGAGATACAGTAAAAGGAAAAGTGTTACCTGACTTCATCTTCAGCAGAGTGTCTGTAAATCAGACAGTGTAGATGTGTCATGATGTTGTACAGCAAGGAGCCTTTAAAGGAAAGTAAAGGTGGAGTTTCTCAGAATGATCCGCCTTCAGTGATTCTGAAGAAACAGGATGGTGTTTTTAATGTTTAACAACTGGCATGTCACTACACATCTACTGTCACAGAGTGGCAGTTGCAACCCTAAAAGAAAGCCTTGCCAACCCAGTTGCCACGTCAGCCGGTATAGATATATAATCTTGTATATGATGCCACTCTAGAAAAATTCTCGCCCCTCTTTTGCCACCCCATAAGTATCTAAATCCGCCACTGACAACCTGTCTGCATTTGCCAGTGTTTCATAAAACCATTGTGTAACGCAGAGGAATGAGAGATTATATTTTCCTCGACCCTGATGTTTGTTGTTCTTAGTTGGTTTATATGCCGTTTTTGTTATTCCGCCACTGGGTTTCTGGAAAATAAGTAAATCTAATTGTATATGGCATATATTTTCAAAGTAATATTTTAAAACTCTTGAAGCACTTAAAGCAGCTAGGAGGATTATTTTTCTCTGTATCAAAGTTTTCTAAATGTTTTAAATGATATTTCAGGTCTAAACTATGATCTATGGGTTGAGTTCCACAACATCTGTCATTCTGATGAAGACCCTCCTTCCTCCTAGAGACCCCTTTCCATTATTTCTTGCCGCCGACATTTTTCAGCCAATGAAATTCAAATGTCTGCATTCTCTCAACATGCATGCGCATCGACCAAACCTGTACCAGTAGGGGGAGCTCTCGTACAGGATGCTCCATGTGTTTCTCTGTTTGCCGTCTCAGCCTCACAGCTCATTTCTACTAAAAACCTACCCATTCTCCAGCTAAAGATGGATTTAATTTTATTTTTAAACCTTTCACCTCACAGAATGGCAAGGCTTGACAGGGTTACGCGTTTATTTTGGTCAGAAAGTTCATCCAGGGCCGAGTCAAGTTCAGCTTCAGAGTCCAGCAGCAGCTCTCTGCTAACAGAGCTAATATCAGAAGCAGCAGGGACAGAGAGGGCTCATCAGACCCTCGTCGTGTTGTTGGAATAAGATTGTGAACTGTGAGTGATTAAACCCTACACATTGAGCTGTACAGCTTATGCCCGCAACGTAATGCGCCACACGCGTGCACACGCAACCGGATGCGCGTGTCGAGGTGTTTTGAGGAGGAGCCTTTGGACGCTAGATTCAAAAACTGCTCTCCTGATGAAATCCTCCACAATGTGGCTTTAAATTTGCTGCTGGGTGAAACTCAGTGGGTTTAGGGGAGCATATCATGACAGCTTAAGTTAAGTTTGATATTTTCTTTTGTGTTTGTGTGTGGTGTATGTGGGTTGGAATGGTTGAGTGTGTGTGTATGGTGTTGGCTCTCATGTTCCCCTCTTCACTTTCACAACTTCTGCTGCATAATGTTAGCTAAATCTATTCTCAATCATTACAAACATCTACTTTATGGGTAAAGGTCTTCATGCTATCCATCTTAACATTCGTAGCTTACTTCCCAAAATTGATCAGCATAGAGCCAGGCTGACTTACAATAATCCCAATACAATCACTTTGTCTGAAACCTGGCTCACTAATAGTACTACAGACCCTAGTATTCATCTTGATAATTATTCAGTGTATAGGGCTGACAGAGATTCCAGGGTAGGTGGAGGTGGTACTTACATTTCATCAAATTTGCGTTCACAGCTAATTATCCCTGAGGTAAAACCCAAGCTTTTTGAAGGTATTTTTTAAAAGTTATTCCTCATGCAAATAAACAATTGATTATTGGTAACCAGTGTTGGGAGTAACGAGTTACAAAAGTAATTAATTACTGTAATGCATTGCTTTTTGCGGTAACGCAGTAATGTAAGGCATTACAGAAAAAAAATCAGTAATATTTTACTCAGTACAATGTCAGTGCATTACAGTGCATGTTTAACCCGGACTGAAGTGGTGGTTTTCCAGAGGAGAAACGTCACTCAGCGCCAAATGTTTCACTTCCTGTAGTCAGTCAGAGCAGAGAGGAGTCCGGTTCTGTCTGGGCCACGCAGCAAACTCATGCGTGGTTCTGAACAGTGTCGGAGGAGCGCGCACAAGTCGCGTGCGCTGCCCAAGTCCTGCGCGCTCACAGTAACCAAAGCCCGCAGCTCGCCGCTTGGAAACTGAAGCGAACTGAGAAGTTTCCTGATAAAGAGTCACTCTAACAGACTAGATTATTAACATCAGAAGTTGGAGAGCTCGCTCTCTCGCGCGCACCGAGCAGAGGAAAGCGCGCGTCATGCAGCGTCCGCTGCCTGCTGCAGGAGGGAGGAGGAGATTAAGCACACAGGTGGAGGTAGGAGTCAAACTAATGAATAGGAACTCCCCATGTGCACAAGTTCCCTCTGGTATATATATGTGTGTGTGTATAGATTTGAATATACTGTAAGTAAATATGATAGATTAATATATGGTTAGATGGATTGATGAATAAATGATGGATGGATGGATAAAGATGATTGCGTCAGGATGGATGAATAATGATGGATGGATGGATGGATGGATGATAAATGATTGATTGATGGATGGATAGATGGATGGATGGATGGATGATATATGCTGGATGAATAAATGATGGATGGATGGATGGATAGATGATAAATGATGGATGGATGGATGGATGGATGGATAGATAGATGATAAATGATGGATGGATGGATAGATAGATGATAAATGATGGATGGATGGATGGATAGATGATAAATGATGGATGGATGGATGGATGATAGATGATAAATGATGGATGGATGGATGGATAGATGATAAATGATGGATGAATAAATGATGGATGGATGGATCGATGAATGGGTTAATATACAGATAGATGATATCTCTCCATGTATCCATCACATGACCTTCCACTGGATGTAGAATGAGCTCATTAGATGGGCAAATCCATATTTACTGTTATTTTGGTGAGAGTAACTAAAAGTAATGCAAAAGTAGTGTAATGCCTTACATTTAAAAAACAGTAATATTGTAATGTAAGGGATTACTTTAAAATGACAGTAACAAGTAATAAATAATGCATTACAGTTTTGAAGTAACTTGCCCAACACTGTTGGTAACATCTACCGACCACCTACATCTCCTAAACTAGAGTCTGTTAGAAATATTTTAGCTACGGCATCATCACTGGGAGTATCAAGAGGAATTGTTCTGATGGGGGTCTTTAATAAACTGGAATGATCCCTCTACATTGATTGAATGTAATATGGTTAACGGTGTGAACCTGACTCAGATCATCACTGAGCCCACTAGAGTCGGCTCTAACTCAAGTTCTCTCAATGACTGGATTCTTGTTTCTCATCCAAACAGAATAATGACCTCTGGAGTTCTCGCTGACTGTTTTAGTGATCACTCCATTATTTATTGTATCTGGAAAATTTCAGCTCCTCACTTTCCTCCCAAATATATCAAGGTACGTGAAATGAAATCATTTAACAATCATCTATTTATAAATGACATTCTAAGAATAAACTGGGACGGGCTTAATTTAATTCCTGATGTTGAAGCTGCTTGGGACTTTTTTTTATAGTGAAATTCGATTAGTTAATGACAGACACGCCCCATGGAAATCCATTAAGGTCAAGGGACATCATCTGCCTTGGGTTAATGGTGATCTTATCAATTTTTTTAAACATAGGGATAAGGCCTGGATTAAATATAAACAATCACAACTACCTGAGGACAGGGCAGAATATACACGTCTACGTAATATATGTACAACTCAAACTAGAAATGCCAAAGCCAATTACTATAGAGACAGTCTGATAAATGATTTAAGCAACCCAAAGCAGTTCTGGAGGAGAGTTAATGCCTTAACTGGCAAAACTAATAAAGCCTCAAATAATATGATGGTTAACAATGAAATAACTAATGACCCAGCTGTGATCTCCAATGCCTTTAGCTTGCTTTTTTCCCCAGACTCCGTCTGTTGATTCATCTGGTATTCACACAGATCCGTTTAGCCAGCCCTGTAATAGTTCTTTTAACTTTTAGACATGTCAGTCCATTGGCTGTTCAACAGGTCATTAATAGGCTTTCCTCTAGCAGTGGTCCTGGCACTGATGGCATAGAGAGTAAGTTCATTTAACTTGCATCTCAGGTCCTCTCACCCCCATTGGCTGTGCTTTTTAATATGTCATTTGATACCTGTGAAGTGCCTCTTGCTTGGAAATGTACTAAAGTCATTCCTTTGCATAAAGGTGGTGACCCACAAATTCTGAACAATTATAGGCCAATTTCAATAATTAACAGTGTGGTCAAAGTCTTTGAGAAAATAATCTTTAATCAATTATATAACTATCTTTCAGATAATAACTTACTTACTCAGTGTCAGTTTGGCTTCAGAAAACACTTCTCTACAACCACTGCTCTCCTAAAGTTCACTAATGATGTATTTTCTAGCTTTGATAATAATTTGTGTACTGGTGCCATTTTCTTGGATCTTTCCAAAGCGTTTGATTTAGTTGATCACTATCTCTTACTGGATAAATTGCAAGCGATTGGCCTTTAGAGATCATCTGGTTCAGCTCTTATCTTGTCAGAATGAATAGGCTGAGACCTCAGTGAGTTTGAGTGTAGCGTGTGCTCAGACGCAGCAGTAATTAGCGTTGAGCTATCGCTTAACAGTTAATCTCGGAGCAGTCGTGCGAATCTCGATGGAAGCGAGGCCGCGGGACTACTCCGATAAGTAAGTAGTAAAACTGACTTACTTGTAGGTTGGTGATGAAGCTCGGAAGCTTGGTAGATTAGGATTGAAGCTCGTAGCATGGAATGAATGAAACGATGACTGAGCACTGACGTTCTGGGTGAAGGGTCATTTATAGAGAAAGTGAAGCCCGAGGGATGATGGGAAATGGAGTCTTAGCGGGAGGAGCGGTCAGAAGGAGAGGATACCGTGACATATCTACATCATCGTCTCCAGTGTGTGTCGTATAGGGGCTCTCAGTCAGATTTTACTGGCATAGCTAACGGTATCCCCCAAGGTTCTTCTCTGGGATCTTTATTATCCTCCATATTTGTTAATGATATGCCTCTATGCTGCACAGACTGCAATATTCATCTTTATGCCGATGATACAGTTATTTACTGTAGCAAGCCAACCATTGCCGACATAAATCATTCTCTACAGCACGACTTCAGTTCAGTTCAGCAGTGGCTATTAGCCAGTAAACTTCTTCTTAATAAAACCAAGTCCTACTTCTTACTGTTTCATAGGAAAGATCTGGATATAGCTGAAAAACATCTTAAACTTTGCTTTCTGGACTCTTCCCCTCTGGAGCCAACTGAGACCTATAAATACCTTGATGTTTTTCTGGAATATGATTTATCCTTCAAAACACATCTTCAAGCAACTACACATAAACTTAATTCGCAACTAAAAATACTTTATCAATCTGTTAACTGTTTTAATCTTCTGGTTAAGAAAAGAATAGCCACACAGCTGCTTCTGCCTACATTAGACTATGCTGACATTGTCTATCAGAACATTACTGCTTCCTGTCTACATTCTATCGATGTGTCTTATAACAGTATATGTCGTCTTGTGCTTCGCTGTCCCTTTAGGACACATTGCTGTGTGATGTGAACAGCTGTCCTTGGTTTACACCTTCTGCCAGGAGACAGTTTTACCGGATTCGGTTTATTTTCAAAGGTTTTTACTTACCGTACCCAAATTATCTTAAGTTACATTTAGTGTGCTCAGTGCTTGAAGTGGACAACAAGAAGTGGTGGTACTCTCTTTAATGGAGGTCGGAACATGAAATGTTGAGATTCCTGAGTGTAAATATAGCTCAGTAAAAAGATGTCCCCCTCTCTCTATGCATCATATTGCAAATTGAAAGGGAAGGAGCTCAGCTCAAATCTAATATATAATCAAATTAAATCAAATGTTGACTACGTACATAAAATGATTACAATTACAAAATTAATTTCCATTGCTTTATTAATTATCAAAAAAGCCAAACAGAAAATGAAACCTTTTCTTGAATTAGAAAAACAACCTCTTTTTGGTTGGCTTTCTTGTGAAAATTTGAGTCTTTGTGCTCTTTAATTTTTTTTCTCAGTGACTTTTGCTGTGCAGACGTGTCTCTTCCAAATGAAGAAATTAAGCACTGACTCCACTCCAATGACACTCTCTGCCCTTTCTGCATATCCATGTTTGCATTAACGTGACTACAAGTACTGCAGCTCAACTTTTTGTTTTTGCTGATCAGCCACTTATACGTTGTAGAGAAATAGAGTAGTTGTGCTTGGGACCAACATTCCGGCCACTCGTGCTTATTAACGTGACAGTTCTTGTCAGTGGATGTGTCACTAGCATACTCAACATTAGTCGCGGGGACCTCAGCTCTGTCGCTGCTGCTGCTGCATGCGTTAGCTTGCGTCTGACTCTCATTATGCCGTTTGTGTGAAGAGTCATCCTGGGAGTCCGCCTGTGACTCTGACCGTGTTCATTTTGAAGCCTTCAGCCACGAGAGCATAGTTGCCTTTTCATTGAAGCCTATCTCTGTTTCACATATGCGTTGCACATTTCAATCTCTCATCATTTGTTTAAGCTAATAAACACGGCAACAGCAGCTAGAACGACGCATGCGCGGTTGACCGGTTGTCACAGAAACCACTGTTCACTTGGTCAGTCTGCGCATTGTGAAGAGCGGCAGACGAGAACATAGACATATGCAAGCACAGATGCCTCTTTACGGCCTCGATAATGGTTCCAGCGCTTAATGAGGCGTCTACATTTGTATATCTATGCCGGTTAAACCCAAACACGGAGGTGTTGTGGACGTGAGCTCACTGACCACTACCAGGGGTGCTTGCAAAAGGATTTAAACAGACGCTCACTACTGAGCATTCCGGGATGCTATGAGTACGTTCTAAGCGCCCCGAGAAGTGGCGGAACGCTAAAGAGCTATTTTTAGAAGTGCCGATATTGCGTACCGCCGCGTACCGGCCCATTTCAACCACTGAGAGCGCTATAATTCGCTTCACAGTCTGTGACATAATGATCAAATCTTTTTTGTTGTTCCCGGTGTAGCCCAAGCTAAATAGTTTAGCTCAAACTAAGTTGTTAAAAACACTATGTTAAAAATATTAGTAAAAACCATGGTTAAAAAGGGTTAAAAAAGGTTAAAAACAGTTTAAAATGGTTTAAAAAGAGTTAAGCAATTTGTGTAAACATGATGTGTACTTTTAAAAGGTTGA
This sequence comes from Callopanchax toddi, assembly GCA_006937965.1. Classification (NCBI taxonomy): domain Eukaryota; kingdom Metazoa; phylum Chordata; class Actinopteri; order Cyprinodontiformes; family Nothobranchiidae; genus Callopanchax; species Callopanchax toddi. The sequence goes on from SSNR01000075.1 coordinate 2,104,565, forward strand.
AATGATCATTAAAAGAGCAATAATATGCATTTCATATGTTTAAATGTTGTCGTGAAAATCCGAAGCCCATCTACCCCCTTTCTGTCAGAACTGCTGCTTTCTGCCTCCTCCTAAAAGAGAGATATTTTACTGGAATAACTGCTAGCCTGGAATGGATAAATCATATACCTGTAATGTAATGGTTGTAATAATCATGGGATAATAAGGGGGAAGTGATTGACCAAAAAAAGTATTGTTGAAATGTCTAATCTATAGAACTGATTGTTATTGTGATTAATGGGTGGTATTGATGGATTATATTAAGTTGGAAAAAAAGACCTTCTCTCCTCTCTGTAAATACAGCAGTGCAGTGTGCTGTGTGGAAAACAGGAAGTAAGGCCCTGGGCCGGAGAAAGCGCTTAACCGCAAGCAAGCTACAGGAAAGGTGTTCACCCTCTGCAGAGAGGGAAAAAGAGAAGTGACAGAGAGCAGAATCTGTCTTATTATATTCATGATAAAAGTCAGAATAAAATGCAGTGAGGGTTGAGATGATTAGTTATTAAGATAAAATCAATGAACATTAGCTGAATCAATCAATCGAAAAAAAAGGAAAATGTATTTCGTTCAGTAAAAAGAAAACAAAAACTAAGATACACAAAACTTCAAATAATCATAACCTAGAATGGAAAAAGAAAACAGAAAAAAAAGGGAGAAAAAACCCTTATTAGTATCTGCCCCTTTAAAAAGAGAATTGTAATATTGAAAATAAATAAGAATTAAAAAGAAAAATGAAACAGAAAAGAGGAGAGAAGGTCTTTCTTTGTGATGTTATGAAAATGTGATTTTTAAAGAATAAGATTAAACATTAGTGAGCCGGCCAGACTGTGTGAGGGTGTGGTTGAGTACTGGGGTTTAGGGGCAGTTTGGGGAAGTTGGATGCGCACGTAGGCCAGGGGTCTGTGGCAATACTGGACTGTTAGCCCTGCAACACCAAGGGGCGTGGATTTGGGCTGAGCTGGGCACAAAAGACTCTGTTTCACTAGAATCGAGGTTCGTCTGCCTTCATCCTGTCCACGTCGGAGAGATCGTCCTGCACCAGAAAGGGGAACCAACCAGGGTGGGGTCCTGAGACAACGTTGGAGGAGCACCAGACCGAGAGGCGACGAACCAGCCCAGCCAGAGAGGAACCCATCCAGATTCGACTAAGTTCCCCCACCTCACCCCCCACGAGAAGCAGGGGCGAAAATCCAACACAGTCTCACTCCGAACTCGTCGGAAACAAACGCTTGGTCACTCGCCTTCTGCGTACAGTACCGACGCTATAAGTGCCCTATTTCGTCCCATTTGTACGAAACGGTGTCTCCGTTGATTCTAATGCAAATCCCCCTGCAGCATTTTTGTGACGAGATGGGATGTTCGCTGACGCTGTGCTGAACACGCACATTTCCCCATCGTTTGGATAACTTTTTGTGTTTTTTGTCAGACATTTTTAGAGCCACGTTTAATCATGGACGTTTGTAGCCCACTTTTGCGGCAGTTTATGCTTACATTTATATAAACTGAACTTCTGAACGGGACTAAAATGAGTTTATACCGTCATCTATTAGGATCGATTAATTTACAGTACATTTAGCACCACCTTTGATAAATATATATATACACATGGGCATGCTTTATTTAACTGCTCGAGACAACCGTTTTGATTTATTTGTCACTATTAAGCCGTGTTTATTACTTTTTTGCTCTGTTACGCCAAACATAACAAACTACGTTTCCCACAATGCTCGGCAGCGGAAAGAGAGCCGGGTCCGAGACGCTTTTGTTTACTTCACGAGTCTCGTCATGTTTCTGATTGTTCTGTGACCCACTCGTAGTGGGGCTGTGAAAGTGTTGCATCAAAATTGTTTATTTTTATTTTCAATTCACTAAAATGGAACAATTCGTCATGACAGCGACAGAAGAGCGACGTCCTCCATTTATCAAGGTAAACTGAACACCTTCAGTTTTTTTTCTTTTGGGAATGCAACAGGCCTAGCCATAGAGCTTAAAACACCTCTATTTATGTTTTCAGTCAGCTGACGGCCGCTGACAGCTTTGTTTTCATATAGGAAACGTGTACAACTTCGATATTAGCAGACTTTTAGCCTAGCACAGCATAGCATCATTATTTACTTTTCAACAAAATCAACCATCACACAGATATCAGTGTGCTTCTGTTAACTAATTATGTGTTTTGTTAACGTTTTTGGATTCATCCTTGTCGCCCTGTGCTTGCA
>SSNR01000075.1:2151861-2181260 GCA_006937965.1 Callopanchax toddi
AAACCTTAAGGATTTGGAGATGATCTGCAAAGAGGAGTGGACCAAAATTCCTCCTAACATGTGCGCAAACTTGGTCATCAATTACAAGAAACGTTTGACCTCTGTGCTTGCAAACAAGGGTTTTTCCACTAAGTATTAAGTATTTTTTGTTAGAGGGTTCAAATACTTATTTCACTCAATGAAATGCAAATGAGTTTCTATCTTTTATTTAAAGTTATTTTTTCGATTTTCCTTTTGATGTGCTATCTGCCACTGTTAAAATAAACCTACCATTAAAATGATACTGTTCTGAGACTTTTCATTTCTTTGTCATTGGACAAACTTACAAAATCAGCAAGGGGTCAAATAATTATTTCCTCCACTGTATTATTAGTAGTAGGAGGACACAAGGTGGGGTTTGCCAGGGAATCATAAACATTAATAATTTAACACAAAGGCAAATTTTTCTCAGAGTAGAGTCGCTGCTCCTCCATATCGAAAGGAGCCAGTTGAGGTGGTTCGGGCATCTGGTAAGGATGCCTCCTGGACGCCTCCCTCGGGAGGTGTTCTGGGCATGTCCTGCCGGCAGGAGGCCCCCAGGTCGACCCAGGCCAAGCTGGAGGAAATACATCTTCAGTTTGGCCTGGGAACGCCTGGGCGTCCCAGCTGAGGAGCTGGTGGACTTGGCCGGGGAGAAGGTGGCCTGGGCTGCCCTCGCGACCCGGACCCGGATAAGCGGAAGAAGGCGAGGCGAGGCAAATTTTGCTTTATAGAAATCAGTTTTATTTTTCTAAATTTTAACTAATGAACAAAACACACAAAACCCTTCTCAACGTGATTATAAAAGGTCTAATAGGTGTTTTTTGTGAAACACATAAAGTTGGGAAATTAATCAAATTAACCTGGCTAAGTTAAATTTAATAATTGCTATGGATGATTGTCTCTGAATGCCCTACTTTCATGATAAATCATCACTGCAGCATCAGCCTTTTATGTTTTCTATAAATTTCACTAGTAAGACAGATATCTTTAACTTTTTGCAGGGCTCTAGACGAACCGGTGCGCCTAACTTTTTTCCTTTGGTGCACCGGCACAAATGTTAGGTGCACCCACATTTTCAAGCTCATTGCAGTTTTATAGGTTCACTTTTAAAAAATAATCTTTGTCCAGATAGGTAATATTGACTCCTATCCAATCTAGTGCATCATCTGGGTAACCTACTAAAAAGTGTTTAAAGTGCTTCAGTCAGCTGAAATTAAAATATTTTAGGATCAGTTCAAATGTTTTAACTTAATGTTTCTCATTGTCTCAACCTGAACATTTCACGGCTAAATGTCTGATGGACGATCCTCCATTATAGACACCTGTCTCCCAGATGGACCCCTGTGCCTCAGATGGACCTCCTGTAGTTTGGTCTCTAGATCTTTGGCCTTTACTAGATGTTCAACATTGTAGGAAAGTATTACAATGTACAAAGCTAATAATACATTCAGAAATGTTTTTAAAAGAGTAAATTGTTATAATTTAAAAGGAACTGAAGTCTTTAAAAACCTGATTTAGAATCGAAGAAAAGGAATTGAGTATTTCTGTAAATGGAGTGAAATCATAAAAATAATCAAGATCATTAAAGGGGTGGTTTTGTCAGAATCCATTTTTTTCAGGTTTTCATAGTTTCTAATAGGTCCCCCTGAGCCTGTCATGTAAGCCAAACATGAAAACTCTCTGTTCCCTGGTTATTTAAAAAAAAAAAAACAGAATCTGTAAGAAATTAAACTTAAAAATGTGGAACTGCATTTGTGCACAGTTTGACGTCACAACGTGTATTCGCTGAGATGGTAACGCCTTTCGGTCCGCCCAAATATCTATGCGCCCAACTCCTAGCTTTTTTTTCTCCATAAATCAACATGGCGGAACGCAGACGGGCTTGTGTTATTTGCGGAGATCAAACCTCACGAAACAGAACTGATACTTAATGTTTATATATATAAAAACTAAGCACATAGCAATACCTGGTCTGTGGTGTAGCAGCTTTGTAACACTGTCTGCAAATCAGGAGGTTCTGAGTTTGAACCCCGGAGCTGTCTTTATTAATTAATTTTTTTCTGCATGGAAGTTAAGTTTGACTAATCCTGACGAAATTAGAACTTATTCTGAGTTATTTTGGTTAAGACACAAAGTACTGAGCAGTGTGTGTGTGTGTGCCTGAGGTGAGCAGACAGCGGCCGGCATGTGAGGCGACCGTCGAGTTTCAGTTTCGCTTCTCGTTGGTGGAAAACACCGCTGACTTTTGGCCGAAGGAGTTATGCAGGACATGGGAAGAGTCAGCCCGCGTGTCGAGCCTCGATACAGAAGGCGGACTCGGAGTTCGGTGTGGACAGCAGCCCGCATGCTGGGAGCGAACGGCTGTTTGCTCGTGGCTGGCTGAGCTTTTTTCAGGAGAAAATCAGCCAATCAGAAGCGAGGGCTGTGCATATCATTAATACTAATGAGAATCCTGCTGTTTCAAACTCAGCTTCAGAATAGCAAACTTCTAAAGCTTATACTATAAGCATCAAGGCTTCTTTCTTTATAAAAATTACACAGATAGCATTGAATTACACTAGAGAACAATGCAAAACTATAAAACAACCCAGAAAACCACCCCTTTAAATATATTTTTTAAATGTTTTAAATCAAAGGTATGAGGTGATTATAAAAATGTAAATGAAGATGGTGTCTGTGACTAAGTTTGAAAGTTAGAACAGGAATCTGGTGGAAACTGATTTAATGTTCTTTTGAGAAAAAAAAAGATACGCAAAAAGTAATATATTTTTCTTCTCTCAGCTCCTTTTCATTCATATTTATTTTGTGTGTACATTCTGTTTGCTTTTGTTTTGAATGAAATAATAAAAATTTAAAGCTGATCATCATCTCATCTGATGATCATTTTGCTGCCTGATGCTGAAAGGCAGCAGGTAGAGGAAACAGCTGAGCAGAGCATTAATCACAGCATGTCGTATCATTCATAGATTTATAGCTTTTGGCCATTTTGGGGTTTTTAACAGGAGAAAAGACCCAGTAAGTTGGACGGAGGCGGATCTGGATCGCGAGCCTTATATTTCTGACTCATGTGCTATCATGTCTCCTGAACTGTAGTTCTTTCATAAATTAATGTTGTCAGTGCGATATCGTCCTCATCATTAAACTCTGACAATCTGACTACAGCTGACTGCTGTTTTAGTTTCACTTCTGGAGCGTGTCACTGCTCTCAGGCTGCTGAGAGTTTAGCAATTTCCCCACCGCCCCACTCCAGAACGCGAACTAGTTCGGTTTCGAGATGTTTTTTCCCATTGTAGCATTATCAAATACGCTATAATCTCTGACCTCTTGAACATCACACAAACAATAATCCTCTTTTTCCCAATAACTTGGATTACAATGACTCTTTTACTATGTTTTAACCTGAATCAACATTCCCAGGTATCCAGATCGTTTTTCCGGAAGACTCCACAGGACTCTTTAGTAATAATAAATTCAAAGACTCCTTGATGTCTCCTTCTAAACGACACTTTTAATTAAACTGTTCAGAATGTCTTAATATGATTAATGCATTTTCTCCCACAGTATTATGAATGTTTGATCCAGCTTCAGTATTATTTCATAGTTCTACTTTGCTAAAAGGTTAAATCAGTATTATGTTAATACTTCCGTCATTAAGATGGAATATGATTTTAAAGATCTGAGTCATGTGACTTAGTAAACCCCTTCCCATTGGCCCACGTCGACATGACTCCATCTTAAGCCCTTCCACTGCCGGAAGAGAACGAGTTCTCAGTCAAACTACACCGAGACCAGACGCTCAGCTGTCATCTGCTACACAACTGAGCTATTTCCTAAGTTGCCGGCCTTCCTGTACGGGTCAAGTCCCGTTTTCAGCCGATGTCTGCTCTTTTCCCCTGAGGCACAGACATCCCACGTCTGCCTCCCTCCACGACATGGGAAAAGAAGCCTCAGCTATGTTAGCTCCAGATGCTAACCACCGACAGAGATGATATTTCTGACTGCCGTATCCTGGGACGGGAACCAGGCGCCGGCCGGCGGCTACCACTGCCCCCGACGGCCCAGCCGGATCGAGGGAGGACCCTTCCACCTCCGTATCAGTTCTCGACTTCCATCCGGGACTGATCCATGGGAACGCCAGCTAAGTAAAACCCTCTCTGGTAACTGAAGGCCTCTGTTGATAAGTAACACTCCACTTAACTTATCCATCAAGTAACTCCTCCACTTAATCCTCAATCTAAATTAAAATGACCCTAGTCTTAACATCACAGACTCAAGTCATTAAAACTTATAGAGCACCATACCATCGTGTTGACAAAAGCTTAAACACTGCTACCTCTGCTAATCTGTTTGTAACTGTTCGTCCGTCAGTCTTTTATAATAAATTCTATAAAGTCTTTATTCCTGACTCAGTCTTCCATTCGTCCATAAAAGGTACGTAATCTACTCCCTGTAATCTTTCTTAATGAACCTAGAAAAATTCCTGTAACCACTAGTGGGTGAAGGTATCAAAGCAAACAGCTTCGTACAAAACCGACAAAACTCACCTAGTGACCTTACAGAAGTGTGCAGCTACAAACTTTCACAGTTTATAACGCTACACCATTAAGATTTATATTTTCATACCTCTAGTTTAAAGTGTGTCTGTGGTTGAACCACAGGGAGACGTTCAGCATCATGGAGGTTTTTTTTTTTACCCGCACCGATTCCTAGGCCCTAGGCTGCATGAGTTCTAAGCTTCTGGAGCGGATCTCTGGCTGCTCTGATGAAGCAGCGCTCCCGTTTGTTCGACGACTCGTTCATAGATGTTGTTGTGTCCCGCTAAGATTTGTATTTCAGAGTATCTCTGGTCAAATGCATGAAGCACAGGAAGACTTTTTTTCTTCGAACAGCTGGTCACACTGGTGCGACTTATATATTTTAGTCGCACCTTTTAGAAATTAGGTCGCATTTGTGACCAAATTGGTCGCAGTCTAGAGCCCTGTTTTTGTGAATAGTGTAATTTTGCTAGCAGCATTTTATGTTTCAGTGACTGAAGTAAAAACACCTTTATTGTGGTAGTTCACATTTAAAAAAACAACTCCAGTATTTGCAAGTGTCTGAGGACCTAATGTGCTGCCTCGCGCTGCCTGATGGTAAAACCAGCTTGAACTTCATGAAACTAGAAAAGGAAAATAATAAAAACATAAGAATTCAATCCAACCAATTTAATCATACAAACATTAAAAGAAGATCTCAGTCACCAGAGCAGAACCTCCAACCATCCACTGATGTCTGAGATGAGTCTAACCTCAGAGTCCTACTTGTTCCCCTCACAGGATATTGATGGTCTCAGACACAAAGATCGACCTAGTCTCTTTTCAGGAACCAGTTCAATCATATGCTGGCAGGCCAAAGAGCTGTGGGTTGAAATCCTCCAGAGTCTTGAGTCTGAGTGTAGCCTCCTGGGTCAGGCTGAGGTCCAAGTTGTCATCAGGAACCATCACCACCTGCATTCCCGCTGTGAGCGCTGCTTGAACACCATTAGGAGCATCTTCAAAGACCAGGCACTGGACAGAAAAAAGAAAGGAACAGTAATCAGATAAAGTCCCACCACTCTAGGAGGACTTAAGTTGAAAAGAAACACCATAAAGGCATTCACAGTGTAGGAAGAGAGACATTAATTTGACATCATATGCCTTGTAGACCTAATACCAGATTAAATTTTAAAAAGCATCAGAATAAGAAACAGTATGGGCGGCATGTAGCTCAGCTGGTAGAGTGGCCAGTCTGGTAACCGGAAGGTCGACAGTTCAATCCCAGCTCCGGTTGGGTTGTCGGTGTGTCCTTGGGTATGACACTTCACCCACCTTGCCTACTGGTGGTGGTCGAAGGGACTTTGAGGGTGCCGGTGCATGGCATCCCCACCTCTGCCAGTGTGTTCCAGTGCTTAGACTATAAAGTAGTTTATCATCACCAGTAAAAAAAATACAAAAAGTATTGAGCAAAGTATTCAGGGTTCTTGCAGATTTCAGTACGTAAAATTTTAGACCTTTTGAGACTGTTATGTATGACATTTTAGACCAACAAGATGAATAAATAGGAAGCTAAATAATCCCAAAAATACAATTTAAAAAATTAATTAATTAAATAAAATGAATGAAAAATTTTATTTAAAAAATATTAGTGACATACATCATTAAATAATAACCATATGGACAGACTTTATTCATCTACCTACATAAATGAACTAAACTACAACATTTCTAGAAGTGTGTCAAAAGCTCAGATTGACAAATATCAATTTAAATCAATCTTGGTGATGATACTCAAATAAATTATATTACTAAATATTTTCATTAGAAAAATGCTGAGGGGTTTCTTTCCCCCATCCCAACACAAAACTCTTTAAAAAAAATTTTTACGCTCTTGAGGCTGCACGATATTAGAAAACCCTGCAATATGCAACAACAGTGCTTAATATTGCGATAACAATAACACATCCTGCAATAAATAAACCTGTTTGCTTTGTCTGTAATTTTACAAAAAACACTTGTTAAACCTATTCTAATAAACATTTCCTAGCATTAACTCTGTGCATTGTGTAAATAACTTGAACATAGTGTCTCTAGTACTGACTAACAGAGGGATGAGCTTGAGCCAACACTCTTCTAGTGGCTATCAGAGCAGAAATCATTCAGGTTTACTGATGTTGTATGTCTCCTCATCTGTCACCTTAGCAGGTTTTCTAACTGCGGCTGTGCACCACCTGGCTACTTGGCTCCTGTAGATTTTACTGATGGTGCATTCAATGCGCCTCAAAAAGAACGAGGAGAGGGAGGAGGAGCATGTACAGCTTATCTCACCAGCATGCAGATAATAATAATAATATTAATAATAACTTTCATTTGTATTGCACTTTATATTTCAGTAATCTCAAAGTGTTACAGAACAGCAACCTAAAATAGTGACTAAGGTCAATAAACGATTAAAATAATTAAAAAGAGAGCCTGTAGGACATATTTCATACCACATCTCATCAGTCAGTTCTATTTTTAACTCTTTCTTCCATCTATCCTTTATGTAAAGCGTAGAGTGATTTCTGTTATTCACAAAGCCTTGATAAAGTTTTGACACCAATTTTTCCAGCTATATTTTTATTAGCCTTGATTACAATTTCTGTTATTTCATTCATTTCACCTGGGAGGCCTGGTTTTACTTCCTTTTGATAATAATCTCGAACTTGTAAATACATGAAGAAATCTTGTTTATCTAAGGAAATATGTGCTACACAGCAAACCACAACAAGCTCTCTAGAACGTGGAAAACCTTTTGTGGGAAAAATATTGTAAGATTTTTCATCACACCTAAAAAAGAAGAAAAACATAGTATCTGAGCAGCAACCTTGTTGGAGAATGTGTGGAGAGCATGACGTGGATCATGCTCATGTCTTTTGGCAATGTACAAAGCTTGAATGCTTTTGGGATGATGTGAATAAACGGATGAGAGAAATTTTAGGATACGAGATGCCAAAGACATGTACAGCTATGTATCTGGGATATATAACAGAAGATTGTATTCAGACTAGCGACCGATAATTGATTAAAATTCTCTTGGCGGCATCAAAGAAGGCAATTACATGGAAATGACATACAACGACTCCCCCCACCTTAGATAATTGGATGGACATAGTAGACCAAATACACAATATGGAGAGACTCACTTATGCTATCAGATTACAACAAGCAAAATGTGAACACCTGTGGAAGAAATGGTTAAATTATAAAGAATTGTCATAGTAATCAAGCATACTAACTTTAAATTAATACATTACAACCGGCCACACTGTTTTTGGGTTGTTGTTGTAGTTTATTTTTTGTATGTTGGGTTGATTGATTTATTATAATTTTTCTTTTCTTTTGTATTCATTCTTTTCAATTTGATTTACATTGTGTCTTATGTTGTTTGATTTTTAGATATATAGAAAACAAAAATAAAACTAAGTAAAAAAAAAAAAGAGAGCTTGTAAAATACATCAAACAAAAACTTTTCTAAAAATATGTTTTTTTAGGGTCTGTTTAAAAGCATCTAGTTTGCTGATCTTACGTATTAAAGCATCATGAGCTACAGCCTGAAGTGTTTAAGGTCTGTGCCAACTAAAAATAAAGTCAGGATGATAGTTTATTCAATTTTAAATGAAATTTGCAGCTTGTAGCAACAATCAAAACTTTAACTGTAGCATAAAGTGCAATGTTCCTGAAAGTGTTCAAAACTGCTGTTCGCCTCACGGACCGACTCATTAAAAACCAAACACCAGAACCAGGAGCGGACCCTGCAGACCACAGCTGGGAGAGGACCGCGCGGACCAGAGCTGCAGAGCGGACTCCGCGGACCAGAACGCGCGGATCAGAGCCTCGGTGCGGACCAGAGCCTCGGTGCGGATCAGAGCCTCGGTGCGGACCAGAGCCTCGGTGCGGACCAGAGCTGCAGAGTGGACCGTGCGGACCAGACCGCTTGGATCAGAGCCTCGGAGAACCGGGAGGGGAGCTCGGAGTCGGGCTAGACCTTTGGAGCCTAAGTAATGGACCAGACTGGATCTGAATGCACAGAGCTGCTGCACAGCATGCATGTGAAAGGCAGACAAGGCAGTGGAAGGTAAAGTGGCAGTTTGAGAGAAAAGCATTGTCCAACAAAAACAAAAAAAAAACGAGACGTCGACTACTAAATTTGTCGCCAACGATTTTAATAGTCGACGTAATCGTGGCAGCCCTACTATCAATACTGTAAACAAGTGACAATACATTTATGTGTGCCAGGAGCTGTTCTGCATCGTAATGTCTCTGTCATAAAGTACTCCGCCATGTTGTGACACACGTGTCTCACTGCGCCAAGCGCAAAATTAAAACTGGTGCATATCTTTAGTGCCGTGGCGTGGGCTGGTGTTTCTGGGACGTGCTGTGGTGGAATACGGACTACAATGGTTTTTATTCAAAATAACAGCAGGGCCCAACGTGGTGCAGCGCTGATTTCTCCGATGTGTTTCAGCCTTAATAATCGGGGCTTACTGTGAATGTCGGGCAACCGATGATCAGTGAACGTACATCACACCTGTCTGGCATTTCCGTGTGATTGATTCGGTGTGTGTGTGTGGGGGGGTGCGGGTCAGATGCTCGGAGGTGAGCAGGGCTGGTGGAGCATGGTCGCTACGCTGGATTAAGATGATGGTTTGCTGAGACGGCAGTTTCTGGCATGAGGTGTATTTAAAAAACACAGAGTGCCAGGCCGCAGCGCGCATAAGTACACGCACAGATCTTTTTTTTTTTTTAACTTATGTGCCTAATTATGTTTGATTAAACATCAGTAATTCAAAAGAGAAATATACAAAGTAGGGATGTCCCGATCAGGTTTTTTTGCCCTCGAGTCCGAGTCTGAGTCATTAGATTTTGAAGATCTGCCGATCCCGAGTCCCAATCCGATCTTTTTAATATGTTGTTGTGATCAACTTTATAAAGCCTCCAGACACAGACATACTCACACCTTCTGCTTCAAGCTGCTTCTGCGTTCTGCTTCGTCGATGTTTAACTAATAAAAACAAACCAGTAACAAAATGATGTCATGCTGCAGACATAAATCCATCCATCTGTATATTCTATCATATCCATATATGTTTAAATACTTAAACATAAATCTCTGTGCACAAAATTAGTTTGTGGTTAAAGTAACTTTTTGAGGAAAATATTTTTTCCCTACAGCTGTTCGGGTGCAGAAATGTCAACATTATTTTAACACTCTGGTCCATGTTTTGCCCAGAAAGAACAAACTTGTTTGCTGACAATGACCTGGATCATTTCTTAAGTCATCAGCTTCTCCTTCACTCCTCCTGCTGCTTTATCCTCTGACTGCAGCAGCTCTGAACAACTTCTTAATTAGACTATTTGGAGAAATCCGTAAGTGTTTGGTGCATTTTGGAGCAACATTTAATCAGGAAACTCCTCCTCAGAAAGCGCTTTTTAAAAATCTTAACATCGCTCAGTTTATTTCCAGACGGAGGGCGGGTGTTGTGACGTGTGTACCTACAGCACTCAGCAGAATCTCCTCTGAGCCTGGAGGGAGACGCGGCGTAGGAGGAACAAGTTAGTATAACTCTCTCCACACCGGCCTCGCTGCCTCCTCCAGACCGAGTACTCCGTCGGTGCTTTCCGTTCAGGGGGAGGACGAGTCCTGGCGGCGGGTGTGGAGTGAACAGCGAACCCGGTCGCTGCTCCATAAGCTCGCGTGTCTCCCGGTCTCGGCCCCCTCCCGACTCCTGGACCGGCGGAAACTGATTCAGAATCTGATTATGGTTAATATAAGTGCACAAATATAGACTATATATAAATCCCATGTGCTTTAGATTGGTTAACATATATTTAAAAACCCAAACTTCCTTCTGAAGGCGTAGCAGCTTTTATTTTGGCGGGGCAGTGCGCATGTAGAGGAAACCCGAGTCAAAATCGGGAGGTGATGTCCGATTCCGATCTAGTCCAAAATCACGTGATCGGAAATCGGCCCCGATCACGTGATTTTGGACTCGATCGGAATCGGACGTGAATGAATGAATGAAATGAAATGAGTTTCTATCTTTTATTTAAAGTTATTTTTCGATTTTCCTTTTGATGTGCTATCTGCCACTGTTAAAATAAACCTACCATTAAAATGATACTGTTCTGAGACTTTTCATTTCTTTGTCATTGGACAAACTTACAAAATCAGCAAGGGGTCAAATAATTATTTCCTCCACTGTACATATAAGGTAACACACACACACAAATATATATACAGAGAGTTATGGTGCTATGTTGTTTTTAAAGATTTCTNAATCTCAGATCTAAGTTGAGCATGATCTTGTTTGTGGTGATCTTTGGTTGGATTTTAAGGAGCAGTCATGAAAAGGAGTAAGTCTAATTTGCAAATCTCATTTCACTTTTTGGAGTGGTTTGAAGTCAGCTTTGAAAAGTTTCAGCTCGCCATAGTTCTCAATGAGAAAGGGTCAAATCCAGGTATGTAACGAATCTTTGCCTCCAGGAAGGAGTTGAAGGATCTTGGTGTGTTGTTCACTAGTGACAGCATGATTGATCAACAGATAAAGAAACATATCAGAACTTTGACTGGTGATGATAAAGATTAGCTTAAAAGCTCTAAACCTCACCTGTGGTCAAGAGATTTGGAACACAATCAAATGAATAATTTTGTGGCTACAAGAGGCTAAAATAGACCAGGGTGCTCATTTATAAAACGTGCTTACGCACAAAATGGGCCAAAAAGTTGCGTAGGTCACTTTTTACGCAAAATTTGGGATTTATAAAAGAAAACGTAACGGAAAAATGTGCGCAACTCTAAGCAAACTTTAGACCTTGCGTAAGCACATGTTGGAGACGTGAAACCTGTCAGAGCAGCTGGTGAGATGAAAAATGTTGAATTTATGACACAATTAAAGACTTGTAGACCCTCGCACACACAGAACCAACAATCCCGTCTCTAAAAAGAATAAAAATTAAAATCTGAATGAAAATATGTCGCATTTTCGAAAAATATCCCATTATGTTCATCCAGTCGTCTTCAGATTATATAACAAACTGCACTTATTGGTGCATTAATTGTGATTTCTGAGACTTAGGAATCCTGCAGGGACACTTGTGCGTAATGCGTTGGATGCGCTGCGCAGCTCAGCCAGCATCAGACTCCGGATGAATGGGAGAGAGTTTTTAGAGATTTCTAGATAATGACTGGACGATCGATCAGCTGATAGATTCATTAGAGCATCCTATGGATCAACTGGGTCCAGTATTAGATCAACAGAACCATAGGAACCAATAAAACCCGGTGTCACCGGCCGTTCTCGGGTTTCAACCAGCTATTATTTTATCCAGCAGGTTGACTGTTTAATAGGATGAACAACATGACGTGTCTTCTCCTTTGGATTAAATTAAATGTTGTCATTAAACGTTTCTTAGATCTTCACGATCTCTCTGTCAGACTGACAGCAGACGCGCTGCAGCGAGACGTCTCTCGGAGCACTTCCGTGTTCGTAATTCGTCACATGTCACCACCTAATAAAACATTTTCCCGTCCATCCACTTCACCACAAGCACCTCGAGTTTCAGCCTCTGTAAAATTACGCTTCCTAAAACTCTCCGTTGTCACGATTTACTGTTAAAAGCCAGAAACCCACCGGCTTATGCATATGCAATTATTCATGAGGTACTTTGCATTGACCGTATATGGCAGAATGTGGGTGTGTAGGAGGAGGGTTCTGACCCAAAAACAGCTGAGCACAGTTCTAGGTCTGACATCGATTTATAAAGCAGAATTGCGTGGATCTGTGCGCCCGCAGGGTTTTAAAAATCGGAAATGGAATTTGCGTACCTAAAATTGTTTGGCTGAGCTTAAGCAAGTTTTAGTAAGGATTCTACGCAAAGTTTTATAAATGAGCACCCTGGTCACTTAAATTGACTCTATTCATGTCAAATGTAAATGTCAAATCTCAGCATCATTTCATAATAATCTGAACTCTGATTTTACAACAATGAAACCATTAATGCTGAAAAGTTTGAGTTTAATGGAGTCTGGTCTGAATTATTGCAGAATCATTAATCACATGAATTATTTATTGAGTAAAATGAGTTACTCTGAGCAGGTTTAAGAAATATTATTTAAAAATCAGGCTGTTTGAAAAGAAGTTCCTCAAAGACCTGGATCTCCTAAAACAGCCATAAATCCATCCTGTGTTTTCTGACTTCTGGTTTCCATAATCACCACAAAATACATCAAACCAGTCTGCCCTGACCAGAAGGTCAACACAGGACAGGATCCGCCTGCGCGAGCCCTTTACCGGGTCCGGACTCCCCCCTCTCCCCCCTCCCCTGACAAAAGTCAGCACGACTCGCTCACTGACATCACCTGTACTGAGTCTGTATCAGGACCGGAGACCGCCGTAACCCTGAAACCCGGTCCAGGAGTAGGGGGTAGGGTGCGTGTCTCGTCCTGGTCCACTCCAAGAGCAAACTGGAAGGTTGTACTCACCAATTTAGAAATGAACTCTGCGTGTCTTCTGCTCAGCAAACTCATCATGAGAGAAGTGAAATCCAGTTTCCTGCGTGGTTCTCATCCAGTCCACTCAAACGGTCCTCCTGTCCCCTAAAGGTCTTCAGCTCCATGAGACCCCCGATCAGAACTTTATCAGAGTTAGCTCCTGACTGCATTTTGCTCCAAATCTTTCAGTGAATTGCTGAGGATGATGATGATAATGCCGCCGGTGTCGGTCCGACCGAGTCGTAGAGGCCGCTAGAAGCAGGTGAACCGGTGTAGGTACCACATCTGCTCGGGCTGCCAGATCGGCTCGGGGTCCTTCTCCTACCGACAACGTCTACGGCAAAGCTACTCGGACAAAATACATTGTAAATCTCTGTCAATGCTGTTCTTCCACACATGTTTTAGAAAGAGTTTAGCAGGTTTGTTCATAAATACACGTTTCTTACCGCCTAATGTTTTCTTTATAACTAATTTGTTAATAAAAACACGATATTGTTGTTTTTTTGTAAAGAGTGTGAAACTACATCAAACCAACATCAGACTGTGCCAAATAAGCACAACGGTTTTTATGTGAATGTGTTTCTTGTGTTTACATATTTAGCAGGCCTGGTTGTTTGTATAAATGTAGGATTATTCTGTATATTTCGTTAGTTCTGGTGTAAATAAATCTAAAGATTAGTTCAAAAATAAGTTGTAGTCCTTACTCCAGTTAAGGACTACAATCGCGACCAATCAAAAGCTTCAGCGTTAACGTGATAACGTAACTTTACGAACGTGGTAACGTCACTCCAGTTCATCGTATGTTCAGCCAATCAGCTAGTGCTACGTAATCGGCAGGCGCAGGCCCCGAGCAGAACTGGCAACCCGAGCAGATGTGGTACCTACACCGGCCTGAAGGGGGACTTCAGTAGAACCACTCGCTCTGTCAGACCCGCCACCTAATTTAAAATAATTCCAGTTTAGTCCGTTTTGGTGTGGTACAGACGTCTCCTCCTTTCCTTTTCTTTTTTGAGAACCACTTTAGGGCTTACTGGACATTTTTGCGGAGTTTTTCACAACAATGAGTTCAGTTAGCTAAACTAGATGTCCGTGAGCTAAAGCGTCAGCGATGATGACGTTTATGATCACAATTAAACTGATTGGATCAAAAGATTTCCCAGCAGGCGTTGTTCTTTAGTAAATGTTGAAAATAACATGAAATTAAGTCATTTTAATTCATTTGTACCCACAATAAAAGTTTTATTTCAGAAATTATCATTTCTGAAATAAACCCTGCATATATTGAAGAACAGTAAAGGATTCTATTTATATATTATAAGCAAGTTGAGGCAGTCTGGTGGCTCCATGACTGAAAGAGACGGAGCAGGTGTTAAGAATTGATTTGCGGATGGACCCTGGAGCGAACACAGACAACTGAGGAAACTGGAGGTAAGTGAAAACAAATGATTTATTAATATTATAGGTGCTGGTGCTAGAGGTGTGGACCTTGGGAGGCCCTAGCGTCCCGGACGGAACCGTATGCCACCTCACTGCAGGGAGGAGAGGAGAGTGAGCACAGGCAGGGGAACACTGAATGAGCGGGTGATGATGAAACGAAAAAGGTCTTACTGTGAGTTGAGAATGGGGTGTTGGAGCTGGCGACCGACAGGGAGACAGGCAGTGGTGTTGGTGATGGAGGTGTGGACCTTGGGAGGCCCTAGCGTCCCGGACGGAACCGTACGCCACCTCATGCGAGTTGAGTGAGGAGGGGGTGTTGGAGCCAGCGACCGGCAGGGAGACAGACAGGCAGGCAGGTAGATCAGAGGAGGATGATGATGATGATGATAGGAGGGCAGCCAGGGAGACCAGGAGGAGCAGAGACGAGGGAGGAGTGACCGGCTGGAGATCCAGGTGAAATGGCAGCAGACCGGAAAGGAGCAGGAGGACGGGAACCAGGACGAAGGAGCAAACAGGATTACACTAATGACTATAATGGAGGATAAAGATAAAAGACCAGAGTTACCACAGGGGTTGTGGACACAATGAACTGGCGTTCGTCTTCTGGACGGCTGGTGGTTTTATGCTGTGGAGTAGATTGCTTGAGTGGCTGCAGCTGGAGGTGATTAGTGGAGCTGAGGGTGATGAGGGAGGAGATCCTGCTGATGGGGAGGAGGAGGCGTGCCTGCTGGAGCTCAGGATATGGCAGCAGGAGATGCTTTATAAAGCATTTTCGTTTGGAAGAATGATGTCAAGCTTTATTAAATGGCTCTGTCCACTCTGAGATATCAAAGCGGCACCGTTTACTCGCGGGATGAAGGTGATTACTACAAACTCGCGGCCCGCGGGTCATCAGCCCCGCCCACTCGCGGGGTCAAGGTGGGGAACACAAAGTGGCGGCTCGCGGGCCGCAAATGGCCCGCGGGCCGCGAGTTTGAGACCCCTGCTGGAGAGGAAACTCATTCCAGTTGTTTGTGTCCGCAATCTCCTTTTTTCAGTCATTACTCAAAGCTACCAGGTGAGGTCTGGAGTGTAGATTGACCGGTAAATAAAGAGGCTTGCTTTCTGGTTCAGCTCCTTCTTCATCACAAAAGACCAGTTCAGCATCCATCACTGCAGACTGCCTCAATCTGCCTGTCTAGTTGGACGAGCAGGAGAGAGCCCAGAGCCACAAAACGTATGTTGTTTTTACCAGTGTTGGGAGTAACGAGTTACAAACGTAATTAATTACTGTAATGCATTCTTTTTTTCGGTAACGCAGTAATGTAAGGCATTACAGAAAAAAAATCAGTAATATTTTACTCAGTACAAACGTCAGTAACACGTGCATTACAGTGCATGTTTAACCCAGATTGAAGTGGTGGGTTTTCCAGAGGAGAAACGTCACACAGCGACAAATGTTTCACTTCCTGTCTGTAGTCAGACAGAGCAGAGATGAGTGAATCTGCAGCCAGTGAAACAAGTCTGGTTCTGTCCGGTCCGAAACTCCTGCGTGGTTCGGTTCAGAACTCGGTCCAGAGGAAGAACGCAGCCCGAGTCGTGCACGCTCACGGCATCCAAGGCCTGTTAAGTAAGTAAGTAAGTAGTAAGTAAAGTTTATTTATATAGCAGCTTTCACAGAAAAAATCACAAAGTGCTTCACAGAAAACAGAATCAAACATGATAAAACAAATAAAATCAATTAAACAAACAAAATATCATTACAAATCAAAATCATTAAACAACAACAAGAGAACATAAAAGTTATTTAAAAGCAGTTTTGAATAATTGGGTCTTCAGCTGCTTTTTAAAGGAGTCCAGACTGTCTATACAGCGTGAAACTAAAGGAAGGTCATTCCAAAGTCGCGGTGCAACAGACTGGAAGGAGCGATCACCTCGACTTTTAAATCTGGTCCTTGGAACTGTTAGGAGATTCTGGTCTGTGGACCTGAGAGCTCGGGTTGGAGCGTACGGCTTTATCAGTTCAGTAACATAAAGAGGAGCTTGACCATGTAGGGCCCTGAAAGTTAGAGTCAGGATTTTAAAATGAACTCTACATTTAACAGGTAACCAGTGTTAAGACACATGAGCACATGCAGCGCTCCGTAAACTGAAGCGAGCGAACTGAGATGAAGTTTCATGATAAAGAGTCACTCTGTTATTCACGTCAGAAGTTGGAGAGCGTGCTCTCGCGCGCACTGAGCAGAGGAAAGTGCGCGTCATGCAGCGTCTGCTGCAGGAGGAGGAGCAGACAGGTGAGGTAGGAGTCAAACTAATGAATAAGGAGCTTGTGCAGAGAGATATACAGTATGTTTATAGATTTAAATATACTGTTTATAGATATGATGGATTAATACGTATATGGACAGATATGGATATATGGAGAGATATGGATGAATAGATGGATGGG
This sequence comes from Callopanchax toddi, assembly GCA_006937965.1. NCBI lineage: Eukaryota > Metazoa > Chordata > Actinopteri > Cyprinodontiformes > Nothobranchiidae > Callopanchax > Callopanchax toddi. The sequence goes on from SSNR01000075.1 coordinate 2,168,795, forward strand.
GGAATAGATGGATGATAATTGATGGATGAGGGAAAGATGGATGGATAAATGATGGATGGATGATAGATAATGGATGGGATGGATGGACAGATGATAGATAGATGATAGGTGGATGGATGATAAATAATGGATGGATAGATAGATGGATGGATGGTTAATATCCAGATAGTTGATATCTCTCCATGTATCCATCACATCACCTTCCACTGGATGTGGAATGAGCTCATTTAGATGTCAAATCCATATTAACAGTTATTTTGGTTAGATTAACTAAAAATAATGCAAAAGTAGTGTAATGCCTTACATTTAAAAAACAGTAATATTGTAATGTAATGAATTACTTTAAAAAGACAGTAATAAATAATGCATTACAGATTTGAAGTAACTTTCCCAACACTGGTTTTTACTTGTTTTGGTAATGCGGCTACAGCTGACAGTCTTCTCTAAAACCATCCCTCTTTCTGTACCCTTCCCTTCACTTTCAGGCTCCGTGTCCAATCAACCATAAAAATATTCTAATAAAGATTTTGGGGGTTTTATTTAAACAAAAATCAGGAGGAGTTTTATAGCAGTGGCTGTAACCTCTCACCTGAAACAGCAACACTGTTGGGCTTGTTTTTGGCACTCAGACATTATTCTGTTTGCTCCACAGCCGGACAGGACACGGGGTTAAAAAAATAAATAAATAAATAAAACCAGGAGGTTTGGAATAACTGACTTTTTGTGTGGGACACCAGGGTTTCCCCCAGCGTTTTATAAGCCTGGCGGCCCGCCAGACTTTCATCGGCCCCCCGCCAGGCAAAACCTCGGAGAAGTTGTACCCGAGACGAAAGCTAACAGCTCCTAGCACGGCTGCTAACGCCTTAAACTACAACAAAGTGAGCTGGTTCAGCCCTCTACTCGTCTCTTTCTCTATAGTTGCAGTCCGTATGACAGAAAAAACAAAAACTGATTTTATTTTATTGAGAAACAGTATCTCTGTTGGGTTGGGATCCGAACTGATCTGAACCGGATGATGTGTAGGGTCTGTGTACACTGCGTCGCCGATGGCGGTAGCTTCAGCATGCATCGGACACAACTGACGGCTAAATGCAGAACGTATCTTTCCAGCGTGTCTCTCATTAGAGGGACGCGGGGGAGAACTGTCCCGTGGCCGTGATCAAACAGCAATGACTCCGCGTTTAATCGGTAGATTATCCCATAGTTTATCTGCTATGTCCTCGTTTTTACGAGGCACATTAAATGCACCATGAGTAAAATCTACGGGAGCCGAGAAGGCAGGTGGCACGCAGCCGCAGTTAGAAAACCTGTAAGGTGAGAAGATGAGCAGTATAAGTGAATTTGGATGATTTCTGCTCTGTTAGTCAGTATCAGAGACACTATGTTGAAGTTTTTTTTACACAATGCACAGAGTTAATGCTGGACATGTTTATTAGAGTAGGTTTAACAAGTGTTTTTGTAAAATTACTGGCAGAAAGCACTATTAATTAAAGGAGGACCTGAGAAAAGGGCTTTGTTTTGTTTTTTTATAACTTAAATTTTTATTACCATTTTCTTTTTCTTCAAAAACACACAACATTAACAAACAAAACATCAAATAAACAAAAACATCAACACATAACATAATAATGACCAAAATAATAATTGTGATGAAATATAACAGAATACTAATAATACTGATAGTTATATATACCCATATGTATATACCTATCTATATACATATACTCATATATGCCCTTATATATAAAAAAATAAAATAAAAAGGTCAGCCTATGGCATTCATCAGATCCTCACTCAATGAGCTCACTATTATTCAGTCTGAGGAATGACATGAATCGGTTCCAGATTTGGTTCGTTTTCTCCTGGGAGTCATTCATTTCTGCGATTAACTTCTCATATGAAGCAGTCTCCACCATAAGTGCACACCAGACCTTTATCTGAGGTCTATGAGGGCTCCTCCAGTTCCTCAGTATGAGTCTTGCAGCAACCATAAATGCTGCCATCACAAGTCCCCAAATGCCCTTTGAGAATTCAGTTGACATAAGAGAATTATCTCCTAACAGACACAGTTGAGGCGAATTGGGGATTGACAGACCAGTACACCTTTCCATAATCAAGATTACTTCAGTCCAGAAAGGTAACACCACAGGACAACTCCATAAAACATGAAGATAAGTACCAGCACAGCTCCCACATTTCCAGCATTTATCATCTTGCTGTAGACCCATTCTAAACATTTTAGATGGAGTAGAATAATATCGATGTACAATTTTATAATGAATAAGTTTACTTCGTGCGTCTCTAGCTGCCCCTCCTATTTTTGAGATGATTATATTCCACCTGTCTTTACTGAACTCGGTATTTAGATCTCTTTGCCACACCAATCTCAAACCTTCACAGAGTCTGTCGTCTCTACCTATTAGCTTTTTGTAGAACACTGATGCTGAATGTAAGTTACTAGATGAGTTTAGCCAGTCCCTAACTACATTTATTCCTTGTGTCCAACTTGAACCTATTCTAGAGTTTACACTGCTCCTCAGTTGTAGGTATTTCCAAAAATCTCCTTTATCCACCATATTGAAAGTCTCTTTTAATAAACTAAATGGCATAATTGCACCACCCATATACAAGTTCTCTATCTTCTGTAGTCCTTTCTCATCTTCTCACAACAACACATATACTGTATATATATATATATACGTATATATACATATATAAATTTATTGTTCGAATACACAGTGGGCGGCCGGTGGGCTTCTCTACCACCGGGCTTAGAAAGTTTTCTGGGGGAAACCCTGGACACCATTAAAAAATTATTTTAAATGAATGAAAGTTTAATGCTGTTAAAAATGTCATTATCATGTCAGGGTTCCTACATGTTTCTTCAAGTCATATTCAAGTATTTTAAAGACCTTTTTAAGACCATTTATATAAAAATGTTATACCAGTTTTACTGCTCATTTCACAGGTGTTGACGTAGAAAGAGGAAAAACCAGGGTGAACGTTAGCATAGCGTTTCAACTGCTGGTGTTTTGCACTCCCTTGTTTACTGTAGCAATGTCCGGGGGAGGCACGGCATAAGGATTATACCTGACAGGAGGGGTGAGAGCTCTGAGACGTGTTTGTGTAAAATAGCTAGCTATACCTAGCTTGTTTGAAAATTACATAGTGCATCTTTAATGCCTTCATGCCAATTGCACCTAGCTGAATCCTTTGTTTGCATACGGTACAAAAAGCCTCAAAAACATTGTTCTCCACTGGTTTTAACCAATGATGAAAAGACTTTTTATCCCGTCACACTTTGTTAAATTTACATTTTCCCATAGGCTAACCCTAGCATGAAATTGATAGCTAGATAGTGCAAATAAAATGTTAAAAAACCTAACAGGTGTTGGTCAACCTTTCTTATGGTCTGCTGACATTTTCTTTCATTTTTTGTGCTTCTCCTTGGCTTGTTGCTTGTGGTCCATGTCTGTGTTGCGTTTATTATCTGTGGTTGTGGCGTCAAATATCTACTGTTATAGCCTAGGAGGGATGCAACGGTCCACTTTGCCCATGTTCCAGTCCATAACTCGGTTTTTGGGTCACGGTTTCGGTTCACTTTGAATCATAGAAAAAACTTAAGAAAATCTGAAATTTCCAAAACTTATTTTATTCACACAATAAAATAACTTTTCAGATGTATTACTTGTAGTCCAATGTATCATAATATGTTCAGAGACAAACAGAAATGTCACTTTAAAGTGCCTTTTCAATGTACTGTTGAACGTAAAATAGTATAAAGTGCCTCTTTAATAGAAAAATCGGACCGAGAGTCGCACATTTGACCCGCGTGCTACCGTGTCTCCTGAGCTGTCGTTCTTTTATTAAATCCACGTTGTCAGTGTGATATCGTTATTTACATGCTGACCATATGACTCCAGCTGAGTCTGACTGCTGTTCACGTCTGGAGCGTGTTGCTGCTCTCATAGCAGAAATAGTTTAGCGGCGTCTCTCCTCACCCCGATCCGTCCAGACCGCTGAAACACTCGTCGACGGTGTGACCCATTAAAATTTATATTTTTGTACCTCTGGTTTAATGCGTTTCTGTGGTTGAACCACGGGGACACGTTCAGCGTCACCGGATTTTTTTTTCTTTCCTGAATCGCACCGGTTCCAAAAGGCTGCAGCTTCTGGAGCGGATCACTCGCTGCTCTCTGATGAAGCAGCGCTTCCGCTGCTTTGAGCACTCCTTCATAGATTTTGATGTGAAAGATATTTCAGAGTATCTCTGGTCTAATGCTTGAAGCACATGAAGACTTTTTTTTTTCAAACAGCTGGTCGCACTGGTGCGACCTATTATATTTTTTAGTTGCAGTCTAGAGCCCTGCTTGTTTTGCTAAAACTTTCAGCTCAGTGGGGCGGGTCAAACCTGTGATTGGTTACTCGCGGCTCGCGGGTAGGGAGGGGGTCTGCTGTGAGCAGCTCAGACGAGACTAGAGCGAGCACACAGAATAAAACCAGTAGCTACTGAAGCTAATAATGGTACGTCTTTGGACCGCGGCCCTAAGAGGTATTGGACCGTGAATGGTGTACCTTATGGTCCGGTCTTAGACCGGGTATTGTTGCATCCCTATAGCCAGGGGTGCACATAATTTTTCATCATATGCTCTCAAGGGAGAACCTGGCTCTGGTGTTTTGTCTGCATTTCTGGGGGGGGGGGTGACAAGCTGTCGCTGTTGGCTTTTTTGTGTGTTGCACCAGTGCTGGACAAAGACTCACAAATAGGATCGGGTCAAAGATTGGATCATTTTTCGGATCAGCAGAAAGAAAAATAAAAGGCAAATAACTTTGCTCTTTTTTTTTGTAGAACACTGGCATGACGATCAAGGTGTTCTGATCGCTCCTGACTGAACACCGTTAAAATTAATGTTCATTAGCTCGTATAAAAGTCCAAAACAGCATGTTATCTTAGACAGAAATAGATGAGAGGATGATCAGCTGACGGAGATTGATGAAGGATCAGCAGCTCAACGCTCGCACGCATCAGAGAGTGGATCAGAAATTGATTAGTGATCCTTTGTTCTGTGTTAGGTTTGTTCTCTAACATTAAAGCAGCACTCCGGAGGATTTCATCAGGAGAGCAGTTTTTGAATCTAGCGTCCAAAGGCTCCTCCTCAAAACATCTCGACACGCGCGTCTGGTCGTGTGTGCGCGCGTGCACGCGGCGCATATACTTCGGACATGAACTGTACAGCTCAATGTGTAGGGTTTAATCACTCACAGTTCACAATCTTATTCCAACAATACTACGAGGGTCTGATGAGCCCTCTCTGTCCCTGCTGCTTCTGATATTAGCTCTGTTAGCAGAGAGCTGCTGCTGGACTCTGAAGCTGAACTTGACTCGGCCCTGGATGAACTTTCTGACCAAAATAAACACGTAATCCTGTCAAGCCTTGCCATTCTGTGAGGTGAAAAGTTTAAAAATAAAAATAAATCCATCTTTAGCTGGAGAATGGGTAGGTTTTTAGTAGAAATGAGCCGTGAGTCCTCAGTGAACGGCTGAGACGGCAGAGAAACACACGGAGCGTCCTGTACGACAGCGCCCCCTACTGGTACAGGTTTGGTCGATGCGCGTGCATGTTGAGAGAATGCAGAAATTTGAATTTCATTGGCTGAAAAATGTCGGCGGCAAGAAATAATGGAAAGGGGTCTCTAGGAGGAAGGAGGGTCTTCATCAGAATGACAGATGTTGTGGAACTCAACCCATAGATCATAGTTTAGACCTGAAATATCATTTAAAACATTTAGAAAACTTTGATACAGAGAAAAATGCTCCAGAGAGCCGCTTTAATAAAGGACTTCACCAATTAATACACAGAAAGCTTCTCTCTTTAGATTTTCCATTGCGATGGGAGAGCAGGCTTAAAAATATAGCTCATCCTCTCTCCTCAGAGTGAGCAGCCAAACTCTGCCTGTCTCCCTGCTCAGGGATGCTTTTATTGAACAACACGCAGATACACAGATAGCAGTGACATAATTTACAGCTGGGGAGGAAAACTCCCTCAAATCAAAGGATAAGAAAGGAATGTGTTCTAACAGATATGGTTTCACAGGACAAAGTGTTCTGACGTTTTGAGATAGATCCTTTCAATGTTCTGTGAACGTTAAGATTAGTGAATCCCAGTTTCAAACTTGATGATTAGTGAAGAAACATAAAAATACCCAACATTCTAAAATGACTTGACAAAATGAACTCCTTTCTCAGAGGGGGATTATTTATCAGCAGATTCAGAGCGCGAGCACTGGATGTTGGGAGCATTTAGCAAAGCGCGAGCGCAGCTCAGCGAACCGTGTCCCAAACCATAGAGGGTGATGAGTATGGACCACAGATCTGTTGTGACCCGTTGCATCCCTCCATGTGTGAGTTGCGTGCGTGGGTCGGATGTACTGTGGTTGTGTGTTAAAGCGCGCATCAAAGGAGCTGTGCGTAATGGCACTGTGTGTGTTGGAGGTCCTGCCGTGTGTGTCCACTAGCTTCAGAGGTCATGTGAGCGCTCATTCACTGAGCAGCAACAGGATGTGAAGCTTGTCAGATCGAGGGGTCTCACATCAGGACCGCGGAAGCAGTAGTCTGCAAAGGCACGTTCGGGCAGGCGGTTCTGGTATGCATGACTGAAATTCGGTTCTGATGCGGACTCGCGGACTAGTTGTGTGCACCCCTGCCTATAGCCTAGTACTGTATACTAGACCGTCAGTTCTGCTCTGCAGACTTTGTTGATATGTTGATGCAGACTATATATACACATTTAAAGTTATTTTAAAGCTTGTTTTTATAATCCTGTTTAAATGTCTTTATTTGTTCCCTGCATCCCTCACAAGTCCAAAAATAGAAGAACTAGCTGCCAAAAAACAGAAAGTCTCCTATTTGGGATTACTTTGGCTTTAACTGTCCGTTTGTGCCGATGGCAGGAAAGGATTCAACATACGTGTTCTCTATCCAGCTGAAGCCAGCTAAGCTAACAAGTTATCAGCTGCCAGCTGTCACCAAATGGCTCAAACAGACTTAAAACTCCAGCAGAGATTTATTTTATGGAAGTGACATGTTCACTGAAGGAGGCATTTTTCATTATTATTTTAGTTTTTGTTGAATTTCGATTCGATTCGATATTGATCTATTAGTTTCGATATCGATTCAATAATAAGCAAATACACAAGTAATTAAGTACCTAAGAATATTTTTCAATAATGTGTGCAGTATTAAAAATGTTTAAAGGTCCCATGACATCGGTTTCCATGTTTTCTGACTTATCTATCATGTTGCAACGTTGAGTTCTCACCTTAAACCTGCCAGAAAGAGCAAAAAACGGCGTCTATCTGTCTCCTAGTACAGCCAGTGAGAAGCTCTTCCAGATTTCAGACCCAGGTTTCAAACAGTTTTTTTCACTCCAGCCCGCTATGAGGTCATAGTGATCCGGACTTGCTTATATGGTAAATTCTCCTCCCACATGCACGTTCACGACAACTGGAGCGAGGCAGTGCCGCCGCCATTGCCCATAGACCGTGTAGTGTTTAGTTTCAGTTTCGTTTCTCTTTCACGCGACAGCACTGCCCCCTGCTGCAGCAGAAGTGTCAGGCTGCCAAATAAGGAGAAACCCAGCAGAACCAGAAGGCGGCGCTTTCTTCTGATCTCTGAGTTGCTCGTTAGGAAATAATTACAGCGTATTTTGAGTTATAATGGTGCAACGCTAATCTAGAGGCATCAAAGATTACACCTGTTTAATATAAAGTGATTTAAATATGGAGTCACAGGCACTTTAAGAACAAACTGACCCCAGCATTTCCTGTCATGGTTTATTTAGCAGAATAAGCAGTACAATATTGTGCGTCAGGGTTTCCTCCAGAAAACTTGCTAAGCCCGGTGGTAGGGCAGCCCACCGTGACTTTGATATATATATATATATATATATATACATATATATATATATATATATATATATATAAGGGGTTGAAGCAAAATATTTTCATCTGACGGAAAATCAGCTGCTCGGTGGGGGGGGCCGGTCCAAACGGACTTCTGTGCAGGTGGAGGATGCACGGACTGCTAGTGAAATACACAAACTCTATAATATAATAATAAGAATATAAATCCTTTAATCATTATTTATTTTAGGGCTGGACGATATTAGGAAAACCTGCGATATTCGATAACAGTGCTTAATATTGCGATATCGATATTACTTGCGATAAATGAACAAATGCTTAAGTATGCAATGTTGATGTCTTCTTGTGTGTGATGTCTGCTCTATGTTCATAGTAAACAAAAACTAATGCATGAATTCCATTACAACATAACAATTTTATTGAAAAAAATTGCACCTGCTACTGTATTAGCAGCAAAACAACAAACTCCATGCATGCAGTTTCTCAGTGACTTTAAAACATCACCCCCATAAAACATTTTTTGATGCTACAAATACAGAAAAACATCCCTTACCAAGGTTTTTACAATAAATAATAATAAATCTGAACATAAATTAAGTTTAAATGTTAAATTATAGTTAATGTATAATTAAAAAATCTGAAAATAAGTTTAAATATTAAATAATAGTTAACGTCACTTAAATGCAACAGCAAATTCTCTCATTGCTGATCATCAACTGAACATTTTCTCTACTTATGTGGTTATAAGGCTGTAGCAACAAATGGAAAGTGAACTCTGCTAGGCCAATCTAGTAGAAAATTAAGAATTTTGGGGGTGAAAAGAAAAACAATTGTCTACCTTTCAGAAGAACTGGCAAAAAACAGCATGAACAACAATTAGCAGCACAGTAGGAAAACTCAGTAAATACTTTTAAAAGAATTTTACATGCTGTTGACCTACACAATAGTGCAATATCCAGTGGTGTGTGTGTGTGTGTGTGTGTGTATCCTGAGATACTGTTTTTTATGGCAAGTTTCTGATCTATGGTTTCTGTTATTGACTCTGCTGCTCTAAACTACTGTTGATCATCTGATTCATTTTCATTTGTAATGCTGATCATCTTAACATCTTTTTGTTTTCTGTGATGTGTGAACCGTTTTCTTAATGTGTTCTGATCATTGTGCTGATGAGCTGCTGCCTCTCTTGATCCCCCCGCCCCTCCCCGCGAACTAGCCGGCAGTCAGACGGTTGTTTTGTTTGGTTGGGGGGTGGGGGGCTCTATGGGTGCAGCGTTGCGTTCCATGGGGACATCGTTAAACTGCTGACAGAGACGGCAGAGTTTTCTGGTGCAGACATGAAAATGAAACTTAAGGGACAACAGGCTGCAGCTCCTCCTGTAATAACAAGCGGAACTGCGCCGACTTATGCAGCTCATTATGGATGAATGGAGACCGGAGAACTCAGTCGTTCTTGTCGGGAGTTTAGCAGTGTGCCAGCTGCTCCCACAGACGCTAAATACTATAGAAACTTTGATTTAAAGCTAGTTGGCTAACAGTGATAGCGCCTGACCCCCCCCCTCGCTGCAGTGATAGACTACAGGGGCTCTTGCAGGACAAACAGTACGGAGCAGCGAGTAAAGCTGGAAAATGTTTGGAAAATGCTTCTCAAAAATTGATTTTTGGAAATTTTTTAATTGATTCTGAATCTTCATAAATAAAAACAACGATTCAAACGTGAATCGATTTTTTTCCAATACCCCTAGTGGTTATCCTGTTGACTCTGGTTTAAAATGCATCTGCCTCCATGCTTGTTTATGTTTTGCTGCGCAGCACGGCATGTTCATGAGCATGCTGTAAAGTGCAGTATGATGTAAATTACTGCATAAAACGTCTATCATGGCCTAAAACAATAGAGCTTACTATCTGACGGTAGACAGTTTCTATCGTCCAAACGAAATATTTTGTGATATCGCATAGTCCTAATGGTAGAAAATATGGTTAAAAAAAAGGTAAAAAAAATATGGTATTAGCAAGAGATTTAAAATTCACTTTCAGTTCTGGAGAACATCCCAGGACCGGTTAGTTCTTTCAGGACCCACAATGGGGTCCCAACCCCAAATTTGTGAACCACAGCTTTAGACTGACTGGTTTACTGTATAACACTGACAGGTGAACGGTGTGAAGATATTACCTTGCTTGAAGTAATTGGGGGACTGAACCTGCTGGCACACACTAAGAAGGAGTCAGGCTGAGGTTTTCCACTCTTCACCTCAGGATCATCACCCAGAACAATGTGGTCAAAGACTCTGAAGAAGGCCGTGTGTGCACTGGTCTTCAGTCTGAACGTCTCAGCTGCTGAGCTGGTGGCTACTGCAATGGGAACATTATGCATCTTCAGGTGGTTCACCAACTTTTCCACACCTGGTGAGCAGGAAGAACCATCACGATTAGAAATGCAATATCATTACAGCCAGAAGACATTCTAATTAAAAGCTGCTCTGAAAATCCTGAATCACCCAGCCAGGTGGGTCTAGTCTAGGTCTGACTAGATGTAGATGGAGAAAAAGGTGGACTCATATCAAGAAGGTGTAGCGATGTAACAGCTCTAAAACACTGGTAGGGTCACTACAGAATACTATCTTACATAGAATAAGATACAGAACTGGTCAGATGTAGTTTCTATGTGAACTAGGGTTGGGCGATGTGTAACTTTTTCCCCAATCGTCCATCGTCAGTCAAAAAATCGACGATGTGCGATTTATTTGATCAGGTGACATGTTGACATATTTGCGGTGGAGAAATGCAGTGTTCGCGAAAACTTTTGAGCCACGCCTACCAAACTGGCAGACGTGGGACCATCTCAGGCAGGACATTTTTGACTCACGTAGGACAATGTCCTCACGTGCTGCAGATCTGTATTTATTTAATATAGTGGTTATTATAGTGACCTCTATGAGACACTAGATCAGAATATGGTCATTTTTTCCCACTTAGTCCTTTAAAAACAATAATCATTCATTTATTTATTGATTTATATAGCAACTTCCCACCACCAATCAAAGCAGTCCAAAGTGCTGAACAGAGTCAAATACAGACAGTAAATACAATAATAAAACAGAACAATTCAAAGATAAGAACAACAGGCAAAAATATCTTAAATGATTCGCCTAAAAGTCAATGAAAAGAACTGTCAGCAGTTTAAAAGACACTAAAAAGACACAACAAGAGGTAATAAACACAACTCCTAGAGCGACATCAGACCACCATAACACTGAGTCAGTCTGGCTCTAAAGACCCAGGATGCTGCTGGTCTAGTTTCACTCAGACCACCATAATACTGAGTCAGTCTGGCTCTAAAGACCCAGGATGCTACTGGTCTAGTTTCACTCCAGACCACCATAACACTGAGTCAGTCTGACTCTAAAGACCCAGGATGCTGCTGGTCTAATTTCACTCAGACCAACATAATACTGAGTCAGTCTGACTCTAAAGACCCAGGATGCTGCTGGTCTAGTTTCACTCAGACCACCATAATACTGAGTCAGTCTGCCTCTAAAGACCCAGGATGCTGCTGGTCTAGTTTCACTCAGGAATCCTGTTCAGTTTCACATTTCTGTGAATCAGGATCTGTATGGCATTTTAATGATTGAGCAGTATTTTATTATGCTGTTATTATTGTTTAGGCTCTAAATGACTTTACAGTCAGGTAGTTATTCAGATTTTTATTTATATTTATGTGAATCTTTATGTTTTGATTTGCCTGTAACTTTGCAGCTGTGCACCTGAATTTCCACACTGAGAGATAATTAAGGATTTCTATTCTATTCTAAATTATTATTATTATTATTAATATTATATATTGTTACCATAACAGGAGAATGGAGTTCACAGATTATCCTCCTGTTCTCACTCCTTCATTCTTAATACTTCATTCTCATGTAGTTTGGTTTCTCATCCTAAAGTAACCAGTTAACAGAGTTAATAGATCATATGGGCTTGGTTTGTGGGCCTGATCAGCTGCACGTTCAGATCAGCTGTTCTCTGCCTCATCACTATAGAAACACGTCGGACCCGATGTTTTTTAACATTGTCTGACGGAGCTGTGTTTAGATAATTAAATAATGATGGACAAGGAAGAACGGACTAAATAAAAACTAAATCGTGGTGGTTACAGTTCGTTTAGGAAGCTAATATTAGAGAAGAGAGGCCGACGCAGATCTCACGTCTGAACCTGAACGCTGTAACGTCAGAGAGTCTACGTTGTCCACCTAGAAGCTCCAGAGCTAAATAAATCACCCCAGATTACCTAAATGATCAGAGGAAATGAAGTCTGCAGGAATACTTTGACATTTCTCATCGACACGTGAGCGAAGGCGCGTGAATGAGAGGTGAGGAAAGTAGGTGCCCGAGCGAGAGGCGCGCGCAGGGCCACCTTAACTAGCTGATAGGCCCCGGGGCTGAAAGGCTCAGTAGGCCCCCCACGGCCCGAAAACTTCCTCTTACTGCACTCTGCCTTATAAACAATGTCAATACATATACTACACATGCTTAAAAACATATATAT
>SSNR01000075.1:2188273-2214755 GCA_006937965.1 Callopanchax toddi
GGGGTGCGCCACAATCAATTACATGTAGAGGAAACCCTGATCGCACAAGTGCTACGTCTAAAAATAGTTTGTCGCACAGACTGTGTTTTCCATCGCACGTGCGACATATATGTCGCACTGTACAGCCCTGTAAAGACAGATTTATTTTTATTTTTTGAACCTTTCACCTCACAGAATGGCAAGGCTTGACAGGGTTACGCGTTTATTTTGGTCAGAAAGTTCATCCAGGGCCGAGTCAAGTTCAGCTTCAGAGTCCAGCAGCAGCTCTCTGCTAACAGAGCTAATATCAGAAGCAGCAGGGACAGAGAGGGCTCATCAGACCCTCGTAGTATTGTTGGAATAAGATTGTGAACTGTGAGTGATTAAACCCTACACATTGAGCTGTACACTTTATGCCAGAAACGTATGTGCGCTGTGTGCACGCGCGCACACGTGACAGGACGCGCGTGTCGAGATGTTTTGAGGAGGAGCCTTTGGACGCTAGATTCAAAAACTGCTCTCTTGATGAAATCCTCCAGAATGCTGCTTTAAACAGGTAATTCTCGCACTTGTATCAATATTTTTTATGCAAAAAACATTTCAAAGAACGCTATTTTAGGTAACTCTAACTCGGTAACTTTAGGCGGTGATATTATTGTTATTCAAGTCATGATAGCTCTGTATTTAGCTGCTCAATGTTATGTGTTTAGGCCCGTTCATTAGCAGAGAGTTAATGTTGACCTAAATGTTTCATCGTTTTATGAACAGCAGATTATTTGTGAACATGGGAGTAGAAGTGGAAGGACTGTGGTTTTTACCGAAGCAGAAAAGGATAGCCTGAAGCTGCCATGAAGCAGAGGGAATGTTGTCAGCTCTTTGTGCCAAAGACAGGTAAATTCAGGAGTTTTTCTCTATTGATTCATTTATGATACAGATACAGGCCTTTTATTATAGTCCTTTTACCTAAAATGTAAAGAGCGTTTTCTCTGTTTTTCAGGAGTTTGTGGAGGTCAACAGAAATGTGGACAGAGAACTGAACCAGGAGCATCAGCAGAGACAGTCCTGGACTTCTGGACAGCTTCACAACAAGATGAGGTCTATATATATTCATTGTGCATGTGTAAATAAATATATAAAGTTTTTGATTATTTTACATTAAATAAAGTGCTGCTGTATTAGATATAATCAAATTTAAAATTCCTGTTTTGACTTTTTATTCAGCAGTTGTGTAACTGCTGAATATGTGATTAGAACATGTGATTAGAGTTCAATGCAGCAGCACTACATGATAATGTTGTTTAAACTCAAATTACACCTCGTGACCTCATGTCATGTTTAGGAGGTTTATTTGAATGTTTTTCTGGATGTGTCCGGTTTTCAGGATGTAACAGATTTTTATTAATGCTGTGGGTTTTTATTCTAGTCAAATTAAGGGACTTTAAAATGTTGCTGTGCAATTTTAAATAATAAGTTTTACTTGCTTTTTGATTGACATGCAGATTTAAATGTTATACTGTTGCTTTTGCTCTATTTTTGCAATAAATTTCTGAAAAATGAACTCATTGTCAATTATTGTGTAATGTTGAAAAAAAGAAGATTACAATATATATTTAATAATTCTAACTATTAAACATCAGTAATAAATAATGATAAACATGAGTAATGATTACAGATATATACGAGTAATGGTTAAGGCATTACTCATAAACATTAGTTTTAAAACCTTGAGTTCTTTAGTAATGGATTATCTTGAACTCAGGACTTTATGTTAACAGAACCTGATTTGTTGTTAGTTTTTGATTTTGTAAAAACTAGACATCCCCACGTAATCAGTTACCCAAAGCGGCTTTAGTAATGATTACTTATTCGGGTTTGCAGTGTATGATTGTACAACAATTACAGCGTTATGTTTTTTAATCGCATTAATCACATTTTTAATCACTGGACCATTCCTGCATGCGGTCTGCCACTATAGTGGGGTGTGTGTGTGTGCTGATCTGTGCTCCTTGCGGTGTTTGTGTGTCACTGAGACGATCTGTCAGGGCCCAGCACTTTCAGGAAGTCATCACGTGATCTACGCGTGATGCAGCAACTAACAGCTGGTGGCCACACCAGTGTTATGATACTGGCGTCACCTTTTTAGAACGCTCTTTATCTGAACCCCGCTGCAACATGGAAGTGCAAATTATGAGATGCTCGACCGGCCCGGATCACCGCTAGGCGCCAGCCCAGCACAGCTCTGATCACTACCAGTAGTACACGTAACTGTCAGCTGGTCCGTTGCGCGACCAGACCGGCCGGCTCACAGCTACCGCCAGCTCAGCTGGTCCAGTCAGTCGTGCCTGATGGAAGACACGGACATAGTTTGGGGGGTGCAGGGGGGACATGTCCTCTGCTCGTTTTTAAAGTCAGTTTTGACCCCTGTAGTTTTTACTGTCTAAAACAATGTTGCACTATATTAAATGGATACTGACTGTTGTTTTTAGTTGTAGATTTAATATCATGGCTCTGTTTAAACAGTTCAGCCCCTCTTCTCCTCCTCCCACCCCTTTATTCATGTTGTGCCCCCCCACCTTCAAATTTTAAATTTCATTCTTGGTGGAAGATCAAATCAAATCAAACTTTATTTATAGAGCACATTTCCTGCAGAGCAACACAATGTGCTTTACAGCAGATAAAACAGAACCTAAAATCAGATGAGGGGTTAACAGAGCTGCTGCAGACTGAGTCCACTGGCCAAAGTAATGGTTGCACTGGGACTGAATCTGTTCAAGTCTGTTAAACACAAATGACTTCAGAAAGACACTTTATGTTGTTAAATATCAATCATTAACACACACACTAACACAATCATTTGATGAATTTAAATGACAATAACTCAAGATGAGGGCTTTCTTCAGCTATTTCTTTAGATGCAATTAAAAAGCAATTAATTAGATTAATTACAGATCACAATTAATCGCACAATTTTTTTTTAATCGCATGACAACAATAAATGTTATATTTCTATATAGATGGATGGACGTCTACATAGTGCCTTCAAGTTTTTGTATTTTTTCATCTTGGAAACAGTCAGTAAAATCAAGTTTTTGTCCAAATGAAGGTGATTTATGGTTCATATTCTACAGATCCAAGTAGCCATTAGCCCTCATCATTACTACAATGTGAAATTTCCAGACAATCCATGTGATTGGGCACACTTGGTGATCAGTATCAGCAGCAAAAATTGTGATCGGAGCATCCCTAGTTAAGAGCGTTACTCCTCTGGAATGCGGACTTCTTCAGGAGAAGGGGTCGTTTAGGATCTGTATTTTAATTTCTCCTGATCTAATTTGTGTCTGCTGTTGAAGCTAAGCGACACGTTCAGTGTCGCAGAGAGTTTTTCCTCTGAAAACCTCCACCCGCACACACACACAATAACACATGCAATGTTATACCCTTAAATGAACACGGACTACCTGGCATGAGTCTGGCTGAGGGGAAGATTCGTTCTTGTATTTTTCTGCTTTCAGACAGCAGCTCTTCAGCTGTCATTGGAAGCTGCAGAGCGTCCCGGATCATCTGGGCAGCATCCAGGGCCTTCTTACCCATCACTGAGGACTTCACTGCCCATGTGTACTGCTTTCCAAAGCGGTCACAGATTTCCTGGAAGGACACGGTGTAAAGGTGCTCCGTGTCTGAGAGGAGAACACAAAGAAAAACAAACACCTGCTGATGAAAGGTCAAATCCAGGACTGAGATTTCCACTCCAGACTGAAGGAAATAAAGGAAAATATCTAACTACTCCAAAGGTGTCAGAAAAAAAATTATTACTCTGAAATGGTCAATATATGTTATCATTAAATTCGGCATCTGTAAATCCTACAATGTGTTTCAAAAACTGAGTAAATCTGACAGAAGTTGACTGGGTCACCTAAAGTCCAGCCTTTACTCAGGTTCACAGTACCTTTCCCTTATACCCGCTGGGTTTATCCTTTACAGCACTGGCTTATATTTGAAATGTTAGCCGAATTTAAATACACAACATATCGTTTAAGGAAAATGCTAAACACGTCTCACAGAGTGGGTTTGGCCGACGCTGTATAAAGATCAATACAAGCCTCCAATTTTAAACCGGAGTTTAGTTTGGAAAACAATCCGAATCCGAATGGGCGTTTCCGTTCAGAACAAGGCTCTATTTAAATGAAAGTCAAGTGAAAAAATACAAAACTACAAAGTCAAAGTATTTAAATGTGTTTAAATACCCAGTAATAATCCATCCATATCAAAAATGACATGGCTAACAGGCTTATAGCTCGACATGTTTCACGCCAACAGCATTTCCGGTTCAAAGGACAACAAAAAACTAACACGGAAATCTAAAGTTAAGACAAATGGCTGTTAGTGAACCTAAATGATACTTCGATCTCACTTATTACTGTCCATGTTCGATCTCTTGTTCGTTAATTCTGCTTTAAAAACTAAAAGATAGTATAATAAAGAGAGACACCAAACACAAACCATCGGTTTGGCTAGTCAGGGAATTGTAGTAATGTAGCATAACCCACAGTATGGGCTCATGGGAATTGAAGTCCACACAAGCAGTTTGCGACTTTCTTCATTTTCTGTTTTTTTATACGCTTTTTCATTCAAATGAGGGAAATTAACGATTTGTAAAATAACACTTTATTCACCTAATAGTTCAAACTTGTTTGCAGCAACATCTATGAAGTTAAAACAACAAAACAAAATCTATGGGAAGCTATTTTAATCATTTTTAAATAAATAAATACTGTCATTAGGAAATAATTAATAAATACTTCATGATATAAATAAATATCCCCCTTCAATAAATAAAATAATGCTGTTATTAGGAAATAATTAATGAATACTTCATGAAATAAATAATGCTGTTACTGGGGTGGAGTCGAACCATACGAACCTGAATACAGTATTTGGAATAGCACAAATAATGGGGGTTTCCCCGAATACTTATTTCAAACAAAAACTTTAAAATATATTTGTATTAGGGAACAAAAAATAAATTTTTTAAGTGGTCCCTCACTCTTTTGTGGTTCACCACTGGTGACCTTGCAGTTTCAAGGATTTTGTGTGCAGTTGTGCATGCTTTTTATTATTTTTTAACAGCGCATTGTATTCTGCGACTTGACCATTGTCAGTTGATCCGTGGAGCGCCGTGTCTGAGTGTCACGGAGCGCAATGCGTCCTGACTCCTCTTTGGGAAATTTTGCTTCCCTTATTTGTTTTAAATCATTTTCTTAAGATTTAAATAGTCCAACTGATGGTGTTATAGGGAACACACAGCTGCTTAAAATGAAGACTGCCTGTTGAATATGTCTCTGAAATAGTTATTGAGTTATGTTTTTACTACTGTAGGTAAAATAGATGTTTAACAAAGTGTTAAATGCATCAGAATGCAGGAAATGGCTAGCCTGGTAAACCAGACTATATATGTAGATATATCTACATATATCTACATATATGTAGATATATCTACATATTCTGCAGAGCAGAAATGACGGTCTAATTCACTAGGCTAGGAAATGGCATCTACACCTTTTTTTTTCCTGTGGGGAAGTTTCCAAAATATTCCTTTGGCGCCACCTGCTGGAATGTTTGTTAAATTTAATTCATTATTTAGAAGATTTGTGTGGAAGAAAAAACTCATTGATTACGTCTTTCTCTTCTCTATCTTCCATTTGATGCTGGGGGCTTAAAATGCCCCAACCTGTATTGGTACTACTTAGCCACACAATTAAGATCAATAATGTTTTACTTTTCTTTTGGCCATAAACATGGGTGGACATGGAATCAAATTGCTTTGCGCTGCCAATAAATTTATGTATGTCCTCAGATAAATTTAAAGATTTAAAAAAGCTACCAAGCATCCTATTGTTCAAAATATGATTAGAGTATGGTATGAAGCTAGAGAACATATGAAAATAGTAGATTCCTTATCCCAGTTTAGCCGTATTTAGGGCAATACATTATTTAAACCAGGTAAGGAGGATTCAGGGTTTCGGTTGTGGGCTGAAAGGGGGATAAGTAAAATAGGGGACCTTTTTGAAGGAGAAATGTTAACATTTCAACAAGTATCGAGCAAATATAATATTCCAAAAGAACACTTTTTAAAAATATCTTCAAATAAGGAGTTTTATTCTTTCTATGCAAAACCAAACACTGATCTCACCAAAACTTTCCTCATTGGAGGAATTAATTATCAAGAAGACTTTAGTTTTTACACAAGCTAAAACTAAACATGTTTAGTTTAACTAACATGGAAGATTAAGAGACCGAGCAAGACCGAGGTCGGTCCATCCTCCTCAATCCCCAGCAGCGACACTCAAGGTACCTAGTCCCGCTGTGTTGCTCCAGGCGCCGAGTTCTGCAGCCTCACCCCAGTCCCTGACCCAGGAGCTTCATACCCTGAGCCAGGGTCTTCTGGTCCTGCATCAAAGTTTCCGGTTCAAGTCTTCAAGTCCAGTTCTGGCTCCTGGCCCCCCTTCAAGTCCCGGCTCCAGCAGACCCAGAGCCCTCCTGAACCAGAGTCAGTGAGTACAAGTCTTTATCCTGTTCCTCCTGAGTCTGTGTGTTCAAGTTTTGATCCTGTTCCCGAGTCAAGTCAAGGTCATGTTCCCGAGTCAAGTCAAGGTCATGTTCCCGAGTCAAGCCAAGGTTCTGTTCCCGATGGTCCCGTGAGTCCAAGTCCTGTTCCTGATGGTCCCGTGAGTCCTAGTCCTGATCCCGATGGTCCCGTGAGTCCAAGTCCTGATCCCGATGGTCCCGTGAGTCCAAGTCCTGATCCTGATGGTCCCGTGAGTCCTAGTCCTGATGGTCCTGAGCTGGTCCCTCCTAGTCCTGACTCCAGTCCTGAACAGTCTATGGTCAATGTGGCAGCAGCACTGGCGTTCTCCTCGCTCCAGGTGTCGTGAACGTGCATGTGGGCGGAGAATTAGACCATATATGCAAGTCCGGATCACTATGACCTCATAGGGGTGAAAAAAACGTTTTGAAACCTACTGGCGGAGGAGGTCTGAAATCTTGAAAATTCTCACTAGCTGTACTAGGAGACAGATAGACGCCGTTTTTTGCACTTTCTGGCATGTTTAAGGTGTGAACTCAACGTTGCAACATGATAGATAAGTCAGAAAACACGGAAAACCATGACATGGGCCCTTTAAAGGCTTAGAACTCACATCCAGTCATCAAGTCCCTCAGTGTTCTGTACACAAGAATAATGTCTCACATTTAAACCAAGAACACAGCAGCTTGTTTTCTTACATCACATAAGATCCAAAAGGGAGAAAAGAATTTTCACACTAATATCTGATCACCAGGACCCAAATCAACTGCAGCAGGCAAATAGCTTTCTGATTAAGATTACCCTGTGCCTAATGAAGAGGGCTCTCTATTCTCTCTGTGCTTTATTGGAGGGGAAGTTGGATTCTATTAAAATGGAGAGGTGTGGCTAGGTGACATGATGTAGTTAGAGCGGACCTGGAGACCACAGGGAAGATTCAGAACAGCCATCACAGATGGATGGAAGGAGCAAGCTGTTTTGATCACACCCCAAAACTCATCAGGCCCTGATGGATCAGACAGGTCCCCAGCAGATAATCAGCTGCTATAAATGGTAGAAGAGCTGGGCTACAAGGGACATTATCACTAAATAAACTAAAGATGTGCTGAGATGAGACGGAAGACGGTCCAGTTAGAGGAGGACAGGGAGAACCAGCAAACACACCTGAGGACAGGTCAACCACGACGGGGTCACCTGAGTCGTCCCATCCCATCAGTCATTTGTCAATAGAGGAGACACTGGTAACATGGTAAGAGTGGGTGGAATCTTCAGGAATTAGTCCTCTACCATTACCAAACCTGTTAGTTAAAATGTTATAATTGGGGTGCATGCATTTCATTGAGCTACTCAGGGGAGACCCTGGCGCTAACGTGTGGTATGCCGTGAGAGAACGACTCTTTATTTAAAACAATGTCATTACAGCATAAACCAGTTCTATTGGGGAAGCTAATTAGCGACTCACACTTAGGTGTTGCAACAAAAAGAGTCCCCAAATATAGTTCAGCATGCAGCTCTGGACTGCAAAGGCGCATTTGGGCAAAGAGATCAGATATGCACACCTGATCATTGTAGTGGTGGTATACATAAATATTAAGGGGGTCAAATTGTTTATCACAATTATCAAACAAAATCCTAATATTCAGAAATTATGAATATAAATTTTGTTTGGCGAAAACTTTGGTTATGCAATAGGACCTGAAGATTAGGTTCTTTTGATGTCCAGTGAACTCTGTTCATTAATAAAATGAAATATTAGCAAAGTTTACATATAAAAATTCTTTTTATTACTAACAATTAACAAATATAACATGGATCACACACAAAACATATATTTAAGCTAAATAGCTGGTGAAAAATCTAATTTAGAGTTTCTTAAGAAATAGGTGTAAGTTTGGACTAATTAAACCAGGCTTGGATAAACTGATCAATTACTATGGCTAATTAATTATTTGTTTATGAAGTATTAACAATCTGATGCCAGTTTTATAGATAGCCAAGCTATTGTAAACCAGACTGTCGGTTTCTTATAGATCAAGGCTCCTTCTTGCAGTCAGTTTCCTCCGGGAACCCAACAGCAGGAGGGACTTGGGGCTGCAGCGGCGTGGCAGGAGATCTCCGGAACCACTGTCAACATGTGTGCCGTTACGGGTGCATGTCTGATGCAAGGGCTTTAACACCTTTCTTATATCACCAATCTGAAGATCGATGAATGTCGTCAGCAAGTTTAATGGCATTCAAAAGGCTGAAACTGAAAACAACACAAACAATACAATCACAATAGGCATATATGCTGTATAATAAGCATTTACATACCGCATTACTATAACACGTCATATGTCTAAATATGTAAACTTGTACTACAGATGCTGTTCCAGATGAGCTAACAATCGCGGGTAATTAGCATAACAAAAGGACTCGTTTTACCCTTTTTTTAACCCCGTGTCCTGTCCGGCTGTAGAGCAAACATAAAAGATGTCTGAGTGCCAGAACAAGCCCAACAGTGTTGCTGTTCCAGGTGAGACGTTACAGCCACTGCTATAATGCTCAACCTGACTTATCTTTAAATATAACTTTAAAAATCTTTATTAGAATATTTTTATGGTTGATTTGAATCCCAATGGACACAGAACCTGAAAGGAAAGAGAAGGGTACAGAAAGAAGAGTGGGGGAGAAAGTAAACAGAAAAGGAAGAGAACAAGAGACATGAAGAATCCACTTCTAGACCTGCAAATAAAGCACAAACAAACAAACAAGCAAACAAAACAGGGAGAGGATATACAACAGCAACAAACAGCATATGAATACACAACAGTTGTGATATCCTTAAAATGTAAAGATGAAGTCAGTGTCAACCACAGCCCCAGTCAATGTGTCTGAAAACACCTGAGTCCGACTTTATGTGAACACCTTGTGATCACCTGTGTGTGTATATGCGTGCTTGTGTACATTCTATCTATGTCTACATACATAGAAACATTCAATAATAAGTTTGAGGAGCTACAGACCCGCCCCCAAGTCCCATGGAGGACGTGGAGGAGCTCTGGGCCCCAGACGTCCAGAGGCCACCCAGGGCATGGACCCCCCAGGGAGACCACCGCCAGACTACTCATTTTATCCTCAAACAATGCGTTAACAGGCAACATCTTCGACAAAAATAAAGTTATAACTTCATATTTTCAGTACATACCGGCAATGCAACCATAAACAGAAGATGTAGACCGGGGATCGTCAACTGGCGGCCCGCGGGCCAAATCTGGCCCGCGACCCATGTATGTCCGGCGCCCCACGTGTTTCCCGACTGTTTATTTATCTGAAAGACGTGTTTCCCCGACTTAAATCGGCCCACGACCACGTAACGTTCTGTTTATTTACCTGAACCAGGTGTTTTTCTGTTTATTTATCTGATTCATGTGTTTCCCTGAGTTTGTGTTTATTCTGACTGAGTAATTGAGCATGTGGTCATGCCCTTTTATCAGTAACATTTTAACACCATCCATCCATCCATCCATCCATCCATCCATTTTCTGTAGCCGCTTATTCCTCCACAGAGGGTCGCGGGGCAGCTGGTGCCTATCTCCAGCGGTCAAGGGGCGAGAGGCGGGGGACACCCTGAACAGGTCGCCAGTCCATCGCAGGGCCACACAGAGACGAACGAGACAAACAACCACACACCCACTCACACCTAAGGACAATTTACCAGCCCAATTAGCCTGACAGTCATGTCTTTGGACTGTGGGAGGAAACCGGAGTACCCGGAGGAAACCCACGCACGCACGGGGAGAACATGCAAACTCCACGCAGAGAGGCCGCAGAGCCGGGACGCGAACCCACGACCTCCTTGCTGCGAGGCAACAGTGCTAACCAACTGCGCCACCATGCAGCCAGCAGTGTTGTGCTTTAACACATAATGAAAATTTGGTCTGGACGGGAGAACAAACCCAGACCCTCTTTCTCTGAAGTCAGTGTCACTAACCACTAGACTACAGTGTCTGACAGGAAACCACTGAAGTTATAATGGTTATAACTTTTCTTTTTCAGCCTTTCAAGGCTGACACATTGAGAAGAAGACTGAGTTACATTTATATTTCAGTTTAAACATCATCAACTCTCTGCCTTTAAAGTGATAATATGCAACTTTTTCATATTTTTAAATCTTTTCCTTGAGCCAGTATGTGCAAATATGACCCTTTACAGAGTTAATGAATGCTTGAACACAGCTGATTTCTTTGAAGGAGTAAATAACCGCTCCTGTAGAAAGCTATGAAGGCTGAGGAGACATTTCAACAGGTAGATATTGGCGTTTAGAAGCTGAAACAATCTGGAAACTTTTTAATGCAGTGATTTAAAACAGACACCAGAGGGCGCCCAAAACAAGCAAAACTGCATATTATCACTTTAAAGGCAGGTTCTATGTGTCTCATTACTTTAAGCACCAGCACCCCCCGCGTGCAATACCCCCGCGCACCCCCCCGACCTGCGAAAACTCCTGGGAAAATGAATGTGGCCCTCAAAGGTTTTTAGTTGATGACCCCTGAAGTAGTCATTTTCTCCAAAAGGACACCATAAACGCTGTGCTGGTGTACGTTTCAGTTGCTTTGTTCGCTTGAGCACAACTTCCGTTCAATAAAGTTCCTTCAAAATAAACTGTTTCTAATTGATGCACAAGAATCGTAAGTAGTTCCTGTCTTGTTCTTGCACGTTGAAACAGTAGAATATCTGTTCGATGTCTGCTGTGAAGGCAACAGCATCTTTTCTGAAGTGCATTAGGACTCCGAGCAGTGAGTTATTAAGATCTGGTCCTGTTAACAGCACATCATTTAGGGATAGACCCTCATACTTGGCGCTGCTGTTGAAGACAACCCTAATCTGTTTGGGTTAACGGGGGTGGTAGACATCAAATAGCGGCAGATACCAACATTCTTCATTCTTTGTTAGTGGAGGGGCAATATCTGTGTCCTTTGTTAGTCCTTCCTCCATTATTTTAAAGAAGACATTGTCCTGGATGGAAGGTGAGATATAGTTGTCATGTCTGGTTTGTTTGAATACAATTCAGACAAGAAACAACAAATCAAGTCATGACAATCAGCTCAACTAATTAACAAGAAAATAAAGTCAAATCCACTGATAGGTCCCATCAAAATAAATTATATTGTGATTCCAGACCACTCACAAAACTCCCATAGGTTACTAGGAAAAGTAATAAAAAACCTCCAAAACAGGCTAAACTAAGTGAACCAAAGCATTCAATCAACACTATAAGTGTATGACTAAGGTTCAGCCACAACGATAACAAAGACATGTCGCTGTTTAGTGAATAAAATCACTCATTAATCAGGATGAGCTATTCTGATTAGCTTTAGCTCATAGCATTTTAAATAGGGAAATTTAGCGCTGCAATCTTAGTAAAACAAAAGAAAAAGCAAACCAAATTGACTCACCGTTGAGTTGATTAAATAAGGACATATTTGGAATCAATCAGCTGAGTTGCCACAAGCTGTCAAGACTTTTTTATCTCAATAGGAATCCATTTGGTGAGATAGTGCGGTCAGAGCCAATAGGCTAGCCGTGCTAGCTTCTTAGCTCAGTTGTGCCAGAAAGTAAACAGTTCGTCCTCCACAATAAAAGCTGTGCTTGGGATGAGAGGTTAAGTTGTATATGTCCAGAGCTGCACGTAAGCAGTCCGCTGGTCCTCATGAGAACCTGATTTCATTCATGCATGCCAGAACCAACTGCCCGAACGCGCTTTTGCGGACCAGTTCTGCAGTTCTGGTCCCAATGGGAGATCCCTCGATCTGACGAGCTTCACATCCTGTTGCAGCTCAGTGAATGAGTGCTCACGTGGCCTCTGAAGCTAGTGGACACACACGGCAGGATCTCTGACACACACACACTCACAGCATCTCCAATGCGTGTGGCACCGCGCCTTTACGCGCAGCTCCTTTGATGCACGCTTCAACACAATCACAGTTCATCCGAACCACGCAGGCAACTCACACTTGCCCATGAGGGGTGCAATGGGTCACAATCGATCCATGATCTGTACAGATCGCCCTCTATGGTTCTGGAAACGGTTCACGGATCTGCACTCGTGCATTTGCTAAATCCTCCCCAACCCAACAGCCATCAAAGTAACATCCCCCTCCCACGTGCGTACCAGACAAGGGCGTTAGGTTCTCCCTTGAGAACATGGGGTGAAAAATTGTGTGCACCCTTGTATATGTCGCAGCAAACACAGTTTATCCAAATACTGTTTCACATCTCCACTCACTAACATTTTTATCTCGTCTTGTCTTGCCGACAAATACGCTAGGGTTGGGCGATCTGTAGCTTTTTTCAAATCGTCCATCGTCAGTCCAAAAATCAACGATGGGTGATTTATTCACGCAGGTGACATGTTGACATATTTGCAGGCGGAGCAATGTAAACACACACTAATGGATTTGCCAAATTAGAACTCAGAAGTCCCAAAATTGAGGAAATAGTTGTAAAAAACACAGCGTCGCCTGTTTGGGGCTACTTTGGCTTTAAACAGACATATAGTGGAAGCAAAGAGCTCCAACATCGAGTGTTTACCTTTCTGCTGTGTGCTAACTAAGCTAACACAGAGCTAGCAGCTAGCTGCTGCTGCTCCGTCACCAAAATCGCTCAAAAAGACTTCAAACTGCAGCGGAGATTTATTTTATGGAAGCGACGTTCACTGAAGGAGTTTTCATTCGTATTTCAGTTTTAGTTTAATTTTGTTTTTGTCGTTTATCATACTTAGCTGAAGACAGTTGAACACCAGATTGGTGTTATGACTCGCTAAAAAAAGCTCTCAGGTCCACAGACCAGAATCTCCTAACAGTTCCAAGGACCAGATTTAAAAGTCGAGGTGATCGCTCCTTCCAGTCTGTTGCACCTCGACTTTGGAATGAACTTCCTTTAGTTTGACGCTGTATAGACAGTCTGGACTCCTTTAAAAAGCAGCTGAAGACCCAATTATTTAAAACTGCTTTTAAATAACTTTTATGTTCTCTTTTTGTTTAACGATTTTGATTTGTAGTGATATTTTTGTTTGTTTTATTGATTTTATTTGTTGTCTTTTGATCATGTTTAGTTCTGTTTTTGTGAAGCACTTTGTGATTTTTTTTCTGTGAAAGGTGCTATATAAATAATCTTTACTTACTTACTTACTAAATATTCCTAGTAGGGATGTTCCGATACCACTTTTTTCAAAACCGATCCGATACAGATACTTAAATCTGAGTACTTGCCGATACCAAGTACCGATACCGATACTTCTACCACACACACAAAAAAATGCAACAAATTGGAATACAGGTTTTATTTTTTCTTCTCTGCTTTTTACAACAAATAACTGAGTTAGATAAAAAAATATAATATATTAATAAAAATCATCACAAAACTAAAATACATGGTGAAAAATAACAATTTTCTGTGATTTCACAGTGAAATTATTGCAGTTTTCCACATTTTAACCAAATAAAATTAACTATTTGGCACCATCTCCAGCTCTCAACTCACACTGTTCCTCTTTAGCTCAATAGCTCCCCCTAGTGTTCAATATAGGAAACTACAACATAAATCACAAGTCACAGACAGTAGTGATGTGACGTTCATGAACGAACCGAATCTTTTGAACGGCTCTTCACTGTGAACGAGGAGAACCGAGTCTTTGTAGAGAACCGTTCATTTTTTTGTGGGTGACTGTAAGCACTATGCATGCCTGCTTTGTATTCACTTTTTAATTTCATGGCGAAACAAACAAAAGCCTGTTAATGCAGGCAGGGGGTCTGAGGGTGAAAGGGAGGGGTGTGGAGAGGAGTTATTGTTGGGAAAGGGCTTGGGTGATGAATCGGTTGGAGGTGTGAATGGCTGTTTTTCAATAGGATAAGTTGAAACTTTCAAGATAACAAAAGAAGTCAAGCTGCCTTCATTGTCAAAGGTGCAGCTGTGCCAATGGGTGTGGCTGTCAGTTGCGAACAGACCACTTGTCAGTCAGTGCGTTTACATGCAGTACAGAAAACTGAATTATTGCCTTAAATCGATTCAAGTCGGCTTTTAAAACTGCATGTAAACACGTTAGTCCGGCTGAAGTTGAACTGGATCTAATCGAGCTAAAGCACCCAGAAAATGCGGTTGTAGCTCGACTTCCTCCTCCATGTAAACAGTTTAGTCGAGCTAATGCTGTCTGGGCGCTCCTCCTCCGAGAGTGACGACACTTCTGCGGAGAAGTGGGAATAGAAACAAATCAGTAGCGGTAAAAGACGATAGCAGCAAAAACAAACGGACAGCTTGCCAGTGCTGGGTACACGAAGACGCCTGATCAAATTCGTGATCAATAGAAGCGTTTAAAACAAGAGTTTTTAAACGCTAAGAAAACAACCGGCAGAAGACCGACAGGAAAGGGCACATGTCGCCCCCTATCGTAGCGGAGTGGAGCGAACTTCATTTAAGAGTTCGGTTTTCTAACAGACGTGTAAACTAGGATAAAGGTTCCCAGTTTATTAACATAAGATTGACCTAGACCGATCTAGCTCGACTTAGATGTGCATGTAAACACACTGAGTGTTAATTGGTCCCATTACTAACAGACAGTGAAGCCACTGGTATCAGTTCCTGGTATCGGGTAAGTTTAACCGATACCGATACCCGATATCGGTATCGGCCCATCCCTAATTCCTAGCACTGGTAGCCAACACGTAAACATGGTTTAACTGGAAAAAAGCCAGTCTCTGATCGTTTCCTCTTCACCACACCATAGATATTATTTAGATACATTTATTTTCTTAACACAAACTGCTACCGTCCTCTGTCTGTCTGCTACGAAGTGAGTAAACACCGCTGCTCTGCCAGTTCTCGGGGGGAGGAGGAGGAAAAAGGAAGCGGCTGCTTGCAGCTGGGAGGAGTTTGCGTGTAACATTTAAAAAGAGCATTATTTATTATTTTTACGTGGGCTGCGTCCTTTGACTTCAACCAAACATTTAATATTTAAGAAATTAATTTATAGTGGGACGAATAAATTGTTCTTGAAAAACGGGAGGCGATTGGCTGAGCCCATCGCCGATGGTCCATTCATTCGTCTGATCGCCCAACCTTAGAATACGCCCAGACGTCTCGTCTCATTTTAGTCATCCAAAAGCCGCATATAGATCACCTGCGTCTCATTTACGTCTTGGAAAATAGGTGCGTTAACGCATTAATTTTGTTATCGTCTTGGCTAAAGAAAACAACACTGGTTGAAACTGTTTTTATCAACAGTGATGGGCAACAATGCAATAGAAGTAACATGTTACTGTAATCCAAATACATTTTTCAAGTAACGAGTAAAGAATAACAATTGCAAAGAAATTAATTAGATTACCATTACTTTCCTGCAAGCAGGCTGCGTTAGGAGCCTTATGACTATACCATATGACACATCACTGGTAACAACAGACTGGTGTGTAGATCAACAAGCATCACATGGAGAGAGCAGGACTCTGTGTGGGAAGACAACTTTTATCTACAGCCAAAAATTCCATCTCAAATCTGAGCAGAACTAGCTAGCTGGCATGGAACACCCCCGAATCCCCCACTAACATGACCGCTGCATCGACTGCATCCAATTCCACTGGGCAAACCTCTGACGGCCCCTCTCCTGATAAACAGGTGAAAACAGTTTTCAGAGAGACAGGACTTAGTGCAGCTGGACTGAAGAAGATCAATGCTGCTGGATAGATTGTCCAGGACATCGTGTCCATTTCCACTGTGGACTCTGCATCACTCCGACGCATCGTAGAAGAATTTGTAGAGGGTGGTGTGCGTGTATGTATGTGTGTGTGTTTGGGGGAAGGGGGTTATATAGCCCTGTAGGTTTTATTGTCTAATAGATTCTTTTTCTTCTTGACCTCAGCTCATCTTTTGACATCATCAACCACTACATCCTCCTCAACCGTCTTCAATCATCCATTGGTATCACAGGCTCAGCACTCAACTGGTTCACCTCCTACCTCTCCGACCATCACCACTACGTCTCCATCAATTAACTACAAATCAAATATTGCCCATTACCCACGGTCTCCCCCAAAGCTTGGTGCTAGGCCCCCTACTTTTTGTCTTTCTACTTGGACACATTATTCACCAGCATGGATTCATTTTCATTGCTTTGCTGATGACACACAACTGTACATCTCCACCAAATCCATCACTCCAATCATTCTCTCCACCATCACAAACTGCCTGGGCAACATAAAGCACTGGATCGAGACTAGGGCTGGGTACCAAAACTCTGTACTTCTTTGGTGTCAACTGAAAACGTTCGGTACATAGTAGTACCGAAAAAATAAATATTATTCGGTACCAAGTTTCTGTACTTTTACAATAAATGTCCCTATAAATGCGCCGCTCCAGCTGCACTCTGATCTGCGCACACACAGGCTGAGTGACAGCCCCTCTCCTCTCCTCTCAACAGTTACAGCCAAAAAAAGGCAGACTCAAGTTCTCTGGTGCTTCAACAATACACAGGAGGTGTGTGAGAGAGAGGATGAGTCAGGAATCGGAATGCTCTAGTTTGGATCCGCGAGTCGCGACCTGGGTCCAGATAAGCGGAGGGAGGGGAGGAGAGACTTTTCTCTCTTGTTTAAACACTCTCGTTGGTACCGGCTGGACCCTCAGAATAAAAGATCTGACCCGAACACCGTATTTGGTCACAGTAAGCCCACAGCACCGTATTCATCTGCTGAGAGGCAGCAGCGTCGACGCTGCAACCGACCTCCTCAGGAGGACGCAGAACACATGCACTGTTTTTGTTTAAAAAGCATGTAAAATTGCATTCAAAAAATCCACGAGGCCACGAGATGTACTCATTTTATTTAGGAGCATTTACTTTTTATTTGAGACCATAGGTTCTGTTGTCAGCAAGGATGTGTGGAGGGTTTTCCTCCTCTGGTCATTCAGTTTTTCCTGTGCCCCCATCCTGGCACCTCCAAAATAACACTAGTTTCTGGTCGACCTGAATCCGTGTACTCTTTATTAGCAAAAAGGGAATAACAAAATAATGAAAACAGATCCATTTTCTGTTTTTCCAATTTTGTTTTGCCATAACAAAAACCAAATAACTGTTAAATCTGGTTATTCAGTTTCCGTTTCAGAAACGAAAAAACGAAAGAAAGAGTACATAGATGGTAAGACAGCGTCAGTTAACAGAAAGTTCCTGAGGTAAGAGATAATAAATAATAATAATAATAAATGCATAAATGTGCCACAAAACGGTGTTGTTTTTTTTTGTTTAATTTAAAAAACTTTAAGTACTTGTTATTTTCTCTAAGAATTATACATATAGGTATTGAAAAAAGTATCAATAAGGTACCGGTATTGAAAACCAGGTATCGTTAAAGTAGTAGTATCGAAAAATATTTAACGATACCCAGCCCTAATCGACACTAACTTCCTAAAACTCAACAGCAATAAAACTGAACTCGTTATCACGTCCCAAATCCCTCCTACCCTCTTGTAACACTTATTATAGTTAAATAATAAGCGGTCTAGGTTGAGTTATGGTTGAGTTAACTCTGGACCAGTATCAGGAAGTTCTAGGTAAGACTACGGAGCCATTAAAGAGATCAGCAGAGAAAGAAACCACTCAGTGAAAGTTTAAACACAGTTGTATTAGAAAAAATAGAAAAAAAAATCACATTTACAAGCCCTGCCTATCTAAAGCCGGCTTCCTGTAGTGCACAAGCGCACTTTAAATGGGCCCCAAATAAAAGAAAACAACTGGAAAACAAATTCCCTTTCAGAGGATTGCTCCAAAGAGTTCAATCAAAGAGCTTCTGCTCCTGGTGCTCAGTCCACTTCTCCTTGGTGGGAGAACTCAAGTGTCTTGTGTGTGTAATTATTGTTTATTTCACTGGTTCTAACACTACCCGGGTAGTTTTTCTAAAGTGCTAGTCTTATCTGCATCCAATATTGACGTGATGGTCTCTGAAGACGGGTCCCACGGCTGATCACACCGTACTCTGGTCCATCTACAGTCACTCTCCTTCGGGTTGGCTCGCCACTGAACCCACCGGGTTCAGATCTCCAATGATCCAGTCCTGATCAAAAACCAATCTATGCACACAGTACAGAATGCATACATTACTATGTTGTCTTTGCTTATCCATCACTCATCTGTCAAATATTATTCAAGTATAACTAAATTATTTAAGTTATACAGTGTCTCAATCATTGTAAAATGAACCAAGTTACATCACACAAGGCATCTTTTTAGTGCAACTGAAAAACACAGATTAATCCTTACATTTACCCTTTTAAGAATAAATGAATTTATACAATATATTCTTTCATATCTATATTTTTAACAGCTCATTTTTAACTATTTTTAAAGATATTTTAACTTAACTTACTTCTTTAACATATCAATTTTTAAAGCATTAATACTTTAACACCCCGCCTCTCGCCCCTTGACCGCTGGAGATAGGCACCAGCTGCCCCGCGACCCTCTGTGGAGGAATAAGCGGCTACAGAAAATGGATGGATGGATGGATGGATGGATAATACTTTAACAGATTTATATGAACTTCCTCTTATTTATAAACATTTTATGAACTTCAGCAATCAACAATTTAACATCTTTGATCGTTTTACAATCATAGCATTTAGCTTTGATCATTTCAACATCCTAAAACGGGTGCGCCTCCTGCTGGCGGGATGGGGAATTGCACCTCCAACTCACAAATTCAGTAAAAGAACCCACGATTCTCATGTGGGTTACACTCTGACCCCCAAAATCTCCCTCCTAATCAATAGAGGTGTCGGGAAAAAAGTTTCACGTTTGAATCGTTGTTTTTATTTATGAAGATCAGAATCTATACAAAATTTCCAAAAATCGATTCCTGAGAAGTGTTTTCCAAACATTTGCATTTCCTCCCGTGCCTCCTTTTACTGGACCCAGTCCCCCGGTCCAGGACCTTCATCCTGGACCGGGGGACCTTAATCTGGAACAATAGGCGCGTGTGCAATACAATACTCATTGTAAGTTCATGATGACGAACACCACTAACGTCCTGCTCTTTAGGAGAAAATGTAAGTTCGCATGTTAGGTATTACCATTCTGAAACATTGATAAACGCTGAGGAAGCAGTTCCTCTAAAATTTCTCCTTCGTCCTCGGATTCAGGATTCGACATTTTGAAGTGATCTGAATCAGGGGGAGTAGTGACATATCTGTTATCTAATCAGAAGCAAGGGGTGTGCATATCATTAATAATAATGAGGAATCTGGCAATTTCAAGCACTGCTCTGAATTAGCAAACTTCTGCATCAGAGAATAGAAGCATTGTAGCTTTGTTCTTAATAAAAATGACTCATAAGGCTTAGATTTACACTAGAAAACACTGCAAATGTATTAAATAAACGAGTAAACCACACTTTTAATTGTAAATCTTAGGTGAAGTTTGTGACCTTGTTTAGGTCAGGTTGTTTTTGATTTAAGAAGACATTTAAGAAATTTACTTTCCTGGAACAGGAAAATCTTACAACTTCTGTTGTGACCACATAGCGTATTTTTTTATTGTTATTTCTGTCTGATTATATTTATATTATTATACATAGGCCTTTCATATATTAATATATTATATCTCTCATATTGCCTTAACACACTCCGCGTTTAGTGTGCAGCTTAGAATTGGAGTTCACAGGTTTTAAACTAAATAAACAGCATGCAGGATGTTTGACAAACAGCAAGTGATTCCAATTCCCAACTTACTGACATAAATTACTTTGTTAAAGGATTAATACGTTTTTTAACTAAAACTAGACTAAAACCTTTTTGAATTTTTGTCGACTAAAACTGTATTAACACTTAACATGTACAGACATGACTAAAATGTGACTGAAACTCAGCATTTTAGTCCAAAAGACTAAGACTAAGATGGCTGCCAAAAACAACACTGAAAGGAACTCCTGTGAGGAGTGGGTAATGCAACAGGAGGAGGAACACTGGAAAACACTGGGTGGGAAACAGGTCATAACACCAGACAACAGGGCATGGAACATAACCATGGACTATGATGGACCCCGATAGACCCTTTTGGACCCTGATGATGCCCTGATGATGATGATGACCCTTTTGGACCCTGAAGCCGCCTTCACCTTCACCTCCTGAGGAGGCTGCGGTCCTTTGGAATGAGCACCCATCTGCTTAGGACTTTATACCACTCTGTTGTTGGCTCGACTGTCCACTACGCTGTGGTCTGCTGGGGAGCAGGCTGCTCCGACTGGGACCGGAGGAAACTGAACAGCTGGTTAGGAGAGCCAGCTCAGTTCTTGGCTGTCTGCTGGACTCTGTGGAGGAGGTGGGTGAGAGAAAGATGTTGGTGAAGCTGACCTCCATCCTGGACAACTCCTCTCACCTGCTGCACCTGCCTGTGAGGGCTCTGAGCAGCTCCTTCAGTGGCAGATTGAAACATCCACAATGTAAAACAGAGCGTTACCGCAGATCATTTAACCCCAAGGCTGTACAACTCCACTGTTTAGTTTCATTCTGATCTAACTCAGTAGTAGAGTCTGTGCAACGGTCATATCGGTACATTTCCGTACAGTTTGTAAATTCACTATTGCTTTTTGTTTTTATATTTATATTTTATATCTAAAATCAGTTGATTTCTGTACAGCCCTGTAAATTTAAATCTGTATTTTATCTCATCCTCTTATATTGTCTGTGTCATCATGTGAAATTCGTGTGTCATTTACTTGCTTTTTATTCTCGTGTGTATGCTGCTGTGACGAGTGAATTTGTGGGGTCAATAAAGTAATTCTAATTGTATTCTATGATACCTAATGGAATCTGATTAACCCTGGTGGTCTTGGATTACACCTGATGGACCATGATGATTTTTTACAGTCTTTGATAGACCCAGATGGAAACTGGACCATGATGGTCCCTGATCTCACCTGATTAGATCTGATTGATGCTTATGGTCTCTGTTGGTTCTGGCTGATGTACCTAGACTGATCCTGATGGTTTCTGGACCATGATGGACCCTGACGGACTCTGGTGGACCCAAATGGTCCCTTTTCGACCCTGATGGAACCTATTGGACCCTTTTGGATGCTATTGGTCCCTGATGGACCCTTTTGGACAATGGTGGACCCTATTGGACCATTTTGGTCCCTGATGGATCCAGATGGACTCTCATGGTCCCAGGTAACAGACGCTTTCTATTGGCTACAGCTGGTTCGACAAATAGGAAGGCAGAGAGAGAGAGAGAGAGAGAGAGAGAGAGAGAGAGAGAGAGAGAGAGAGAGAGAGAGAGAGAGAGAGAGAGAGAGAGGGAGACCTGGTTTCTCTGTCACTAATCCTGCACGCGCAATCCACTCGTCGTCCTATGAGAGCAATTAAATGGAGCAGCGTTCATCTGCAGTGGCGCGCGCACACGTAAACACCCATCCAGACTGAAACCAGGACGAGGAGTTTCTCCAGAACCACTTGTTCTGACGGTGCCTTTCTGGACCAGAACCGGACCTGATCGTGTTCTCATTGTGATCAGACCCACCGCGTCCAGAACCGGACCCACCAGGAACAGAACCGGACCGGGATTAAAACCCGCACATCGGAGCAGAAGGACCGGATTGAGGTGAGTCCGGTTCTAACAGAACCATTCAGATAGCTGTCAATTAAGTAGGTGTGTGCGTGCGCGTGTGATAATCAGAAGTGTGTTAACGTGCGCAGCAGTCGGCGTCTGAGTCCCGGCTCGGTTCTGTGTGATAAACACAACCGGACCGAAAACGGTACCGGAGCAGCAGTCCCTGACAGGAGACCTGATTCTACTCAGAACCCACCGGGTTCTCCAGAACGGAACGTTTGGTTTGCTCTGAGACATTTAAATGGGTCAGAACAATGAGGCTCTTCTGTCAGAAACGAACCGAACCGAAACGAACAGAGCCGCCACAAGGTGGCGGTGTGGAGGTCTGGTTAGGAGAAAATACATGCACAGACATACAGGTGTGCGTGCGTGTGAGTGCGTGTGTGTTAGGGTTTGTGTGGTTGTGCTTAAATGTGTCTGCTAGGTTAGGATGTGCCAGTGTGTGATTGAGGCTTCTTGGTAAAATACTCTAATGATGGTTGAATGATGTCATGATTATTAGTGGAATCATATCATCAGTAATGGCTGAATTACATCATGATTAATTCATTAAACTATTTTGATTAATATTTGAATCTTATCATGATTAATGGTTGAATTCATAATTAAAGCGGCACTCTGGAGGATTTCATCAGGAGAGCAGTTTTTGAATCTAGCGTCCAAAGGCTCCTCCTCAAAACAAATCGACACGCGCGTCCGGTCGCGTGTGTGCGCGTGCACACGGCGCATATACTTCGGACATGAACTGTACCGCTCAATGTGTAGGGTTTAATCACTCACAGTTCACAATCTTATTCCAACAATACTACGAGGGTCTGATGAGCCCTCTCTGTCCCTGCTGCTTCTGATATTAGCTCTGTTAGCAGAGAGCTGCTGCTGGACTCTGAAGCTGAACTTGACTCGGCCCTGGATGAACTTTCTGACCAAAATAAACGCATAATCCTGTCAAGCCTTGCCATTCTGTGAGGTGAAAGGTTTAAAAATAAAAATAAACCCGTCTTTAGCTGGAGAATGGGTAGGTTTTTACTAGAAATGAGCCGTGAGTCCTCAGTGAACGGCTGAGACGGCAGAGAAACACACGGAGCGTCCTGTACGACAGCGCCCCCTACTGGTACAGGTTTGGTCGATGCGCGTGCATGTTGAGAGAATGCAGACATTTGAATTTCATTGGCTGAAAAATGTCGGCGGCAAGAAATAATGGAAAGGGGTCTCTAGGAGGAAGGAGGGTCTTCATCAGAATGACAGATGTTGTGGAACTCAACCCATAGATCATAGTTTAGACCTGAAATATCATTTAAAACATTTAGAAAACTTTGATACAGAGAAAAATGCTCCAGAGTGCCGCTTTAATGGTTATTGGTCACATTAAGATTTAACCATTAATTATGATACAATTCAACTTAAATCGTATCATAATTAATGGTTGAATCCTAATGTGACTATTAATTGAATCTTATCATGATAATAATAATAATAATAATAATAATAATAATAATAATAATAATAACTTTATTTATATAGCACCTCTCACAGGTCAAAAACCACAAAGTGCTTTACAGTTAAACAATAATAAAAACACAAAGGATAAAAACACAATAAGAACGTGATAAAACCTAAAATCAGTTATAAGCCAGCCTGAATAAATGAGTCTTCAACTGTTTCTTAAAAGAATCAACAGAATCCAGGCAACGCAGCGGAGGAGGTAAAGCGTTCCATAATCTTGGAGCCACCACTTTAAAAGATTTACTTTTAAGATTTTTTTTTAATTCAGATAAAATTCTGTCCAAAAATACTATTTGAAATGTTTATTGAGGGTATTTTGTTTTACAATACATTTTTAAACCATTTTTCTAGTCAAAAGAGCCCTTTTTTGCAAAGCTTCTAAAAACGCTTTTTTTTTTTTTTCATATGTGGACCTGTGACGTCACCAGAGGGAACTCCCAGCTAGGTGGCGCTGCTTACAGTGTTGTCAGATGTAAATAAATAAAGTATTTGTAGGATAATTTAACACTCTGTACGATCAATAATCCCATAAATATGATCATTTGAGCCCTTTGTTGTGTGGAGTTTGTGTAACAGATGCTTGTTTTAATCATTGTGTAGATTTTTTAAATCTGAAACTACTTTAACATCTCAGACTGGCACCGCTCTAATCTGCCAGCTGCCTGCTCGCTGTCGGCGATGAGTTGTTAGTTTTAGGTTAGAGCGCTCTTTAATCGAGTCGGTGTGAATTCATTTTAATAAAAAATGCTAAATTATTATGTTTATGAATGCCAATCGCCAGTCTGTCAGGACACTGAGTCAACAACAAGACGGCTTCCTTAACGGCATGGTGGTGACTTCTGTTTGGAGACGAGAAACCCCGGCGGTCCTGGTCTAATCCAGGACTGGATGTGATGGAGTGCCATACTGACAAAAACATTCAGTGTGACTCAAAAGAGGCGCCGTTACTTCGATCCATTCAAATTAACACCGGAACCGCTGTTAGCATGCAGCAGCTAACAGGAGCTAACAGGGAGACTTGAGTCTCGTTTCCATGGCAGGGTTTGGTACGGTTCGTGGTGGGTCGTAGTCCGGTACCGGTCCGCGATTTCATGAGAGCGTTTCCTTCAGCTGTCTGACCCTCACCTGGCTGGCGGGGTACAGTAAATCCATGCCGCGATGCTCTCCAGAGGGGCTTCCCGTTCCCAGCGGGGCTCCCAAGAGGGGCTCCCAAAAGAGGGGCTTCCCGGCGGGGTATCCAGCCTGACCCGACACTGTTTCGGTCAACCTTGAACCGTTTAGCTGCATCCTGTGAAACTTCTTATAAACGCTTTCATTTCTTAACAATCCATCTAGCTCGTCCTGAACGCAGCTCAATGGTTGGAGCTCTGATGATCAAACCTGGTGCTAAACGCTGGTATTTTATCCAGACCCAAGTGAGGAGGTGGGTCACGGTCTACAGCTGGACTGACAGGGTACAGCCTTACAGGACTGATTGTTTTTATCTTTTTTTTTTATCTTAATAAAATAACTTCTCACTATAGTAATAAAGTAATAAAATAACGGCACTCTGGGGGTTTGTTTTGCTCGTCACAAGCAGTGATCAGTGGATCAGTTTTCTATATAGAGACCTAACGTCTCCCTGCACTGTCGTCACTTCCGGTTTGGTGAAAAAATAGACAATTCTCACAAAAATGAATCCAAAAGCCTAAATAAGCTGAATTTGTGTAAATTTTTATTCAGAAAAAGTTTCTATTATATTTATCTAAACATTTGTTTAAGGGAGTGTCTAACTTAAAATATGCTCTTTAAAAGTAAAAACTAAAAATTTTAAATGATTTCTAAAATGCACTGTGCATTTCTACCATGTGTAATGTGCTGACTCTTACGTGTAATAGTTAAAAGCCTTGCAGCAGCATTCTGACCTGACTGGAGGCGAGACAGATCTTTCTTATTCAAACATGTAAAAAGGCTGTTACCATAATCAAGGCGGGAAGAAATAAAAGCATGAATAATCATCTCTAATTCTGCTTTTGACACTAGAGTTCTGTTCTTATAGATATTTCTCAGTTGAACGTATTTGCCTGCAGATAAGACGAGGTTTTTTCATTAAAAATAATTTTGAAAAGGGGGGGTCGTCTTACTATCGCGCCCCAGCAGGGGGTGCATGCTTTATGTTCAAACGGCAGAAGCGGCGCTGCCAGCAGGAAGCAGCTAGACCGCGAGCAGTCCCAGACGGCCGCTCCACCTCAAAGTTACAGGTCCACTCAGGATTAAAACACCTGATGTCAAAGTCCAGCTCCAGCCAGATCAACTTCTGGCGTTTCAGACTAGTTTGCGTTTTTGGTCCGGTTCGGTTCTGTTTAGTACGTACGGAGCCGACACCTTCTGTCGGACCTCGCTGATTGGGGATTACTAGATCCGCTGTGGCTGCAGTGTTTTCAGCGTGAGCTCTAAACAGGTGAGCGCGTCGCTCGATTCACACGCATTCTTCCTCAAGCCTGAAAAACACCTGAGAATCTAGAACTGCCTGTGTCCACACACGGGACCCATTTCTGAAGCTGCGCGCGCACACACACAGTCTCAGTGAGAGAGAGATGAAGGAAGGGAGGAGGGAGGGCCCACACAGCCAGACTGAGGAAGAGAGATCTTCTTTTTTCTCTTTTTTTTTCCCCAATTGACTGAAATATGTTGTCACATAGAACTTTAATTCCTGTCTGATTAATATGCAAATATTAAAGCAGTCTATAATTAAGGTATCATATAAATTATTTTCTCAAAATTTAATAAAAAATAGTTTCTTTATAAATTGA
>SSNR01000075.1:2225150-2256495 GCA_006937965.1 Callopanchax toddi
GATCGTCATGCCCCCCCCCCCCACCCACCTGTTGCAGCTTTCGGCAGTGAGCGGCTCTGTCTGACCTGAGAGGTGATCAGAAGTCTTTTCACCATTTAATTTGTTTGTATATGATTAAACATTTTATTTAAGCATTGGATTGACATTTTGAGTTAAATGCTGTAGATTGAGCAGAAAAATGTTGCTACAAAATAAATAGAGATCAAAGTTTTTGTCTTTTATTTTTCTTTCTGCTGATTCAAAGAATGATCAAATCTTTGACTGAAATCCATGATCCCATCCAGTCTGTGAGTATTTTGCCCAGTACTACTGCGACACACACAAAAAACAGCCTACAGCGACAGCTTCTTCATCACATCTTCATCAACTTAACCCCCCCCCCCATGTGAGTACCAGACAAGAGCGCCAGGTTCTCCCTTGAGAACATGGGATGAAAAATTGTGTGTTCCTCTGCTTACATAAGCCATAAAGAAATAAAAACAACAAATATACACACAAAAAAGATATAAATACCATAAACAATAGAAAATGGATAAAGGATATATGGATAAAAATAAAAAATTAAGTAAAAGACAAAAAAAAGAGAGGTTCAATATATAGATAAGATGGAAAAAAATAAAGATTAAAAGTAATATAAAACACCAAAGGTAGGTTCAATGCAAATTAAGATAGATTTAAAAAAGATAAATATAATCTAAAAGACAAAATAGTTCAACAGATAAGATAGATTAAAAAATAAAAGTAAAAAACAATCTAAAAGACAAAAATAAGGGTTAAATAGATAGATAAGATTTAAAAAATCAAAATAAAGATAAAAATAAAATAAAAAAGACAAACGAAATGACAAAAAGAAAGAAAAACAAAAAAGAACAAAACAAAAAACACAAGAACAAAAAAAAAATGGACAGAGGAACTGATGATGATGGCGTAGTTTTCGATGCATTTAAGGGATTGGGGGGATGTGATGACCCAAAAATTCTTAGCATGTCCAGACTCACCCGCCCCCCCCCCCTGATATTCTACCTGACCCCCTTAGTGGGGCTGGCTAGATCCGGCCCTGCTTCCGGGGCACCGGACCGGACTGAGATCTTGCAATCGTGGTGTCTAAGCACCAGATGGGGCTAAGTGACTTTTCATTAACCCTGCAAAGGATCATATTAGCACATACTGGCTCAAGGAAAAGATTTCAAAATATGAAAAAGTTGCAAAGTATGCCTTTAACGCTGTCGCTATTGGGTAAAGCAGGATGTAGTCAATGCCTCACTGGGTCTGTTCAGAACCACAGAATGCCCAACATCCACCCTGCTAAGGATTTCACCTCCCAGTGTGAACAAATACGCATCACTACTGGGCGTGTAATAGGGTCATACTGCATCACAGAAAACCCCCATCCTAATTGACAGCTGATAACTCGGCTGGTTTGATAAGAAAAGAACACAACCAACCAGCTCAATTAAGGGCAAAACTCCTCCATACATGCAGGTAGGATGGAGAGATCACCAAGCAGAAAGACATAGCATCACTCTGACAGAACACTAAGAACAGAGTGGGTCATGGAAAAGGTGGACATGTCACACAGATAAAATCAAACGAACGAACACGGGGAAGTCCAGGAGGCAGCTGTACAGATATCCTGCACTGCCATCCCTCCATGCAGAGCCATGGAGGAGGAAAATCCTCTGGGGGAGTGGGCTCCGAGTCTCTCCGGAGGATCCAGACCAGAGGAGGAATAGGTCTGGGAAATAGTCCAAAAAAGGGTTTTAAATAAAGCAACTGGACTCATTTGGTTCTTTGAAGACGTTTCGCTGCTCATCCGAGTAGCTTTGTCAATTCTGTCTGAAGTAAAGGAGAGAGAGACGTATAAACTGTGCTTATCTTCCTCTGTCTGTGACACACCTCCTTCTACCCCCTTGAGGAGGTGTTCGCTCCACTGTATTCAACTGGAGTCCTGGTGAGGTGTTTTGATTAGAGGCGTCAATTGTCTGGGAATTAAGTTCAGAGCAGACTGGTAGGTGCTGGAAAGATGAAATCTGAGTCCTCCTCTGTTTAAAGTTGGTTTTTCACGTTTGACATAGACGGCTTCTTTAACTCCTCTCTCAAACCATCGGTCTTCTCTGTCCAAAATGTGGACGTTGTCGTTTTCAAAGGTGTGTCTCTTGTCTTTGAGGTGGAGGTGGACTGCTGAGTCCTGGCCTGATGATCTCCTGTGTTGAGACATCCGTTTGTGTAGTTGTTGTTTTGTTTCTCCAATGTAAAGGTCTGAACAGTCCTCACTGCACTGGACTGCAGAAACAACACCACTGATCTTCTGTTTGCGAGTCTTGTCCTTAAGATGAACCAGTTTCTGTCTGAGGGTGTTGTTGGGTTTGAACTTTACTGGGATGCTGTGTTTGGAGAAAATTCTTCTCAGTTTCTCTGAGACTCCTGATACATATGGGATGACAGTGCTTTTGCGCTTGTTGTCCTTGTCTTTTTTATTAGCTGCTGTGGAGTCTTTTACAGATTTCTTTCTTGATTTAGTGAAGGCCCAGTTTGGGTAACTGCAGGTCTGGAGAGCTTCTTTGACGTGTTTCTGTTCCTTTTGTTTCTCTTCAGTTCTGGTGGGAATGTTATCAGCTCGGTGGTGTAAAGTCCTGATAACTGATAGTTTGTGCTCCAGTGGGTGATGTGAGTCAAAATGCAGGTACTGGTCTGTGTGAGGAGGTTTCCTGTAAACCTCAGTGCTGAGACTTCCATCCTGTTGAATTTGTACAGCGTCGTCCAAGAAGGGCAGTTTGTTGTTGTGTGCATCCTCCCTGGTGAACTTGATGTTTTTATCCACAGCGTTGATGTGTTTGGTGAAGCCTTCTACTTCATGAGTCAGAATCTTGACCCATGTGTCGTCCACATATCTGAACCAGTGGCTCGGTGCTGTTCCATTATAGGAGTTCAGTGCTTTGTTTTCCACTTCCTTCATGTAGATGTTAGCGACAATGGGTGACACTGGAGAGCCCATGGCACATCCATGTTTCTGCCTGTAGAACTTGTCGTTGTGTTTGAAGTAGGTGGTGGAGAGGCAAAGGTCCAGGAGGGCACAGACCTGGTCTGGAGTCAGGTTTGTTCTGTCATTTAGTGAGTCATCTTGTTTCAGCCATTTCCTAACAGCTTCCACTGCTTCAGCTGTAGGAATACATGTGAAGAGGGAAGTGACGTCGAAGGAGATGATGGTTTCACCTGGTGCCAGTTTGAGATTTTGAACTTTCTTGATAAAATCCAAGATCCTGGTCTGTGTGAGTAGGAAACCTACTCCTGCACCTCCAACCTCGAGGAGCGTATTGTCAGTCAGAAACTGTATTTTTCTCTGTTGGACCAGTGAGAGGTGCATAGAAGCCTATCCACTTGGGGTGAAAGATTAATGACCAGGGATATGGATTAATAGGCAGAATTGACAATGGCGTTGACATTGATTTAAAAACTCATCAACTCCCACACCTAGGTCTAACAATGGGTGTAATCCTGAGATCTAATGGCAATTAGTGTACCATTGTTTATCCTGCACACGTCTGTGCATTCCTCCATAGATACTGTATGCCTCCCCAGACCAACACTGACTAGGGCTGGGCATCATTTGAATTTTAATGATTCCGGTTCCGATTCCTTGTTTCGATTCCGGTTCCTATCGATTCTAGATTCCGATTCTTTCAAGAGGCAGGGTCCAAAAATTTTACATGTTTTAATGAGCCATCTAACCAGAGCTCTTACTTGATGAAATAATCTGAACTTCCATTAATTTTAATTTAATGAACAATAACATCACCTTAATTTAGACAAAACATGTTTTTACTTAAAAAAAAGAAGTTTTCAATTCAGTCTGAACATGATCATGTCAGGATGACAGAGAGTCTACTCCAACATGCTGCAGCATTCTGTCATCTGAAACTTCAATCTAGCTGCTGTCAGTAACAATAAAACAGATTTAAAACATTAAAACTCTAAGCAGATTAAAT
This sequence comes from Callopanchax toddi, assembly GCA_006937965.1. Lineage (NCBI taxonomy): Eukaryota > Metazoa > Chordata > Actinopteri > Cyprinodontiformes > Nothobranchiidae > Callopanchax > Callopanchax toddi. Next base: position 2,229,137 of record SSNR01000075.1, read on the forward strand.
AGTTCACAAAAACCAAAATAATAATATTAATCTCACAGCAATGTGTGTTGTAAGATTATTATTATTATTATTACTAATATTAGGTTAATTTATTTATCAGACATATCAGGTCCTAGAGGTCTGAACCCAGCTTCTCATCTGGAGGACTTTCATTATTTTACAGTTTATTTGTTCAGCGTTCTGATGGTCAGCAGGCTAATATTGAGTGAGTGTAGCTGGTCTGACTGTTGCTCCATGTGTGTTGATTTCTGCAGTGAGACATGAAAACTCACCTCCAGGTAGCGCTAGACTTTTTGGTTTTCCGTCATTTTGACTGACAGGGTTAAAAAAGTCCGGTCATAATCTATTTTTATCCGTCACTTATTAATTTTAAAAATTATAATAATTACATTTTCAGTAGCATTATTACTCTAACACCAGGTCCATTTAGCACATAAACCCATAGGATTAGACTCTAAATTAGTCGATCAGTCAGTCATCAGATAGACATTTCTAAAAACTCCGTTTGGAGTCGAGCGCAGCGCAGCAGCAGGTGAGGTGGTTCTCTGTGCGCTCCGCGGGACTCTGATTATCGTATAATGTTAACGTTCATTATGAGATCATAAGAGAGAGAGAGGGATGAGGGGTTCACATATTTTTCATTGAGATACTCAGGGGAAAACCTGGCGATGATGTTTAATTCGGACCTCCTCGCATTTGGAGTCCAGTTCTATGTGCGCTCAGCTCGCGGAGTAGATTTTGCGTGTCAACAAGCCTCCACAGCCTATGAACGCTACTCTGAGGGCGCATTACAACAGGAAGTGTAATTAATCCATATCTGATCGCGCACTGAGCACCGGATTGCAACGCGGCGTTTGAGCGGATCAGGTCTGACACCTGATGGAGGACCAGTGTTCTTCTGCTGCAGAGCGCAGGACGTCTGGATCACAGGTCTGCGCTCAGCAGCACAGAACCTCAGTCTGGGCTGCAGGTATTAGTTGGTGGAGATGCAGCGCTAGTTCTGCATCCTTGGTTCGAATTATTAGTGGGGACAATTCAGTGATTTTCTATGGACGAGCAGGCGCGCGCGCAAACCTGTCAGAATGACCGGCGCCCTTCAGATCTTTCCGTCAAAGTAAAAAAAAAAAAAAACGGTTAAATACCGGAAATTTCCGGTTAACGCGACCCCTGCCCCAGCCACACCTTTAAATCCACCGTGTTGATGTATTTTAACGAGCTTCCTCCGGTGTTTCCACGGTAGTTTTTGTTGCAGGATGCAAAGTTTAGATCACTCTGACGGAGTAAAGGTTCGGCAAAGGTGTTTTACTTTCAATTTCGGCGCTGAGCTCCGATACAACAATGAGGGGAGGAGAGACGCTACGCTGCACAGAGAGTCTGCAGGCTGCATTCAGGTCAACAGCTGTGAAATACGTTGTTCAGTCTTGACAGATGACGTTTTTTTCATGGACATTACCCGATTCTGATCAGCAGCTGAAGCCACGCTGTAGAACGCCGCTGCAGACCGCACATTTTACAATGAATGCGCGATGATGTAGACGGATTCTTCTTCTGGTCTGCGGCCTGGGAATCGAAACTAGAATCAAAAATGTAAATGATCTCGGGAGAACCGGACTGCTAGTCCCGGTTCCTATCGATGCTCGATTCTCGATGCCCAACCCTAACACTGACCCACCACTAAACCCATCATGCTGAACAATGTAGCAGCAGCAGAACATGGCTTCTCCAGACCCTTTTATGTCTGTCCCATGAGTCAACCTGCGCTCATCTGTGAAAAGCACAGGGCTCCTCCAGTGCTGGACCTGCTAATTCTGGTGTTCTCTGGAAAATACCAGTGGAACCACAGGGCTGAGCAGTTGGCACAGAGACCACTAGATGATGTGGGGCCCTCATGCCACCCTCACAAAATCAGTTTTTAATGATTTGGTCAGATCTTCACACCAGTGGCCCCTGAAGGTCACTTTGTAGGACTCTGGTAGGACTCATCCTGTTCCTTCTTGCACAAAGGAGCAGCTAGAGGTCCTGCTGATGGGTTTGGGACCTCTGATGACCCTGTTCAGCTCTTCTATAACTGTCTTTTTTCTGGAGTCTCCTCCATGCTCTTGAGACTATGCTGGGAGACACAGCAAACCTGGTAATGAAATGTATTGATGCTCCATCCATCATGGAGTTGGATTGTCTGTGTGACCTCTGTAGGGTTCAGGAATCACTTCATGCTGCCAGCAGTGACACTGATCCTAGTCAAATGTAAAATATCTGAAAAGTAGTCAAAAAAGATGAAAAGGGAAGAATATTCTAGATGCTCCATGCATAGGAGGGTGTCTTGTTTGGGGCCCTCAGGATCAGCTTTTTGTGGATGATGTGCCTCCAGGGCACCTCCCTTTGGAGGTTTTTGACTGATGGACGGACGAACATTTATTAATGGAAAAATCGCTAAAACTCTTCTGAGTGCATGTAAAGGGTTTCAGATGATCTAATCTATGTTACATCTAAAAAAATGTCTGTTCAACATTAATTGACTTCACTGTCATTAGTTTGTGTCAGCCCATTGGCCAGGTTCTGGATTTACCCTACAGCACATAGAACTTGGTCCTGGTGCACCACAGATTACTGCTGGTGTGAAAATTGGTTGTTGTTCTGTTTTTGTGTTGTAGTACTTCCATGTGGGGTGGAGATACCTGAGCTAGTCAGGAAGATGGACTCTAACCTGCTCTGTTTTTCTTTCAGAATCTCCCCCCTATTCAGTTACCCTTAAAGACCCTAATGACCTGGGAGGACCTGAAGATCCTGAGAGACCTGAAGGACCTAAATGATCTGAAAATGTGAAATGACCTGAGAGGACCTGAAGGATCTTACAGTACCTAAAAGACCCGATAGTACCCAAAGGACCTTATAGAACCTAAGGGATCTTAGAGGGCCTGAAAGACCTGAGATGTCCTGAAGGACTTTAAAGAACCTCAGAGGACCTGAAAAGACCTGGATTTTGTTTTGGATGAGGCAGTTCTCCATCAGGTCCTGATCTTCATGCCCACCCTAAACATGGGAATTCCTGAGGAAGATGCTTCATTTGGATGGAGCTCCTTGACTAAGCTCACAGCCTGAGGAGTGTTCCACAGCATCTCAGAGGAGGATGGGGAGCGCAGGAAAGGTGGGCCACAACCTGCCAGAGTCCGGCTCAGCACAGAAGATCATGGGGGCTTCAGAGAGCCCCTTATGGATGTGCTGCTCCAGGACCAAGGCAGGCCTCATGCTCTGGCTGGTGTCCCTGAGTGTAGCCTCGGTCCAGGCCCTGCAGCATCCTGTTGTCACCACCAACTATGGGAAGTTACGGGGAGTGAAGGTCACGCTACCTAATGAGATCCTGGGACCAGTGGAGCAGTATTTGGGAATCCCATATGCTCTTGCTCCTACAGGGGAGCGTCGGTTTCAGCCTCCAGAACCACCCATGTCTTGGCCTGGGATCAGGAATGCTACTCACTTTGCTCCAGTGTGTCCTCAGTTCCTGGAGGACCGTTTCTTACTGAACGACATGTTGCCAGTGTGGTTTACTGCCAACCTGGACACCATAGTGACGTACGTACAGGAGCAGAGTGAGGACTGTCTCTACCTGAACATCTATATCCCTATGGAAGACGGTGAGTAATCAGATGTTCCATCACCTCGCTCTGTTCAGCTACCCCAGGTTGTCATTGTGTTTTTATATAAGGTGCTAACATGATTCATGATAACTATAAAACCAGTTTTTGATGGTATTTATGTTTACTGACCCTTACAGTAACAAACCACAAATGGTGCATGTTTATTGCTCTGATGAGTGAGACTTTTGCTCTGACTGTCAGACAGGATTTTTATTCAGTCAAGGGAAAACATTCTATACGTTTTAGTTTAGTTTAGTCCTGACTGCTGTGGGGAAGAAGCTGTTGCCCTTGCTTCTTGTTTTTGAGTTCTTCTTGCTCTTACCGGGTGACAGGAGTTCAAGGAGGTGGTGACCAGGGTGTGAGGGGTCTTTGATGTTTTTTTTGACTCTGCTAATGTAGCGTGAGGTGGTGTGATCTTCCAGGTACTGCAGAGAAGTACATAGTTGATTTCGTTTTTGAGGTGTTTAGTGACAGGTTGTTTGCACAGCACCATATTGATAGTTTCTGAACCTACCTCTATATGTTACACCCCTGTAAAGGGGAAGAGCGAAGAACAGACACAAGACACGTGTTACTTCTGTTCCTTCCAGTACTGTAATGGCCGAACAGAAGCAACGCAGCTCCTCTGCACCAACTCAGACATAACCAATCAATACAAGAACCATGAAAAACCTCTAATAATAAACCGTAGAAAGGTTACTGCTCTCTTAAAAACACACAGAATCGTAGACGTAAAGAGTAATATTTAAAAAAATGCATTTTGAGCACTTTATGACCATTCTCACTCACTTTTTCCTAAAAGGCAGAAATAATTGATCACAGATCACTCAATCGGTAATGAGTTTGTTCTACTGTAAACTCTTCTATGAACTTAGAAACTTTACATTAGAATGTTTTGTAAACTAACATATATTTTAACTAATGAACCATGGAATAAAGAAATGTTTTTAACTTGCTGATCATGAAAGAAATGATCATTTTTAACCTATAAATTTGTCTACCTTAAAGAATTCCCATTTTATTTTACAATCTCTACATGTACACAAACTCTTCTAATCTCCCCCTAGGATGAATCCGATGATAATTATGTCATCTGAAAATTTAATGATAGTGTTTGATGAGTGTGCTGGTGTGCAGTTTTGTGTATGCAGAGAGTAGAGAAGGCTCAACACACAGCCCTGTGGGGCTCCGTTGCTGAGAGGGATTAAGAAGAAGGGGGCAGTTTAGACTTTTTGTGTGCGTTTAGTGTCTTTAATCCAGGAGCAGATGAGGATAGACAGACCAAGGAAGGACCAGCAGTTTATCAAATACATTTCTGGTATGATTGTGTAAATTCAGAGCTGAAGTCAACAAAAAGCATTATCACATAGCTCTTCTGCTTCTCCTAGTGACTCTGGACAGTGTGGACAGAAATGGCCATGGCATCCTCAGTGGACCTGTTGGATCTGTAAGGCCTTTGATGATGGTCAAAGGAGAAGATTTTAAAACATGTGGCTTTGATTTAAATTTAAATTGTCACATGTGACAATATAGGAAGGAGGCAGATTGATGAAAAAAATATTGATGTTTATAATTATTGAAACTATGAAAAATGTAGAAAATATAAGTGCCATAGCCATTTTATGTAGGGATGCTCTGATCATGTATTTTACTGCCGATCACCAAGTGTGCCAATAACCGATACTGATCACCAGTGTTGGTAATAACGCCGTTTAAAATAACGGCGCTACGTAACTGAGGTGGTGTTTTTGAGGTCGACCGGTAAGGAATTCCATATCTGAAGCACACCGGACTGTACGGCGAGGAAGGGGCAGGAATGAATCTAAAGGCTACAGGTTATATTTCACCGCCAATTACTTTCGGTTTTCACGGTGGAAGGAACGGAAGGCCGAGTCGAGTTTTACTGTGACCGGGTAGGCAGGTGAAGCATGTCGACTGATAAGATCCAAAGCAGGTGGGGTAAGCTGGATCTTCTGAAGGAGGACCTTGACACAGCCTGCGTCAAGGTCTGATGTGTGCCTAGCAGGAAATCATGCTGACAAGTGCTTCGCCTTGCTTCAAATGCAAGCAGCGTTAATTGCATTATTTTTTTAACACGTTATTTTTTTCCAAATTAATTGATTGAAATTAACTCGTCAAAGTCCCACCCCAACCTAAACACATATTCTTGTGCACAAGATCCCCAATAATTAGTTTATGGTTGAAATCACTTTCTGAGGAAAATTTGTTTTTTTTCTACTGCTATTCAGTTGCAGAAAAGTCAACATTGTTTTGACACTCAGGTCCATTTTTTGCTTAGAAAGAACAAACTTATTTCTGAAAATGGTCCGGATCATTGCTTAAAAGTCAGTTACCTGCGCTGTCTGCTGTTCTGAGCTCTTCCTTCCCTCTACCTGGCTGATCCACCTGCTGCGCTGCTTTGTCCTCTCCTTCAGTGTATGAGCGAGCGAGCTCTTTCCAACTCCTTCATCAATATTTAAATTATTGTCTTTTAAATCCAACTTAAAGAATCATTTCAGCTTCCCAACGTGTGTGTGTGTGTGTGTGTGTGGGGGGGGGGTTCGTGTGGCATCAGTGTGTATTAGCCAGAAACTTTAAAAGTGAGTGTCCAACAGGAAAAAGTGGGTGTCCACCACCATGGCTACAACTGCAAATTTGTCCAGAACAATCAAAAGCTTCAGCATTAACGTGCCAACATAACTTTTATAACGTGGTGTAAGGTTATGAAGTTACATATTAATAAGAAGATCAATAAAATATTAAACTTATCCAACTTCTGATAAAGTATAAGTTAGATAATCAATATTATAGTGCTTCTACAACAATAGGCTCTAACGGTAAACAGTGAATCAATACTCATTAATAATCTGAGTCAGACGCAGAGGATATATTTCTTCTAAAATGATCTTACAGAGAGGAGACAATATAGATGATGCAGATGTGTGTAATTAAAAATTGATAAACATGATGAAGGATGTTATTCAGAGTTTAATTAATCGTCTCAGAAAGAGTGAAGTCTGGATTATAAAAATAATCTGGCTGAATTGATTTAATCTTAATTAGATGTTAAATTAGTTCAATTTGTTCAAACCATCGAACGTCTGACCAAGCTTACTGAACCTGTGATGAGGGTTCCTGTGGAGATTCATGCTGGCAGGAGGAAGTCCAGTCGAATGACACTGAGGTGTAAGCGAGTCCACAGGATCAGAAGAGGTCACTTCTAGGGGTTCAAAGGTTAAAGGTTCTTTGAACTCAGCTCAGGTGATCTTAGGTTATCCCCAGATTCAGCAGCTCTTGTGAAGGCAGCAGACATCAGGATGGTTTAATGTCCAAGTCTGGAGTTTTATTAGTTAAATTATGGATTGCTTGATTAAAAAGGTTGGTTCTAATGCAGCTAAAAGGTTATCTGTGATAGGTCTGGCTTGACCTTCCATAGCTGTTCAGTTATTATGCAGGAACTCAAAAGATGTTTCCGGGTGAGTTATATTTAAGTTTTTAGAATCAGCCAATTATATATCAGAAGAATAGAAGATGGGCGTTAACAAGATCCAGAGCTTCAACCTTTTTCTGGGAGGATTCTGTAGGAAACAGCTTTTAACTGATCATAAGTTAAATTCACTAACTGTAATTATTAATATAGTGACATTATTATAATGCATTTTGACTCATCATGGTTTTAAGACTTAAATTAACATTAATATCAATATGAGACTTGAGTTATAGTGAGGAATGCTTTTAAAATAATTAAATCACTCCTAGGAGGAAAGAGGAGATAAACAGGTTAAACAATCATCAAGAGAATTGACTTATTCATTACTAATGAGCAAACAGTCCTATTAAATCCATTTGGAAGAAAATCATTCAGTTTTATTTGTTAACTTCAGAAATAGGTTGACTGTCCTCCTGCAGCTTTGCTGTTAACATAAGTTAGGAATAGAGGTGGGAGGTCATACACTGGAGTCATTTCTGTAAACAAGTTGTTGCTGTTAAAAACGCAGAAGTTATCCTGCACAGAACGAAGAGGGTGAAGGATTGTCAAAGAGTTAGATGACCTTTGACCCACATGACATTGTTGATGTTACAGTGGTAACGTCACTTCCGTTAGTCATACGTTCAGCCAATCAGCTAGTGTTACGTAATCGGCAGACACAGGCCCCCGAGCCGATCTGGCAGCCCGAGTAGATGTTGTACCTACACCGGCGCTGTCCCGAGCAGACAGCAAGTTAACAGAAAACTAACCGAGGCAGAGTTACAACGCTAATTTTAAAGGGACATGGTTCAAGATTTTATTAAAAGTTATCATGCATGTTCAGTTTATTTAGGTTAATGAGTGAGGAAGCATTTTAAATCAAAAAGAATGAGGCCACCCATGTATCATTCCATTTTCTTGAACAGGCTGTGAGCTGTAAAATGTTCTGCAATTCGGGAACGAATTTCCCGCGCTGTCCTATGGATGTGACGTCAACTGATGCTGCTGCGTGTTCTGGAAGCTAAAAAAGTAATAATAAATGTATATCCAGTAGGTGGCAGTATTGTACCGTTGTGTTGTGTTGCTGTTCAATGGTGGACTTCCTTCGTCTGAATTTGTGGTTTTTCTCGTAAAACTGGTGTTATTTGGCAGCGTTTATAGAGCTGAAAACCTCTCTGATGGATTATAGGGTTTCACAGAGCTAAACGTGCTGTTTTAGGCGACCGCACAGCAATCTGTCAATGTTTATGGGTCTCGGCACGATAGGCCTCAAATCCCCTGCTGTTTCCCGGACCTCAGTCCGCTCCTCCGGGTGCTCCACTCCGTGATGAGAATTTGAGAAATCTAGGGTGATAGAGGCAGCGGGACATGCCTCTATCACCCTAGAGGTCTCAAATTTGCCTCCGGGAGTCAGAGAACACCAACTGATTAAAGCTTTAAGCGATATGGGCAGCTGGGAAAGACTAGAACATAGCAGCTAGCGAAATTAGCTCTGTTATATCGGCTCCCTCGTTCTGACCCTGTGTGTGTGTGTGTGTGTGGCGTGGGGCATTGTTTTACTTTATTTTCTTTTGTATTAATAAAATGTATTTTTATTTATGGAATCATGTCTCTGGCTGCCTTTGGTTGAACCCTTAATGAGATGGTGAGAAGTTTGTGCACGCTTCCGTTCAAGGCTGCAGTCATTCGCAGCGCCAGGCGCGGCGCTCTTGAGGTTCGTTTCTCAAAGCTGACCCTAGTTCCTTTAAACCTCATATTGATGAAGTTATAAAAAAATCTAACATGAATAAAATATTTCATTCTTAATAATGGATATTTTGATCATTATAACATTTCAATAGACAATTACAACTTTGAAAAGAGAGCTTTTATTAACACAAAAATGCATTTATATTTCAAATAATAAAGAAACAGTGTTGTCAGGGCAGAAGAGGAGACAATACACTCCAGAGTTATCTTGGCAAAGACATGGTGAGAGCCAAGGTCAGTCCAGCTGGAGAGGAGTCTGAACAGATTCTAATGATATAAATAGTTGACTTTTGTGTTTTTTGTTGATGATTGGTAGGACTGGCATCTTCCTCCGACAAACAGGACCTGAGCTAGACCCAGACCTACACACAACTGGTTCTTTTGTTTCCTAGACAGGTTATTTGATAGGGTTCTGTAGGGACAAGCCGGATACTCGTTTCAGACAAGTATCGGTACGAATAATATATATTTTCCGAATACGACCATCATCCGAGTGAAACACGTTATTATCTGTGCTCGGGCTGAAGGAAAATCCTCATTGGGTAACTGTCTGACTCTGTTCGCGCTCTCTGCCGGGCAATCACACAGAGCGCCTAAGGAGACACGCACCTGGACCAGGGCCAGGTGTAGTGTGCGCGTATCTGAGCAGACGCGCGGTGCCAATGAGAAGATACTGCGGCCCACGACAAGCTCGGGACCTGCAGGGCCTCTTGAAATGGACTGAACTATGTTACGTTAGCTACTTTGTCTTAACGTGTAGTGTGAGACACAGACAACACCTCGTGCTAGTTCTGAACAATGTTCTCTTTTTTTAATAACCTTTTTACCAACAGTGTTACACCAAAACATATCCGTGTTGTCACATACACACATTAGTTCCGCTTTATCCAACACCTCCTCTTTTTAGTCAGAATCCTCCTTAAATTAAAACCCCATAACTGCAGCTTTTCTTTATTCTTCCTTTTTTTTCTCTCTATAACAAAACTTCCACACTAACAAAACATCCACATTAACTTGTTTTTTTCATTTCAGAAAACTGTGGCAAACAGTTTTTTTCCTTCTTCATCTTACTGTGAACCTACAAATCCAAACGTTTTGGTGCATGAGATACACGGCCTGATGCTGTCACATAAGGTGCATCTTCAGCCTCAGTACCTGTGTTATTCCTAGGTGTAGACAGTATGGGATTTGTTTGTGTGTTAACAATCCTCTGCTCTACAGCAGTAACCGGTGTTGTTGCCAGTGTCACATGTGTGTGATTCCTCCTGATCTGTCCTTCATCCGTGTTGATGACATAGGACCTCGGTGTCATCGCCTGCTGTACAACTGTCCCTTCTTTATTATCCCTTGTGAGCCACACTGCTTGACCCAGGTCCAGCCGCGTCAGTGGGCGGGCTCTGTGTCGATGGTTGAAGTACCGTTGCTGGTTTTCCTTCGACTGTTTCTGTTTGTCTTTGAACTTTTTGATGTTTGGCCATCTTGGCAACAGGGTAGCCGGATGCTGCGGGAGAGTCGTCCTCAGCTGTCTGCCCATCAGAAGTTGTGCAGGGGAATAACCGCACTCAAGGGGTGTAGCGCGGTACGCTAGAAGCGCTTTTGTCTTCTCCTCACCCTCCTTCCACAGTCCTTTCACTGTAGCCACTGCTCGCTCCGCCTCACCATTTGCCTGCGGGTATAGTGGGCTACTGGTGATGTAAGTGAACCCGAACTCTGCTGCAAAGTCCTTAAACAGTTCACTGCTGTACTGTGGTCCGTTGTCAGACACAACAGTTTCTGCGATCCCGTGACGACCGAAGGTGTCTTTGATGGCTGCTATCACTGTAGCTGCTGATGCTACCTTCAGCTTGGCCACCTCGATATACCTCGAGAAATAATCCACAACAAGAATGTATACTTCTTTTTCCCAGAAAAAGAGGTCGGTACCCACTCTCTGCCAGGGACGCTGTGGTACTGGGGTTCGTCATCAGTGGTTCTTTGTGCGCAGCCCTGTGTTGCAAACACGTGTTACAGTTGTCCACTAGTTGGCTGATTTGTACTGACAGTCCTGGCCACCAGACCGCCTGGCGGGCTCTCGCTCTGCACTTGACTATTCCTTGATGTCCGCTGTGCAGAAGGTTTAGTATTTCCTGCCTCATGTCCTGTGGAATCACAAGTCTTTGTCCTCTCATTAGCATATCTCCTGCCAGGGATATATTTTCTCTCTCCGGCCAGAAAAGTCCCAACTCTGGCGTTAGTGTGTGTTTCTCAGGCCACCCTGACTTACAATATTGGATGAGTTTTGCACAAACAGGGTCCACTTGTTGTCTTTGCAGAGTGTCTTTAAGTCTTGTCTCCGTCGCTGGCAAGCCTTGAATCACAGCATCCACAAACACCTTGACCTCCAGTTCGTTCTTTATGTCCTCTTGTGACACTGCGTATTTCACAGGTGCTCTTGACAGAGTGTCAGCCGTTATCAAGCTTTTCCCTGGAACATGTACTATGTCGAACGAAAACTTCATCAGTCTCAGCCGGAACCTCAACACCCTCAGTGGTAGGTCCTCCAAAGCGTTTGTACTCAGGAGAGGCACCAAAGGCTTGTGGTCTGTTTCCAACCTGAATCTGAGACCATGAATGTAGGGTGCCAATCTTTCGCACGCCCATGTCGCCGCCAAAGCCTCTTTCTCTATTTGGGCGTAGTGTTTCTCTGTTTCAGTTAAGCCTCTTGAGACAAACACTAGGGGTCTCCAGGCCCCATCTGGTTGTTCCTGTGTGAGGACCGCTCCTATCCCGTAGGATGAGGCGTCTGCTGCCACACACGTCTCTGCTGTTAGTGAGTATGACGCCAGAACACGCTGTGAACTCAGTTCATTTTTCAGTTTCTGGAATGCCTCCTTCTATGGTGTTCCCCAGTTCCACTCATTTTTTTCACTCAGCAGGTCCTTTAGTGGTTTTGTGTACGATGCTAGATGGGGGAGAAACTTTCCGAGGTAGTTCGCCATCCCCATGACTCTCCTCACCCCCTCTGTATCTGTCGGCTCCGGCATCTCCATGATTGCCTTGACTTTATTCGGGTCCGGGGACACCCCCTCAGCTGTAACACAATGGCCCACAAACATAATCTTGTCCCTTGTGAACTCACATTTCTCATTCAGCGTCAGTCCTTCCTTCTCAAGAGTCCGTAGTACTTTGTGTAGTCTCTCGTTGTGCTGCTGCATGTCCTCTCCAAAGACAATGATGTCATCAGCGTGACACACCACTCCATCGCACCTCTCCAGCATCTGTGACATACAACGCTGAAAGTGCTCAGGAGCAGATGAGATCCCGAATGGCAGGCGGTTGAATGCATAACTGCTAAAAGGAGTGATAAATGTTGTGAGAAGTCGGCTCTCTTCTGCCAGCGAGATCTGCCAAAAGCCAGAGGTGGCGTCCAGTTTTGTGAAAACTTTGGCTCCGGACAGCATGGCGAGTGTGTGGTCGACCGCAGGGAGAATATGTCTTTCTCTTCTCACCCATCTATTCAGGTGGGTCATATCCACACACAGTCTTATTTTTCCGGGTTGTGCCTTTGGTGCCACAACTAATCTGGCACACCACTGTGTTGGCTGTGTTACCTTGGATATCACATCCATCGCTTCCATACGCTCTAACTCCTCCTTAACTTTGTCCCGCAGCGGCAGTGGTACCCTGCGCGGTGTCGACAGAGCGTATGGGACCACCCCTGGTTCCAGCTCAATTTTGTATGGCTCCTTTAATTTTCCTAATCCAGAAAACACCGCCGGATACTGAGCTTTAAAATCTTCTGGCTGCCCCCGCACCATATTAACTCGTCTTATCAGCTCTAGTGCTTTAATTGCAGGTAGGCCCAACAGCGGTTTATACAGTCCATTTACTACATACACATCCTGTAGTGTCTCTTTTTGTTCTGTAGCTAATTTACCTTTGAACCGCCCTTTTACGTCCAGTCTTTGTTTTCCTGGGCCATACAGCAGTTTGGCTGGGGGTTGCAGTGTCCCATGTTTTTGGGAGGAGTAGATGTTGCTCGGGATCGCTGTAACACTTGCACCTGTATCCAGCTTGAAGAGAGTTTTTTCCTGGTTGAATTGCACTGTGTTACACCACTCTTCGTCTCCCAAACAGTCCATCTCTCCTAGGAAGGCAAAATCCTCCTCGTCTTCCCCTCTGCTGTGACGCTCTGTAATGTCATGCACTCCACCAGTAGAGCTGCATTTCTTTGCAAAATGCCCTTTTTTGCGGCACTTCCGGCACTCAGCATCCTGTGCTGGGCACTCTGTCCACAAATGTTTCTTTAATTGTCCACATCTGCCGCACTCAGTTGTCTTTACTTCTGTCTTTTCCTTTTCCGCTCTAAACGGCTTCTTTTTGGATCTATGTTGTATTATTTCCACATGTCCCGGTTGTGGTTCTGCTCCTCTGAGCAACGGCTGTTGTCTTTTTATTATTTCACTTTGTCTCACTCTTGTCATCGCTTTATTTAGCGTTAAATCCGCGTCCAGCTGTAAGCTTTCAGATAGTTTTGCATCCCTTATGCCCACAACTATGCGATCTCTGATGAGCTCTTCTCTCAGAACGCCAAACTCACAGTGTTCTGCTAAGGTGTGCACTGCAGTTATAAATTATTCCACACTCTCACCTGCCTCCTGGCACCTCCGGTTGAATCGCGCTCTCTCGAAAATAACATTCCTCTTATGCAGTGAAAGCCGCTGTTACGTCATCATATGACTTCTTCTGAGCGTCTGTCAGTGGCAGGACGTTTAATATATCCTCCGCATCATCTCCGGCTGCATACATGAAACTGTTAACTTGAAACTCCTGCGACTGTTTATCCAGCCCTGAAGCTATCCTATATCGCTGGAACCGCTTCAGCCACTTTGGCCATTCGGTCACTTTCGTGAAGTCAAACCTGCTTTGCGCTGCTATTTGAGGCATGGAGCTCTGCGCATCATCCGCCATGTCTCCTTTCTTCGGCCGTCTCGTCACTCTGACACCATGTTACGTTAGCTACTTTGTCTTAACGTGTAGTGTGAGACACAGACAACACCTCGTGCTAGTTTTGAACAACGTTCTCTTTTTTTAATAACCTTTTTACCAACACTGTTACACCAAAACATATCCGTGTTGTCACGTACACACATTAGTTCCGTTTTATCCAACAAACTAGTGTGTGGAGTTGGTTCGGCTTGGAGGAGGAGGAGGCGGGGGGACAGGTGAGTCACTGCGGCTCTGAGTCAACCAGACTGGCTCTGGTGAACCCGAGCATTTCCTGGTGGACTAGCGTTGGTCCAGACTTTTTAAATTCATACTTTGATCTGACCACGGACACTGGGTCAGGTTATCATCTTTGATCCTGATCCGCATTTGTAAAAAAAAAAGTCTGTGTAAAAACCCCTCAGCTTAACTCGATTTTTGACAGTCTGAGAGGCTCATTGTTTTTTCTCTCCAGTCACTCCTCCTGTCTTTAACTGAGGGACGAAGGTCCCGTTATCTGATCACGCGTCCGTCCTGTAAACTCTGCGGGGCTCGCGCCTCGTATAAAGTGAATGGGAGCGCGCGTCATTCCATACAGCTGTGTTTCCCAGCGTAAACTGACAGCTTAAAATTCAACAAATCAAACATCAACACTAAAAACACATTGATCTGTCAGTGACTTTATCAAAGGGTTACAGTTGTTTTCAATACTAAATACCCCAAAAGTAGTTTAACTAAAACATGATGACAGAGTCCTGCATGCTGTAAAATAAACAGTAGAGAAATAAAGTCATTTTGAGGCAGATTTAATCCATTACAGATAAACTGGATGCTACAATCACTTTTTGACAGGTGAAAAAATCAGTTTGAAGTTTTTTGATGTGGTAAAAAATACAGTTGATGCTTTAATCAGGTCACCTGTAAACTAAATCTAATCCTTTATTGTCAGGTGACCAGATGAGAAGGTTTCTAAAGTAAAAACTATTAAAACAGGGTGAGTCTTTGAAAACAGCTGCAGTCCTGACAGATCAATTTGTTTTAGTGTTAAAATGTTTGATTGGACCAAATTCAGCCTGCTACCTTTATCAAACATCAACGCTCAGATTTCAAATGGTCTGGTGAATGGTGGGTGGGTTTGTGCAAATCGCCCTGTGGTGAATTTTTTCAATAACAAAGTGTACCTTGGCTCCAAAAAGGCTGAAAAACCCAGCCTTTAATATTGTGATCAAAAACATTGAATCTTAATTCTGGGGCTGCTCTGTAAATAGTTTTCAAATAAACAATACATATAGCTAATTCTGATCAATTCATATCAATTTCAGACTTAAAATAATGTACCGATTAAAGCCATGCCCACTTCCAGCCAAACCACACCCACTTCCGAGTTAAACTCCGCCCATTTCCGGGTTAGGCCCCACCCGCTCCATACAGATACGGATACAGATAATTTAGATGGTTGAACAGATACAGATAATGCTGTACTCGCTCATCCCTAGGGTTCTCTGAGTATGCACTGGACATAGCTGGTTTATCTCAGACCTGAGCCAGAGCAGGCTCTAGCAGCCAGTTCACCTTCCTTTTGTTTACCCATTGTTCTTTTTGGACTTCTGTAAATTGGAGGAAGTTTGAAGCAAAAGAGCACCTTTAAGCAAAATCTAATTCCTTTTAATCCCTTTTTAATCTTCTCTTACTCATCCCATTCTGATATACATTTAAATCTACATGTTACTTTTCATCCTGTAATGATTTGTAGATCCAAACTGAACAAAGCCCTCTCTGAGTTTGGTGTCTTCTATTGCACAGTGAAACATGAGCAATATCCTGTTCAGGGGCGTCAGAAACAAAAAAAATGTGTGTGTGGGGGGGGGACACTTCAGCTAAGAAAAAAATCTTTGGTGTAGATGCCATTTTCTGCACTCTGGCGCATTTAATAAGTTATTAAACACCTAACCAGTAACTATTTCAGAGTCAGATTCAACAGGAAGTCTTCATTTTAAGCAGCTGTGTTCTCTGCACCATCAGCTGGACTATTCAGAAGACTTAAGAAAACAAATTAGGGAAGTAACATGACCAGCAGTGGTTTCATGTCAGAACTAAAGATGTGAATACAGTGACAATCTCCATAGTAGTTCAAAGACATGATAATGGGCTGACATGTCTCCAGTTCTGGAAGGAACTCATTAGACAATCAGCTGTTCAACCCTCAAAGCTCTACCAGTTCTCTACTGATAACCAGGTAAAGTTCAGTCCTGTTAGTACTGGTTGTTTTACAATGATGTCACTGACTGACTGACTGCAGCATCTTCCACTGAAATGACAGGAAAAGTTTTAGTTTGTCGTAAAGTAACACAGTCTGGTTGTAGCTGAACTACTGAAGTAAGGAACTGGTACTACTACTACAAAAAGTAGCCACTTCTGAAGAACTGATTCTACAGCATACTTAACTCCTAATCACATGTTGAATGTGTGATTCTTTTATTCTCGTTTATAATGAGAATACCAGCAGGTGGCGCTGGACTGAATCTGAATAATTTAACCTTTTAAACATTTAATTAAAAACCTCACCTCTTTGATATTCCTGTTTTATATAATAAGAATGTAATTTTTTTTCTAGCCCAAATAGTATTATTACTAGTCAAATAGAAAATACAGATATTCACAAGTATTTTGTTACTAGTAGAAATTCTATTTAAGGAAATCCAACAACTGAACTGATTTGAAATGAAACCAAATCCTTAAACTAAGGTGGTCACTTTAACATTTATTAGTCAGACTGGGTATTCAGAAATCTAAAAATCAGCTGTTCCAAGTAAAATGTTATATTCCAGATAGCTATAATGCAATTCTGTTATCCACTCTGAACACTTCAGATAACTTCAATGTAATTCTTAGGACAAATTTAGTCACATTTCCCATTCATGTATATTATTGGGTTTAAAGAACAACCTCCACTAATCAATTCTTCCTGTCTGGAATAAACATGGTGGAGCTCAAATTGAATTCATACCATTTTAAGTAACTGTTACTAGTCATGATGTCATTGTAAATGGACTATTTCAGGCTAAAGAGCTTTATGGATAGGAGGAATTAAATAAGTGACATCAACTATTTGAAAACACATGTCAAGAACCTGGTTGTTCTTAAGAAGACTGAAGATCTACCTGTCTGAAATGAAAATAGTACTAGCTTAATGTCTGTTCAGATATTTAAATAAATTACTGACAGCTGGAATAGTGTTTTCATTTTATCCAATTAAAATAAGTCATTTAACTAGTAACGGTTAAATTATAGGTATTTAAAGTGAGAGTTTCTCCTAAGAATATAATCTTAGCTATTGTGGAAATCTTAATTTTTAATAAGGAAAATAGATTTGATCAGGATAAAATACAGATCTAATATTACTAATGATCTTTAATGCTGTCTTTTGTAAAATAAACAACCGTTGTGTTTAAATGTTACATGTCGATCCCCAAATTAAGTACCGGTACTTATTACTTATTTTATTTAGATGCATTCACTTTTTTATTAGAGACCATGTGATTATCTGGGGATTTACCTCCTCATTCAGTTCTTATTCCTGTCCCTCTCCAGTCTGGACCTCCAGTAACCCTCCGGTTCTGGTCGATCTGCTTCAGGTTTGGTTTGCTTGGTTCAGGTAGGAGGAGGGGCGGTGCAGCGGGTGAAGCGCTGACTAGCGTGAACACCTGAGCTGCACTGGATCGGAGCTCACGCGCTTTAAAAAAAAAAAAACCCGCAGCTTTTTTCACGAGCGTCTGTTGTCTTTATTGACAACCCGACCTGGCAATCACTTTGATCGGGTTTGTACCGGAGCAGTGTAACCTGGAAAACATGGAGTGGACTTCAGCGATCTATGTAAATGAGAACAACCGAAAGAGCGCAAAGCAGCTCAGTAAATGTGGGGGGGGGGTGGGGTCCAAATGCCTGATTTTAGAAAGTGGGGGGGACACGTCCCCTTCTGACATAATGGTTGCGACGCCCATGATCCTGTTCTTTGACAGTAGTGTTGTCAAAAGACTTGGTTCTTTGGTACCAAGTTGGTACTAAAACAATTTAAATGTTACGGTTCCAGGATTTCTAAGGTACCGGCAGTACCGTCCAGCAGGTGGACCCGGTTTTTGCTGCGCTATCTGATCATTTTCGGTCATTTTGACCTGTGTCTGTGAGAGTGTGTATCATGTGCATATGCCATCAGACCGCGCTGTATTGGCGAGTCGCTACAGCAGCCTGTCGGGCTGCGTGCAGCCGTTTCTCGTGACCGCTGATAGATTCCAGCTGGGAACTCACTTCCTCTCACTGAAGTCTGTGGACTCAGTGGACTCATTTAAGAAAAAGTTAAAACCTCATCTGTTCAAATCTGCCTTTGTTTAACTTGTTGTCCTTGTGTCATGTTTTCTCACCTTTTACTCATTTTTTCACATCTGTTATTTTGTACAAATGTTTTCTCTTGTTAAGTGCTTTGTGATTTGTATCTTGAAAGGCGATATATAAATTTTTACTTTCTTACTTACTTACTTATTGATGCAATATTGTGATCAGCTGTGTAGTTATGTACAGTTCACCCTCTACGGTTCAGAACGCACGTGTTCCACGGTTCATGCAGCGCTCGTGCGTCGCTAATTTCTCCCCGACATTCTATCCTCACGCGCTCTGAATCTGCAGATAATTCTCCTCTAAGAAAGGCGTTTGTTTTGCCATCACGTATAGAGGTTTACTTTGTTGGATTCAGCTGTTTTCCTACACCAGAACGAAGGATCCCGGATCAATATCTGATCCAGTCTCTGTTGCACGCTCGCACCGAGCCGCTGATTCCTTCGCCTTTCTCTCTGTCAGCTTGAATATTAATCTCTTTGATAGAGACACCTGACTCATCTATTTATGTCCAAGATAACGTATTATGTTGGGCTTTTATACGAGCTAATGCACGTTAATATTATAATCGGAGTTCAAGGCAGGAGCCACAGAGCAGCGCCTCGTGCGTCATGCCCCTCCACCCACCTCTCAAGCTGTGAATGAAGGGAGCGACTACTTTGACAGAAACAGGTCTGTGACCCCTGACAGGTGCATGACTCTTATCTCCCCCATAAATTTGTTTTAATATGATTCAAAATTGTATATAAGCATCAGGTTGACATCTTGAGTTAAATGTTTGTATTTAATGAGGATTGAGCAGAAAAATGTGGCTCAGTGTTTTAGAAAATAATGAGAGAGCAAAGTTTTTTGTCTTTTCTTTTTTTTTTTTGNCTGATTCTACAGCATACTTAACTCCTAATCACATGTTGAATGTGTGATTCTTTTATTCTCGTTTATAATGAGAATACCAGCAGGTGGCGCTGGACTGAATCTGAATTAATTTAACCTTTTAAACATTTAATTAAAAACCTCACCTCTTTGATATTCCTGTTTTATATAATAAGAATGTAATTTTTTTTTCTAGCCCAAATAGTATTATTACTAGTCAAAGAGAAAATACTGATATCCACAGGTATTTTGTTACTAGTAGAAATTCTATTTAAGGAAATCCAACAACTGAACTGATTTGAAATGAAACCAAATCCTTAAACTAAGGTGGTCACTTTAACATTTATTAGTCAGACTGGGTATTCAGAAATCTAAAAATCAGCTGTTCCAAGTAAAATGTTATATTCCAGATAGCTATAATGCAATTCTGTTATCCACTCTGAACACTTCAGATAACTTCAATGTAATTCTTAGGACAAATTTAGTCACATTTCCCATTCATGTATATTATTGGGTTTAAAGAACAACCTCCACTAATCAATTCTTCCTGTCTGGAATAAACATGGTGGAGCTCAAATTGAATTCATACCATTTTAAGTAACTGTTACTAGTCATGATGTCATTGTAAATGGACTATTTCAGGCTAAAGAGCTTTATGGATAGGAGGAATTAAATAAGTGACATCAACTATTTGAAAACACAAATGCCTGATTTTAGAAAGTGGGGGGGACACGTCCCCTTCTGACATAATGGTTGCGACGCCCATGATCCTGTTCTTTGACAGTAGTGTTGTCAAAAGACTCGGTTCTTTGGTACCAAGTTGGTACTAAAACAATTTAAATGTTACGGTTCCAGGATTTCTAAGGTACCGGCAGTACCGTCCAGCAGGTGGACCCGGTTTTTGCTGCGCTATCTGATCATTTTCGGTCATTTTGACCTGTGTCTGTGAGAGTGTGTATCATGTGCATATGCCATCAGACCGCGCTGTATTGGCGAGTCGCTACAGCAGCCTGTCGGGCTGCGTGCAGCCGTTTCTCGTGACCGCTGATAGATTCCAGCTGGGAACTCACTTCCTCTCACTGAAGTCTGTGGACTCAGTGGACTCATTTAAGAAAAAGTTAAAACCTCATCTGTTCAAATCTGCCTTTGTTTAACTTGTTGTCCTTGTGTCATGTTTTCTCACCTTTTACTCATTTTTTCACATCTGTTATTTTGTACAAATGTTTTCTCTTGTTAAGTGCTTTGTGATTTGTATCTTGAAAGGCGATATATAAATTTTTACTTTCTTACTTACTTACTTATTGATGCAATATTGTGATCAGCTGTGTAGTTATGTACAGTTCACCCTCTACGGTTCAGAACGCACGTGTTCCACGGTTCATGCAGCGCTCGTGCGTCGCTAATTTCTCCCCGACATTCTATCCTCACGCGCTCTGAATCTGCAGATAATTCTCCTCTAAGAAAGGCGTTTGTTTTGCCATCACGTATAGAGGTTTACTTTGTTGGATTCAGCTGTTTTCCTACACCAGAACGAAGGATCCCGGATCAATATCTGATCCAGTCTCTGTTGCACGCTCGCACCGAGCCGCTGATTCCTTCGCCTTTCTCTCTGTCAGCTTGAATATTAATCTCTTTGATAGAGACACCTGACTCATCTATTTATGTCCAAGATAACGTATTATGTTGGGCTTTTATACGAGCTAATGCACGTTAATATTATAATCGGAGTTCAAGGCAGGAGCCACAGAGCAGCGCCTCGTGCGTCATGCCCCTCCACCCACCTCTCAAGCTGTGAATGAAGGGAGCGACTACTTTGACAGAAACAGGTCTGTGACCCCTGACAGGTGCATGACTCTTATCTCCCCCATAAATTTGTTTTAATATGATTCAAAATTGTATATAAGCATCAGGTTGACATCTTGAGTTAAATGTTTGTATTTAATGAGGATTGAGCAGAAAAATGTGGCTCAGTGTTTTAGAAAATAATGAGAGAGCAAAGTTTTTTGTCTTTTCTTTTTTTTTTCTGCTGATCCGAAAAATGATCCGATCCATGACTCAAATCCGTGAACCTATCCGATCCGTGAGTTTTCTGATCCGTTGCACCCCTTGTTCTGCATAATGAGCACACCGTACAGGAATTCTCCTCACTGTTGGGCAATCAGTGGCGGTGGGGGCTAGCAAATAACTGAAGAAGAGACAGAAACATGAAAGACATCTCAGTTAAAGGGCATCATTTGATTTCCAGGGTGGAGAAATGCAGGAGGCAGAAAAAGCTGAGATTTCTTGCTAAAATAAGTATGGACAGCTGAGCAGTGTTTAAGCCTGCTTATCACATTCTCATTTTCCCTGAATTTTGAATATGTTTTCTTCTGCTAAAGCATTAACCGTAAGGCATAGAGAGAGGGGTTATAGACAAAAATGCACACACACAAATGGAAATACGTGGACATATATGACATTCTCTTTGTAAATTCTATTGTTCTTCTTCTTTTGCATGTTTGTCACACAAAATGTTTCTGATCGTCAAACACATTTAACTATTAGTCAAAGATAACACAAGTAAACACAAAATGCAGTTTTTAAATGATGGTTTTTATTATTTAGGGAGAAAAAAAGATCCAAACCTACATGGCCCTGTGTGAAAAAGTGATTGCCCCCTGAACCTAATAACTGGTTGGGCCACCCTTAGCAGCAATGACTGCAATCAAGCGTTTGCGATAACTTCCAACGAGTCTTTTACAGCGCTCTGGAGGAATTTTGGCCCACTCATCTTTGCAGAATGGTTGTAATTCAGCTTTATTTGAGGGTTTTCTAGCATGAAGCGCCTTTTTAAGGTCATGCCACAACATCTCAATAGGATTCAGGTCAGGACTTTGACTAGGCCACTCCAAAGTCTTCATTTTGTTTTTCTTCAGCCATTCAGAGGTGGATTTGCTGGTGTGTTTTGGGTCATTGTCCTGCTGCAGCACCCAAGATCGCTTCAGCTTGAGTTGTCGAACAGATGGCCTTCAGGACATTCTCCTTCAGGATTTTTTGGTAGACAGTAGAATTCATGGTTCCATCTATCACAGCAAGCCTTCCAGGTCCTGAAGCAGCAAAACATCCCCAGACCATCACACTACCACCACCATGTTTTACTGTTGGTATGATGTTCTTTTTCTGAAATGCTGTGTTACTTTTACGCCAGATGTAACGGGACACGCACCTTCCAAAAAGTTCAACTTTCAGGGCTGTACAGTGTGACATATATGTCGCACGTGCGATGGAAAAAACAGTCTGTGCGATAACTATTTTTAGACGTAGCACTTGTGCGATCAGGGTTTCCTCTACAAGTAATTGATTGTGGCGCACCCCCACACCTTCAGAATTAACCTAAAAATATCTACTTTAAAACAATGTCAGGTGGCCTCAGCGGGTCTCCAACCTAGCGCTAGAACGCACGCGCCAGCCCAGAACATCTTGCCTGGCTCGCCCACGTCCTCCGCCTTCATTTTGGTCATCCGACCAGAGCCGTTCTGCATTTTGACCCGAGGGACGCAGCCTGGAGACGACCACGATGTAAGCCCCGCACCCGATGGTTCCATGTTGTTGCAGGCGACCTCCAACAATCCGGAGTTGCCGTGGCGCAGCTGGCACAAGATCGCCAGTACTGGAAGCAACTGGTTCACTTAATAGGCTCAACGCACTGGTGGTGGACGATACCCGACCTATCGCAGCAGCTGTGATGATGATGACGAAACAATGTAAAGCATATTAAGTGTAGCCTATATTTGCGCACTTTTATGGATTAAAGTTCTGCGTCATGTCGACTGGCGAGTCTAGCGACGGAGTTCCATCAGTTCTAGCTGTTCGGAAAAAAAACTCTTTCTGACTCTGAAAGTCTCCCTGTGCTTTAATCACAGACAGAGGAACTAATAAATCTGACTGGGTCACACTGATGTCTGTTAACGAGTCCACGGTCCGAGTCAGGGGGAGACGAGGCTTCACACCGGAGTCTGACCCCGCTGAACGCAGCTCAGCCCCAGAGGCGTATCTAGAATTTTTTCTTGGGGGGTCCAGGCAGGGGCAAAGACTGAAGAAGGGTGGCTCACTAAAAGGCCATTGTATTTAAATGCTCTGCAGTCTTGGATTGCAATGGACAGCAGACCTAAGTTTTAATAACTTATTTATTTACTGAAGTAAAACGCATGGATCTGTTTAGTAGAACTATGCAGCAGATTCAGAATCAGTAGGAGACAAATGAACATTTTAAACACCACAGTCTCACTGTACACCATCAAAAACTGTTTATGCCTGTCTGTTTATGTGCAAAATTACTATAAAGTAAAATTATAACAGTTTCTGCATATTAATAAATCAAAGATTATAACAGCTGAAAACTTCTGTTTTTGTGGTTTTTAGCAGTGTTCCACAAAACTGTATGAACAAACTGATAGACAGCTCTGGTGGGCGTGGCCAGGCAGGATGGCCAATCCGATTTCAAGGGTGGCCAGTGACACCCCCCTGTGGCCCCGCCCCTGCTAGAACTGTATTGAAGCACCAAAAATGATCAAATCAGAGAACTCAACAACCACACATCACTATACCGGTATATGCATACAAACTATAATATTGTACTTGGCTGTTTCTAAAACTCATACAGTACACACACTACAGTAAACACTATTTGCACACATTTCTCAACACACTCACACTTTGAACACATCTACACTAATTTGAATGAATAAGTGTTCTTTTTTAAATTACTCTGACATAAACATGTTTGAAGATGTTTCTTGTTATTGTGTTTTCACTATAAGCACTTTGTCAGTGTGTTAAAAATGGTAAGTACTAATTTTGGCTATTAGCTGAATTTTTATGCTGGTGCTACAACTTTTTGTTCTGTGCTACAAAATCTGCAACCTTTGTAGCACCGGTGCTATGAGCTAAAAAAGTTAACGTATAGCCCTGACTTTTGTCTCGTCGGTCCACAAGGTATTTTAACAAAAGTCTTGGCAATCATTGAGATGTTTTTTTAGCAAAATTGAGATGAGCCTTAATGTTCTTTTTGCTTAAAAGTGGTTTGCACCTTGAAATCTGCCATGCAGGCCGTTTTTGCCCAGTCTCTTTCTTACAGTGGAGTCATGAACACTGACCTTAATTGAGGCAAGTGAAGCCTGCAGTTCTTTAGATGTTGTGCTGGGGTTTTTTGTGGCCTCTCGGATGAGTTGTCTCTGCACTCTTGGGGTAATTTCGGTCGGCCGGCCACTGCTGGGAAGGTTCACCACTGTTCCATGTTTTTGCAATTTGTGGATAATGGCTCTCACTGTGGTTCGCTGGAGTCCCAAAGCTTTCGAAATGGCTTTATAACCTTTACCAGACTGAAAGATCTCATTTACTTTTGTTCTCATTTGTTTCTGAATTTCTTTGGATCTTGTGGTGTTCTGATTCACTTTAACTACGTGGTGTTCTGACTCACTTTAACTGCGTGGAGTTCTGAATCACTTCAACTACGTGGTGTTCTGACTCTCTTTAATTACGTGGTGTTCTGACTCACTTTAACTACGTGGTGTTCTGACTCTCTTTAGCTACGTGGTATTTTGACTCTCTTTAACTATGTGGTGTTCTGACTCACTTTAACTGCGTGGAGTTCTGAATCACTTTAACTACGTGGTGTTCTGACTCTCTTTAATTACGTGGTGTTCTGACTCTCTTTAACTATGTGGTGTTCTGACTCTCTTTAATTACGTGGTGTTCTGACTCTCTTTAACTATGTGGTGTTCTGACTCTCTTTAATTACGTGGTGTTCTGACTCTCTTTAACTATGTGTTGTTCTGACTCTTTAACTATGTGGTGTCCTGACTCACTTTAACTATGTGGTGTTCTGACTATATTTATCTACGTGGTGTTCTGATTCACTTTAGCTACGTGGTGTTCTGACTCTCTTTAACTACGTGGTGTTCTGATTCTCTTTATCTACGTGGTGTTTTGACTCTCTTTAACTACGTGGTGTTTTGACTCACTTTAGCTACGTGGTATTTTGACTCTCTTTAACTAGGTGGTGTTCTGACTCTCTTTAACTACGTGGTGTTCTGACTCTCTTTAACTACGTGGTGTTCTGACTTTCTTTAACTACGTGGTTTTCTGACTCTCTTTAACTACGTGGTGTTCTGCCTCACTTTAACTACGTGGTGTTCTGACTCTCTTTAACTATGTGGTGTTCTGCCTCACTTTAACTACTTGGTGTTCTGACTCACTTTAACTATGTCGTGTTCTGACTCACTTTAACTACGTGGTGTTCTGACTCACTTTAACTACGTGGTGTTCTGACTCTCTTTAACTACGTGGTGTTCTGACTCTCTTTAACTACGTGGTGTTCTGACTCTCTTTAACTACGTGGTATTTTGACTCTCTTTAACTAGCTGGAGTTTTGACTCTCTTTAACTACGTGGTGTTTTGACTCACTTGAACTCCGTGGTGTTCTGACTCTCTTTAACTACGTGGTGTTCTGACTCTCTTTAACTACGTGGTGTTCTGACTCTCTTTAACTATGTGGTGTTCTGACTCACTTTAACTATGTGGTGTTCTGACTCACTTTAACTAAGTGGAGTTCTGAATCACTTTAACTACGTGGTGTTCTGACTCTGTTTAATTACGTGGTGTTCTGACTGTCTTTAACTACGTGGTGTTCTGACTCTCTTTAACTACGTGGCATTTTGACTCTCTTTAACTAGGTGGACTTTTGACTCTCTTTAACTACGTGGTGTTTTGACTCACTTGAACTCCGTGGTGTTCTGACTCACTTTAGCTACGTGGTGTTCTGACTCACTTTAACAACATGATGTTCTGACTCTCTTTATCTACGTGGTGTTTTGACTCACTTTAACTACGTGGTGTTCTGACTCTCTTTAACTATGTGGTGTTCTGACTCTCTTTAACTATGTGTTGTTCTGACTCTTTAACTATGTGGTGTCCTGACTCACTTTAACTATGTGGTGTTCTGACTCTCTTTAACTATGTGTTGTTCTGACTCTTTAACTATGTGGTGTCCTGACTCACTTTAACTATGTGGTGTTCTGACTATATTTATCTACGTGGTGTTCTGATTCACTTTAGCTACGTGGTGTTCTGACTCTCTTTAACTATGTGGTGTCCTGACTCACTTTAACTATGTGGTGTTCTGACTATATTTATCTACGTGGTGTTCTGATTCACTTTAGCTACGTGGTGTTCTGACTCTCTTTAACTACGTGGTGTTCTGACTCTCTTTAACTACGTGGTGTTCTGACTCTCTTTAACTACGTGGCATTTTGACTCTCTTTAACTAGGTGGACTTTTGACTCTCTTTAACTACGTGGTGTTTTGACTCACTTGAACTCCGTGGTGTTCTGACTCACTTTAGCTACGTGGTGTTCTGACTCACTTTAACAACGTGATGTTCTGACTCTCTTTATCTACGTGGTGTTTTGACTCACTTTAACTACGTGGTGTTCTGACTCTCTTTAACTATGTGGTGTTCTGACTCTCTTTAACTACGTGGTGTTCTGACTCACTTTAACTATGTCGTGTTCTAACTCACTTTAACTACGTGGTGTTCTGACTCACTTTAACTACGTGGTGTTCTGACTCTCTTTAACTACGTGGTGTTTTGACTCTCTTTAACTACGTGGTGTTCTGACTCTCTTTAACTATGTGGTGTTCTGACTCTCTTTAACTACGTGGTGTTCTGCCTCACTTTAACTACGTGGTGTTCTGACTCTCTTTAACTACGTGGTGTTTTGACTCTCTTTAACTACGTGGTGTTCTGACTCTCTTTAACTACGTGGTTTTCTGACTCTCTTTAACTACGTGGTGTTCTGCCTCACTTTAACTACTTGGTGTTCTGACTCACTTTAACTATGTCGTGTTCTAACTCACTTTAACTACGTGGTGTTCTGACTCTCTTTAACTATGTGGTGTTCTGCCTCACTTTAACTACGTGGTGTTCTGACTCTCTTTAACTATGTGGTGTTCTGACTCTTTAACTACGTGGTGTTCTGACTCTCTTTAACTACGTGGTGTTCTGACTCTCTTTAACTATGTGGTGTTCTGACTCACTTTAACTATGTGGTGTTCTGACTCACTTTAACTAAGTTGAGTTCTGAATCACTTTAATTACGTGGTGTTCTGACTCTCTTTAATTACGTGGTGTTCTGACTCTCTTTAACTACGTGGTGTTCTGACTCTCTTTAACTACGTGGCATTTTGACTCTCTTTAACTAGGTGGACTTTTGACTCTCTTTAACTACGTGGTGTTTTGACTC
>SSNR01000075.1:2256513-2269967 GCA_006937965.1 Callopanchax toddi
CACGTAGTTAAAGAGAGTCAGAACACCACGTAGTTAAAGTGAGTCAGAACACCACGTAGTTAAAGTGAGTTAGAACACGACATAGTTAAAGTGAGTCAGAACACCAAGTAGTTAAAGTGAGGCAGAACACCACATAGTTAAAGAGAGTCAAAACACCACGTAGTTAAAGTGAGGCAGAACACCACGTAGTTAAAGAGAGTCAGAAAACCACGTAGTTAAAGAAAGTCAGAACACCACGTAGTTAAAGAGAGTCAGAACACCACGTAGTTAAAGAGAGTCAGAACACCACCTAGTTAAAGAGAGTCAAAATACCACGTAGCTAAAGTGAGTCAAAACACCACGTAGTTAAAGAGAGTCAAAACACCACATAGATAAAGAGAGTCAGAACATCACGTAGTTAAAGTGAGTCAAAACACCACGGAGTTCAAGTGAGTCAAAACACCACGTAGTTAAAGAGAGTCAAAACTCCAGCTAGTTAAAGAGAGTCAAAATACCACGTAGCTAAAGAGAGTCAGAACACCACATAGTTAAAGAGAGTCAGAACACCACGTAATTAAAGAGAGTCAGAACACCACGTAGTTAAAGTGATTCAGAACTCCACGCAGTTAAAGTGAGTCAGAACACCACGTAGTTAAAGTGAATCAGAACACCACAAGATCCAAAGAAATTCAGAAACAAATGAGAACAAAAGTAAATGAGATCTTTCAGTCTGGTAAAGGTTATAAAGCCATTTCGAAAGCTTTGGGACTCCAGTGAACCACAGTGAGAGCCATTATCCACAAATTGCAAAAACATGGAACAGTGGTGAACCTTCCCAGGAGTGGCCGGCCGACCGAAATTACCCCAAGAGTGCAGAGACAACTCATCCGAGAGGCCACAAAAAACCCCAGCACAACATCTAAAGAACTGCAGGCCTCACTTGCCTCAATTAAGGTCAGTGTTCACGACTCCACTGTAAGAAAGAGACTGGGCAAAAACGGCCTGCATGGCAGATTTCAAGGTGCAAACCACTTTTAAGCAAAAAGAACATTAAGGCTCATCTCAATTTTGCTAAAAAAACATCTCAATGATTGCCAAGACTTTTGTTAAAATACCTTGTGGACCGACGAGACAAAAGTCAGGGCTATACGTTAACTTTTTTAGCTCATAGCAACGGTGCTACAAAGGTTGCAGATTTTGTAGCACAGAACAAAAAGTTGTAGCACCAGCATAAAAATTCAGCTAATAGCCAAAATTAGTACTTACCATTTTTAACACACTGACAAAGTGCTTATAGTGAAAACACAATAACAAGAAACATCTTCAAACATGTTTATGTCAGAGTAATTTNNNNACTTGGTGTTCTGACTCACTTTAACTATGTCGTGTTCTGACTCACTTTAACTACGTGGTGTTCTGACTCACTTTAACTACGTGGTGTTCTGACTCTCTTTAACTACGTGGTGTTCTGACTCACTTTAACTACGTGGTGTTCTGACTCACTTTAACTATGTCGTGTTCTAACTCACTTTAACTACGTGGTGTTCTGACTCTCTTTAACTATGTGGTGTTCTGGCTCTCTTTAACTATGTGGTGTTCTGACTCTCTTTAACTATGTGGTGTTCTGACTCTCTTTAACTACGTGGTGTTCTGCCTCACTTTAACTACGTGGTGTTCTGACTCTCTTTAACTATGTGGTGTTCTGACTCTCTTTAACTACGTGCCCTGCTGAAAAAACCAGCATAGACCAGCATATGCTGGTTCCAGCATATGTTGTGTTTTGGTGCTGGTATGCTGGTCCATAGAGATCCATTAGTTCAACCAGCATAGACCAGCATTTACCAGCATTGAATCATGTTGGTCTACCAGCTAAACCAGCACCAAACCAGCATAGACCAGCACCAAACCAGCATAGACCAGCATTGACCAGCATATAAATCAAGACCATCATGATTTGTTTGCTGGTCTTTGCTGGTCTATGCTGGTTTGTTGCTGGTCTATGCTGGTTTGTTGCTGGTCTATGCTGGTTTGGTGCTGGTCTATGCTGGTTGAACTAATGGATCACTATGGACCAGCATACCAGCACCAAAACACAACATATGCTGGAACCAGCATATGTTGTGTTTTGGTGCTGGTATTCCGGTTTTTTTCAGCAGGGTGGTGTTCTGCATCTCTTTAACTACGTGGTGTTCTGACTCTCTTTAGCTACGTGGTATTTTGACTCTCTTTAACTACATGGTGTTCTGACTATTTTTAACTACGTGGTGTTTTGACTCACTTTAACTACGTGGTGTTCTGACTCTCTTTAACTATGTGGTGTTCTGCCTCACTTTAACTACGTGGTGTTCTGACTCACTTTAACTATGTCGTGTTCTAACTCACTTTAACTACGTGGTGTTCTGACTCTCTTTAACTATGTGGTGTTCTGACTCTCTTTAGCTACGTGGTATTTTGACTCTCTTTAACTAGGTGGAGTTTTGACTCTCTTTAACTACGTGGTGTTTTGACTCACTTGAACTCCGTGGTGTTCTGACTCACTTTAACTACGTGATGTTCTGACTCTCTTTATCTACGTGGTGTTTTGACTCTCTTTAACTACGTGGTGTTTTGACTCACTTTAACTACGTGGTGTTCTGACTCACTTTAACTACGTGGTGTTCTGACTGTCTTTAACTACGTGGTGTTCTGACTCTCTTTAACTACGTGGTGTTCTGACTCTCTTTAACTATGTCGTGTTCTAACTCACTTTAACTACGTGGTGTTCTGACTCTCTTTAACTATGTGGTGTTCTGACTCACTTTAACTACGTGATGTTCTGACTCTCTTTATCTACGTGGTGTTCTGCCTCACTTTAACTACGTGGTGTTCTGACTCACTTTAACTATTTCGTGTTCTAACTCACTTTAACTACGTGGTGTTCTGACTCTCTTTAACTATGTGGTGTTCTGACTCTCTTTAACTACGTGGAGTTTTGACTCTCTTTAACTACGTGGTGTTTTGACTCACTAGAACTCCGTGGTGTTCTGACTCACTTTAACTACGTGATGTTCTGACTCTCTTTATCTACCTGGTGTTTTGACTCTCTTTAACTACGTGGTGTTTTGACTCACTTTAACTACGTGGTGTTCTGACTCACTTTAACTACGTGGTGTTCTGACTCTCTTTAACTACGTGGTGTTCTGACTCTCTTTAACTATGTCGTGTTCTAACTCACTTTAACTACGTTTTGTTCTGACTCTCTTTAACTATGTGGTGTTCTGCCTCACTTTAACTACGTGGTGTTCTGACTCACTTTAACTATGTGGTGTTCTGACTCACTTTAGCTACGTGGTGTTTTGACTCACTTTAACTACGTGGTGTTCTGACTCTCTTTAACTATGTGGTGTTCTGACTCACTTTAACTATGTGGTGTTCTGACTCACTTTAACTACGTGGTGTTCTGACTCACTTTAGCTACGTGGTGTTCTGACTCTCTTTAACTACTGATGTTCTGACTCTCTTTATCTACGTGGTGTTCTGACTCACTTTAGCTACGTGGTGTTTTGACTCACTTTAACTACGTGGTGTTTTGACTCACTTTAGCTACGTGGTGTTTTGACTCACTTTAACTACGTGGTGTTTTGACTCACTTTAGCTACGTGGTGTTCTGACTAACTATGTGAGATTCTGACTCTTGCATGGTGTTCTGAGTCTTTAGCTACGTGATGTTTTGACTATATACTGTAACCATGTGGTGTTCTGACTCTGTAACCTTGTTCTTTTTTGACCTGCTTTGTTTTAAAACAAAGACAAAACAATAAAATGAAACAAGTTAAATGAAGATATTAATTTGTGGTTACCTGAAATCTCAATCCAGACCTTTTTCTCTTTGTAGATGGAATAGTTTTAGTCTTATTGTTTTCTCTACCTTTTTTATATTGATAGAGCTGTTACTACATTTTTCCTTTTGTTTCCATTCATCTTATTTTCTCCAATCAAAGGCTGTTTAACTTCCTACAACAGATATTATTTGTCATAAGTTTTCCATAGACAGCCATTTCAGACAATAATATCAAATTTTAAAAAATTGGCTTATACATATTTTGTCATGCTTTTAATGCTCAAAGTTGAGACCCTTATGTGTTCTGAGAGATGGTGAATTGGATCCAGTTGTGAGGTTCTCCTACTGCATCAAAACTTCCCACTTTTCATTTTCAATTGATGAAAGTCTTTAGAGCTTTTAAGCCTGGGATCACTTACACTTACACTACTAAAAATACTCAACATGTTTTCATTAAAGCAGAGTTTAATCACTTTACATCCACATTTTTGTGTGTAGCAAAGTCTTTTCTCATAAAAGATGTCAGGCGTCTAATGGTGTACAGAATATTATGAATCAATATTACCATTTCTATGGAATCCTGGAGTAAAATCTGGAACAAAAGTGCTTTCTTACATGTAATACAATTGATGTTTTAATGCCTGATTAAAGGGCATTCTCAGACTTTACCAAGTCCCTACTGTATTTTCAGGAAAGCATGAAAGATTGATGCATCCTGACTGTTTGTACATCTGCAGTGGCAATAAATTACTTGTGCAGCTCCCCTGTGGTTCCACCTATACCTCAGCAGTTGCTGCACAGAGAGCTCGCAGCACTGCAGACAGCCTCTCACACCTTATGAGCTGTACTCAAGCAGCATCACAGATTTAGAAAGGAGGCTCTTTATGCACAGCTCATGCTGCAGCATAATGCTTCAGATCAAACTGGGGCCTCGTGCACATGGACTCCATGAATTTCCTGCAAACGGAAAATGGAGTACACACAAATCTAGATGTATCAAACAGTTTGTAGACATGGGTCCAAACACATTTCTTTTGTAATTAAATATAAATTCGTAATACCAGACCCCACCTCCTGACATGCCTCCATTTAAACGTTCTTTTTTTTTCTTCCCATGTCCTGTCCGGCTAGCCTAGTATACTAGACTGTCAGTTCTGATCTACAGAAATTTGGTCTAGCCACGCTCATTGGAACCTCTGCAGCCCACTGGTCAGTCTCGTACCGGGCCAATCACAACACCTAAATGGGTTGGAGGGCGGGATTAGCCGATGACATCAGCGCTCCGGCTGAATTTAAACAACATGGCTGCAGCTCGGGAACCGCGTTCATTTGAAACATCTTTATTATCAAGTTTGGATTTGGGCATTTCTTTAAGATGTAAACAAATAGAGGAACTTAAGTCTTTTATTTTGAAAGAGGATTTATTGGCCACTTTGCAGACTTTGTAAAAAATGAACATCAGCTTTAGTTTGGTTCATATATTGTGCAACATATAAGGCATATATGATTTATTCCTGAAAGTGGCACCTTTCATATTCTTTTCATACATGATAATAAAGAAGATCATATAATAACTATATAAAAACTATGTATGAGGTTTATAAGAAAAGTACATGTCAAAGTATGTTTTCCATATATGTTCCATATATTTTCTGCAGTATTTTCTGTTTTAATGACATATACTTTACATATAAAAAACATATATATAACAGCTTTAGTTTATATATGTAAAGTATATGTCATTATAACAGAAATGTACAAAAAAACTGCAGAAAATATATGGAATATATATACTATATATATACAGACTATATATGTAGATATATAGTCTGGTTTACCAGGCTACTGTCCGGCAGTATAGCAATCAGAATTGATGTCTGAGTGTCAGGAACAAGCTTAACGGATTTACTGTCCCAGGTGGTATGTTACTGCCGCTAATATAATGCTCTACCTGATATATATTTAAATTTTAAAAAAAAGTTTATTAGAATCGTTTGTTGGTTTGATTTGGACACAGAGACGGAAATGAAGGGGAAGGGTAAAGACAGAAAGCATTTAAATATTCTAATAAAAGCTAATAAGTCCTGCAGGTGTGCTTTTTCTTTCTGATCAAAAAACATGTCGATCCAGATGGGAATAAGGAGAAACTTTCCAGAAGTCAAGTCGGAGACTCTTTTAGACGAGATGAAAGACGTTGAACTTGGAGATGGGCATGCTGTCCTCTGCATCAAGACAAAAGCTGAAGCTAAACTCCAGCCTACCTTAGTGGGTTTTTGCAAGCATACGCTCCCACCAGGTCCTTAAGGTCCTCTGACCAAGGCCTGCTTAAAGTCCCAAATAACAGACTTAAAGGTGTGATTGACTAAAAAACCTTTTCTTTTTTTTTCATGTTTTTTCTGATTAATATTGGTCACTCTGAGCTTTTCATGCAGGCTGAACATGAAAACAGTCTTCTACATGGATCTCCAGTGATTTCCTCTCAAAATTTTTTCAGGTTGAAATGCTAGGATTAACAAAACCTTGCAGATGTACGGCACAACGCGAATTTGCATAAATGGTCTGGCCCATCTTGGCTGGCCACGCCCCACAGACAGGCCCTGATAATGTACAGGCTAGATATGGCTTTATAGCGTAGTAAACTAGACCGTCAGTTTTGCTCTGCACACTTTCCACATATCCACATTTATAGTCTGGCTTGTCAGTCAAATGACTAGAGCCTTGGAGCCTTGTGTGGTCTGGGAGCCCCATTGGCTAGTAAAACATATATTATTTTATTTAAATTTACATGCAAGAATATTCTTAAAGTGAATTGACCCACAAAGTCTTAAGCGATGCAGCTTTTTTGTGATCTTGACTCACGTTACCTGACCCTTCATGTTCATGTATAGAAACGGAACAAAATCACATCACTGAGCCATAACATATTGGCTTAAGACACCGCCTCTGATGCGGGAGACCCAGGTTTGAGACCAGGTTGAGTACGAGTCGATTTTTAAATTTTTCTATAGGAATGTTTTTTGCACCGAGGATAAGAATCCTTTAAAAACAGCTATTGGGTAAGTTTGCAACATGTTTTTGCTGCGAAATTAGCAGTTTTTCTGAGGTCTTAGTGGTTAGCCACACATGCTAATGTTAACATACTGTAGCAAATCCATGTCCTACGGACAGCTTTCACCTTGGTTTGGGTGTCATAGCAGAACGTTCTGCACTTTTAGGAGAAAATGTAAGTTCACTTGTAGGTTTTACCATTCTGAAGCATTCATTGACAAATGCTGAGGAAGTGGTTCTTCTAATTTCACCTTCGCCCTGAGCCCAATAAACTAGACTGTCAAAGTGCTTTGGGTGCCCTGAAAAGCACTATATAAATCCAATCCATTATTATTATTATTATTATTATTATTATTATTATTATTATTATTATATATAGTCTGGCTTGCCAGGCTACCTCGCCCTCGGATTCAGGATCAAATACCTAGGGCCAATCAGAAGTGAGGGTTGTGCATATCATTAATAATAATCAGGAAACCTGCTGTTTCAAGCAGACCTCTGAATCAGTAAACTTCTGCATCAGAGAATAGAAGCATCAGAGCTTTTTTCTTTATAAAAATGACTCATAAGGCATTGATTACTAGAGAACACTGCAAAAGTATAAAAACCAACGAGTAAACCACACCTTTTAAAGCTTTCTCCATAACTCCAAGATTTGTAAATTCTTCTTCACTCTCACTGAGATCAGTGACTAAGTGGTTTCATTTGAAAAGCGGCTAAGTATTTAAGAATTTTTTTTAACCCCGTGTCCTGTCCGGCTGTGGAGCAAACAGAATAATGTCTGAGTGCCAAAAACAAGCCCAACAGTGTTGCTGTTTCAGGTGAGAGGTTACAGCCACTGCTATAAAACTCCTCCTGATTTTTGTTTAAATATAACCCCCAAAATCTTTATTAGAATATTTTTATGGTTGATTGGACACGGAGCCTGAAAGTGAAGGGAAGGGTACAGAAAGAGGGATGGGGAGAAAGGGAACAGAAAAAGAAGAGAACAAGAGACGTGAAGAGTCCACTTCTAGACCTGTAAATAAAGCACAAACAAACAAAACAGGGAGAAAAGATACAACAGCAACAAACAGCCTATGAATATACAACAGTTGTGATATTCTTCAAATGTATACGTATACACCAGTTCAAGAGAGTTCAGTGTCAACCACAGCCCCAGTCAATGTGTCTGAAAACACCTGAGTCCGTCTTTATGTGAACACCTTGTGATCACCTGTGTGTGTATATATGCGCGCTTGTTGATGTAAGGTTTCTCTATTGAAACATTCAATAATAAGTTCGAGGAGCCACAGACCCGCCCCCAAGGCCCACGGAGGACGCGGAGGAGCTCCGGGCCCCAGACGTCCAGAGGCCACCCAGGGCACGGACACCCCAGGGAGATCGCCGTCAGGGCAGTCGCTAAACTCTCCCCCAGAGGGCGCAGAGGCTCACCCCACGT
Source organism: Callopanchax toddi (assembly GCA_006937965.1). NCBI lineage: Eukaryota > Metazoa > Chordata > Actinopteri > Cyprinodontiformes > Nothobranchiidae > Callopanchax > Callopanchax toddi. The sequence continues at coordinate 2,264,802 of SSNR01000075.1, forward strand.
GGGCCCCCCGGCAGTCGCCGCGCTAGAGCCCCTGGGGGGTCACGGCTAGGAGCTCACAGGCACCGCCTGCAGCCGGCCATCCAGGGTAGATCTAGCCGGAACCAGAGACCCGAGACCCAGGAGCGAACCGGCCCCAGCAGAGGCCCGACCACCCCCGGGGGCCCAGATCCCACCAGGCAGCCACAGGAAGAAGAGCAGGCAGACGCACCCAGCCCCAGACCCAGACCCCAATCTTTATAAATCTTTCTATGAGTTTGCCCTAGTTTTAAACAGTTTTTTTTCCATAAAAATTAGCCTATGTTTATTGTGCTTTAACTTATGTTGTCCTGTAAAATGCTTTGTGATATATATCTCAAAAAATGCTGAATAAATACTTACTTTGCTTACTTAGTAAAGGACAGCCTGTCAGAGTCAACAAATCTATTGACTAAGGTCAGTTAGACTTCCCACAGGAAACATCTTTTGATCCAACATGAATGATCACTTTTTTGACTGACGTTGGGATGGAGCACAGCAGACCTGGAAGTTTCTCCAGAATAGCAGGGATGGTGTCTGATGGAAAACACTTTGTGATGAAATTGTAGTGGCAGCAGCCGGTTGATTCTATCCTTCTCTCACTTCTGGGATGTTCTGGTCCAAAATGCCCCAGCATGCATGAATGGAGGATTCAAGAAAGTTTGGCGAGACAGACAGCCACATTGTCACAATTTTTTATTGCCACAATATATAGCTTTACAGTGGTCAATCGCTATAACATGGTTCACCTATCGTGGACTCGCAGTTTCACAGATTTTTTTTGTGCAATTTTGCATGCTTTTTTTTTTTTTTTTTAACAGCACATTGTGTTCTCTGACCTGACCAATGTCAGTCGATTTCCTCCATATAGCGCGGTTGCCTGAGTGTCGCCGAGTGCAGTGCATCCTGATTCCTCTCTGGAGAATGTGCTCTGCGCGCTGGACTACCCAAGAACCGGCATCCTGCAGCTGGAGTTACGCACTGCATGCTGGACTACCCAAAATCCACGGGGCCTCCCCTTGCTAGGAGTTATGCGCTGCATGCTGGACTACCTAGAACTGTGGTGCCTCACTGCTGGAGTTGTGCACTACGAGCTGGACTACCCAAGAACCGTGGTGCCTCTCCGGTGGACCGCAGACCAAGTTGCAACCTCATGCTCCTTTCCTTCATGAGAGCACAGTGGAAGGTAAAAAAGCAGCTTCTCAGCAGGTGAGGAGCTGCACGCAGCAGCTGCAAGCTTTTTACCACGACTAAACACACGGTGTCCGTCAGACGCCATCAATACATCAATTAAATTATTTATTCTGCCATTCTGATGGTCCGGTAGTATTTAAACAAGAGAGAATGGTGTGAAAATGTTAATGCCTGTCTCAGAAACGTATATAATGTGTATAGTGAGGGGTTTTACAGCCTTAAAACATCTGGACCAGCCGTTTTCCTGATCCAGCAGTACTCCTTTAGCTTTAGCTTAGCGTAAAACACTGTAAGTGAATAGTAACAACTAGCATTGTGAGAAAAAAATCCTTAAAACTCACTTAGTAGAGATACTAATGATACTAATTCTGTCTAGAGACCTCAGTAAACATATCGACTGCAAGTGAAATTAAAGGTGTGGTTTTCTGGGTTATTTTATAGTTTTGCACTGTTCTCTAGTGTAATTCAATGCTATCTGTGTAATTTTTATAAAGAAAGAAGCTTTGATGCTTATAATAGAAGCTTTATAAGTTTCCCATCTGACACCTGAATTTGAAACAGCAGGATTCCCATTAGTATTCATGATATGCACAGCACTCACATCTGATTGGATGACCGAAACGTCAATACTCCGCCCCCTTATTCAGACTGAAATGTCCCGATACTTTGGAAAGTGAAAGAGTGAAAAAGATAAACACCCAGGTAACAAACAGTAGCTAGTCTTTACTGAAGATTAGCTTTGAGAAAAAAAAATCAGCTTTGAGGGAGCCTGCTTCCTGCTATCACTCATTTCCTCAGCTTTCCTCCTCTTTTTCCTCCTGTTGCTGTCTGTCTCACCCGCTCTCCCCTCTGAGGAGGAGGAGGGGGGATTGCGCAGCGTGGTGCTGACCGCAGCTTAAACACACACACAGAGGGAGGGGAAAAAAAAACAGAGAGAGAGGGACCGGCCGTCACCGGCAGCAGCCAGCCAGGTATATCGCCGAGTTGGCAACACTGCGCCTTGTTCCGCCATGTTGAATTTTCAACAAAAACAAAAGCTAGCAGCAGGGTGGACCGAAAGGCGTTACCATCTCAGCCAGTACACGTTGTGACGTCAAACCGGGCACAAATGCAGATCCGCATTTTTAAGTTTCATTTCTTACAAATTCTGTTTTTTCTTAATAACCAGGGAACAGAGAGTTTTCATGTTTGGCCTACATGACAGGCTCAGGGGGACCTATTAGAAACTATGAAAACCTGAAAAAAAGGAATCTGACAAAAAATCACCCCTTTAAAAAGACTCAGGACTACTTTATGACAAAAAAAAAAACTGCTGTAAGCCTCCGCTGAATGGCGCAAGGACATGACGTAGCATCCTCAAAGACACCTAAGTCCTTAAATACAAATACTGGCTACTAGGCTAAATCTGGTAACGTTTTCTGAAGATAATCTCTGTGCAGCTCCCGACTTTGTGTTATTTTTCATCATCTGTGAGGTTTGCTAACAACGTTCGGATACGTGTTTACAGATGTAGGTCTCCTTGGTCTTTTTTACCATTCACTTACAGTGTTTTACGCTAAGCTAAAGGAGTACTGCCGGATCAGGAAAACAGCTGGGCTGTTTACAAATTGTTTTTGCCCACTTATCTACCTATGAGGAAAATGGCAATAGACAAAAAAAAAATCACTTTCTGGTGGAGTATCCTATTAAGAGGCATGAAAAAAATGTTTTAAGCTAATTTGTTTTTGAAATTACTTATTGCAGCTTTAAACTTTTCAAATGGAACAGAGGAGAAGATTCCAACTTAGAATGAATGATGGATAGAAATCTGAAAATTATATGACCAGCTGTTAATATTTTAGATTTAATGCCTTATAAAAATCTGATTTAAAAATAATCCATTTTATAATTATTACTTAATTCACTGCATTAAATCTATGTGGAAAAAGACATCTGGAAGAAAGAAAGGTCTGGCAGTAAAAATGACAGTGAAAAGAATCCAAATGTCAGTTGAAACATCGATAAAGTCAAAACCAGAAAAATGTTGAAACTTCTTAAAACAATGAAATATTTTTAGATGAAAGTAAAAATACTGGGGCAGCATATAGCTCGGAAGGTAGAGTGGCTGTCTGGGCAAGACATGTCTGCTGAAGGTGGCCAGGAGGTGGTGCTGATTGTATGGCAGCTCCTAGCTTTACAATGTAGCTTACTGTTACTTACTGCCACTTCTACTTCAGGCTCTGAACAGGACGGCTGCTCTTTTCTCTGCTCCGCTGTATGTCTGCTTTTTTCTGAGCAACTCTCTCCCACCAGAACTGAAGAGAAACAAAAGGAACAGACACACGTCAAAGAAGCTCTCCAGACCTGCAGTTACCCAAACTGGGCCTTCGCTAAATCAAGAATGAAATCTGGAAAAGACTCCACAGCAGCTAAAAAAGTCAAGGACAACAAGCGCAAAAGCACCGTCATTCCAAACATAGCAGGAGTCTCAGAGAAACTGAGAAGAATTTTCTCCAAACACAGCATCCCAGTAAAGTTCAAACCCAACAACACCCTCAGACAGAAACTGGTTCATCCTGAGGACAAGACTCCCAAACAGAAGATCAGTGGTGTTGTTTCTGCAGTCCAGTGCAGTGAGGACTGTTCAGACCTTTACATTGGAGAAACAAAACAACAACTACACAAACGCATGTCTCAACACTAGGGCTGGGGGAAACCGATTATTTTTAAAACAATTATTCGGGTGATTATCTTATCGAATAGTCGACTATTCTAATGGATAATTAGACGATTATTCTAATGATTATTTTTCTGTGGCACGATTAATAAAAACCATAAAATTTCAAATAGATACTCTCCCCCCCCAAAAAATATTTAATATAGAAAGGTAGAAAAATCTGGTATAGAATCTGGACTTTACAATTGTTTTCAGAGACTTGCATTAATACTAAAGTTTAATGTTGGGGCGGCGTACATCTCAGTTGGTAGAGTGGCCAGTCTGGTAACCAGAGGGTCACTGGTTCAATCCCTTGCTCCGGCTGGGTTAGATTGTCATTGTGTCCTTGGGCAAGACGCTTCACCCACCTTGCCTGTGTGAATGTTGGTGGTGGTCAGAAGGGCCGATGGTGCAGAATGGCAGCCTCGCTTCTGTCAGACTGCCCCAGGGCAGCTGTGACCACAGATGTCTGTTGTAGTTTACCACCACCAGTGTAAATGTGTGTGAAAGAATAATGGAGCTTCTGTCAAAGTGCTTTGGTGTCTTGAAAGGTGCTATATAATTCCAACCCATTATTATTATAAATCCCCCCAAAATAGTTCTAAATAACAAAAACATGATGAAAGAGTCCTGCATGCTGTGATGTGGATAATGAAATTAACAGTAGAGAAATAGACATTTAAGGCAGATTTAATCCATTACAGATAAACTGGATGCTACAATCACTTTTTGGCAGGTAAAAAACTCAGTTTGAAGTTATTTGATGTGGTAAAAAAAAGACAGTTGATGTTTTAATCAGGTCACCTGTAAATTAAATCTAATCCTTTATGGTCAGGTGAACAGATGAGAAGGTTTCTACAGGGTGAGCCTCTGAAAACGGCTGTAAAGTTAAAGGAGACAGACCTCTGATGACAGATCAGTGTGTTTTAGTTTAAATGTTTAATTGGACAAAATTCATCCTGATAACTTTATCAACCATCAATGAGCTCAGAGCTCATCTCATCTGACTTGTCTGGGCTTCTGAGGGAAGTTGTGACATGCAGGCTTTAGTAATTCCCCCCCACACACACACACACACACACCCCTGTGGTGTGCCTTGTGATAATTTTCAACGACAAAGTGTACCTTCACTCAGTAAAGGTTGAAAAACACTGCCTTAACTCAGCCCTGTACACTTTAGCTCAACATTTATAATGCTGTAAGCCACATTAGGTTCATCACTACTGCTGCCTATTATTTTCAACACAACTTACCTGCAAAAA
>SSNR01000075.1:2269977-2289411 GCA_006937965.1 Callopanchax toddi
AGAGAAATATTGCTGTTAACAGGAGCTACTCGGCACACGATCTGTACACTTCCTCATCCCATGCTGACTGAACTCAGTCTGCCCAGGCGTCAGCTACTAATACCTCAGGTACTGAGCGCCCTCTGCTGGCGACAACTGGTATCGCTATAACCAATGGCAAAAAGACATTACCAGTAGCTTTACTAATGAAGAGTGACTTTAAGCATAAAAATGAAATGGGGGGCTACTATTTTCATGTATTTCACAAGATCATTGTGCCACACATGCATGGGGAGAACATGCAACTCCACGCAAAAAGACTGCAGCCGGGATTCAAACCTGCAACCTTCTTGCTGCGAGGCAACAGTGCTAACAACTGCTCCACCATGCAGGCCTTTTGTTAAGAGCCATTCAGTCCCTGTACCAGAGGAGTGTGAGTTTGGTCCGCAATAAGTCAGACCAGTTTCCAGTGAGGGTTGGACAGCGCCAGTGCTGCCCTTTGTCACAGATTCTGTTCATAACCTTTATGGACAGGATTTCTTGACACAGCCGTGGTGTGGAGGGTGCCAAGTTTGGTGGCAGGAGAATCTCGTCTCTGCTTTTTGCAGATGATGTGGTCCTCCTAGCTTCATCAGGCTCTGACCTTCAGCTCTTGCTGGGGAGGTACGCAGCTGAGTGTGAAGCGGCTGGGATGAGGATCAGCACCTCCAAGTCTGATACCATGGTTCTCAGCTGGAAAAGGCTGGCTTGCCAACTCCGGGTTGGGACAGAGGTCCTGCCTCAAGTGGAGGACCTCAAGTATCTTGGGATATTGTTCACGAGTGAGGGAAGGAGGAGGTGAGAGATCAACAGGCAGACTGGGGCAGCATTTGCTGTGTTTCAGACACTGAACTGGTATGTTATGCTAAAGGGGTAGGTGAGCCAGAATGCCCTATGGTCATGAGCTTTGGGTAATGATCATAAATGTATTTATATATTTAGCAGACCTGACCGTTTGTATAAATGTAGAATTCTTCTGTATATTTAGTTAGTTCTGATGTAAATAAATCTAAAGATTCATTCAAACGAAGTTGTAGTTTTTACTCCAGTGAAGAATTTCACAGAAGACTATAACCGTGAATTTGTCCGGACCAATCAAAAGCTTCAGCGTTAACGTGCATATGTAACATTTACAAACGTGTTTATGACAAACTCTAACCCATGGAGAACTAACAATGACCTCGTCCTCTACAGAAAGGGGGGTGATGTTTATTTAAGACATTTCATGTCAACTGTTGAGTCTCTGTGTTCTCTGACTCCTAACACCAGCTATCTCCCTTTTCTGCTTGAACGGCGTGAATGTGTGTCCATGTTCATGCCCCCTTAACCATGTGTTATTAACCATGTGTTATTAACCATGTGTTATTAACCATGTGTTTTATTGATAAACAGACTTGGTTGAGTTGTTGACGTCACCTGCTGTACTCCAGTCAGCTGTGCGTCCATCCTGGTAAACAACTAAGCCAGAGTTCCTTTATTTTTCAGCCTAATGCTGTATTCCTTTAGTAAAATTATGCACACATTCCACTCTGGTGGAGGTAAACTACAACAGACGTCTGTAGTCACAGCTGCCCTGGGGCAGTCTGACAGAAGCGAGGCTACCATTCTGCGCCATCGGCCCTTCTGACCACCACCAACATTCACACACAGTCACACAGGTAAGGTGGGTGAAGTGTCTTGCCCAAGGACACAATGACAATTTAACTCAGATGGAGCTGGGGATCAAACCGGCGACCCTCTGGTTACCAGACTGGCCACTCTACCAACTGAGCTACAGGCCACCCTAAGATTAGTCTTGGAAATAGGGGGTCGTCTTATAATCGGGGTCGTCCTATATTCGTATAGTTTAAACTGATAGTGGGTCTATAGGTCAGCTGTGGTATCGTTTATTATTATCACATTTTGTATATTGCCTCTTTCAGGTGCTGACATCAAACAAGAGAAACAGCAATGAATACCAGGAACAGTTTTAGTCCCAGAGCAAACATGTCCTTTTAAATTTTGTTGTTCCTTTATAAAAAGTGACAATGACAAAAGATTTTGATTTAATTTCAAGACCTTGTTTGTCCTTTGATTTCTGTTATGTCCCACAACATTCGTGTTATATCATGCAGCAGGGATGTTTTTACAGCTTTTGTTTCTCTGGTCTTCTGTACAGACATCCATGATGAGAATGGTTTAAAACCAGTAATGGTTTACATACACGGAGGTTCCTTTGTGGAGGGAACAGGAAACATGATCGACGGCAGTATCCTGGCCAGCTATGGAAACGTCATTGTCATCACAATCAACTACCGCCTTGGAGTTTTGGGTAAGTCCACAGCGTCTGACTTTGTTTGGAATTGACAGATGCTATGATGAATGGTGGTGCAGGTCTTTTAAGGACTGTTGACCTGCTCTGTGTGATACATCAGACTGCAGAGAAATAGCTTGATTCATTAAGACACCATTTATCACACGGAGGGTTCTGGGTGTCCTCCTTTATTACATCAAATTTAACTGACTCAAATCAAATCCAGTAAAACAAATCTGATCTAATCTAATGATGGTAAAGGAGATTATGATAGTGACTCATCATCATAATCTGGTATATGCAATGTTACATACCCCACCCAACCACCTACGTAATGTAACGCATGTGATGATGGTAATGATAAAGATAATGGTGGTAGTGTTGATTTTGATAATGATGTTGGTAATGATGATTATGGTAATGATGATGATAGTGATGATGGTGATGATTAAATATGATGATGATGGTCATGGTGACGTTGATGGTTTTGATGATGATTATTATGTTGATAATGACCATGATGATGATGCTGGTGGATATCTGCCCATACGATACTATTCCGATACCAGAGCTCTGTTTGCTATAATATCTCAAATTATCTAATGCTGCTGCAAGAAGACCTGGCCTGCATGCATGCATACAAGTGATGGGATGTATGGCTCCACCAGAGTGTGAATGAGTGAGTGAATGAATAATGCAACTCTGTGTCCTAAAACACACTATATAAAACTGATGTATTATTATTATTATTATTATTATTATTATTATTATTATTATTATTTGAAAGGAGCCGTTCATTGTGGAGCCATTCACCTCAAAGTGCCGTTCAAAAAACTGGCTCTTCAATGGTATTTTGCAATATTTTGAAAAAGAAATGTCATGTGGAACTATGTTTGGGGACACTTTTTATTGCGACACCTACATGTGCATTGCTAATTAGCTTCCTAGATAGAACTGATGGGTTCATGTTGCTATGCTCATTGATGTTTTTTTAAAAATTATATTTATTTTCTTTTTAAACTTAAACACACACAAAAAGAGAGAAAAAATAATAATAAAAGAAAGAAAGAAAGAAAAAGCTCAGCGTAACAGATCTGGATGCCATACAGGGTACATATTACAGCACATTCACAGCTATTCAGTCTATAATACTGCTGTTTAATATAGAAGCCAAAGTAGAATTAGTAAAACGGAGATAAGGAGTCCAAGTTTGTAAGAAGTGTCTTTTTGTGGAGTGGAGGAGGCAAGTCAAGTATTCCAGAGGGAAGAGCTCCATGATGAGTTTGTGCCAAGAAGTTTTAGAAGGAGGTTTGTCACTGATCCATGAAAGAAAAATATTCTTACATGCAGCATAAGTGAGGATGTCATATAGTCTTCTCAATCTAGGATTGATTTTACTCTCTCTGAAACCCAAAATCAACGAGACAGGGTCACAGGATAAGAGTGAGAGCAGTGAGAGCAGACGTGTCCTTTCCAGCTCTCTATTGTGGTCTAATTTTGTGGCTTTTGTGGCTTAATTTCTTGGGGAAAACTCACCCCTTTGTCACTGATGTTGGATTACACTGGATTATATTATTTTGGGGGAATATTTGGATCTCTAAAGGACTTTTAACAGACTAAACTCCGATCCGGCAGAGAACGCTCCGCTGCAGCTGTAGCCTTGAAGGTATCTGCATGTCGCTGCTACCACTTCTTCTTCCTCACAATGATGAATCTATGCTTCTTAATAGGGCTGGGGGAAACCGATTATTTTTAAAACGATTATTCGGGCGATTATTTTATCGAATAGTCGACTATTCTAATGGATAATTAGATGATTATTCTAACGATTATTTTTCTGTTGCACGATTAATAAAAACCATAAAATTTCAAATAAATACCCCCTCGCCCCCAAAAAATGTAATAAATGACTTAAATGTAAAACTGTTTTCAAAGCCAAACATCTTCTGCTTCAAACAGAATCAAAGCAGTGTTCTACAACATGGAAGAGCTGTCAGTATTTACTCTTTTACAGTACAATAACTCTAGTTTAAAGGTTTGGAAAAAATACTAAGTTGTAGTACTAAACAAAACACTGTGCGGTTCACAGCAGACATTCCTGAGTGTTAGTTAAACTATTTCATAGTCCCAAAATAAAACTGAACTGCTGTTCTGTTAGTGTGTGCAGTATAGCACTGTGTTCCTCCCTCATCTCCTCCTCTGTATTACACTCTGAATCGCTGTAGAACAGGAGGAGTCATTATATTTATATTTGGCTAAAGAAACTACCTATTANCTCCCCAGGACCAGGTTCTGGGTTTTCCCGGTCTGAACGGATCTGGGTCTGGACCTCCATTTGGTGATGCCTGCTGCAGAGGAACGTGTTGCTCTTTGGTGAGCCTAGCTTTTTTTTTTTTTTTGCTTACAATCGTCCCTGTTGCTGAGAACAAACGTTCAGAAGGTCCATGTAGGATTTTACCACAGCAGCAGCAGCCAGGGCGGTGAGTCTCTTCATTCTCCTTCCTGGAGCGGGTTTCTGTCCTTTGCTGCTTTAAAGTATTCCTAAAACTTTGAGGTAGAGCGGCGGGTTGTGTTCTGGTGACATGTAGAGCTTGGGAGTGCAAGCTGCTGAACCTGAAAGCTGTTAGAGACGGAGTTCGGTTCTCCATGCGGCTTTGTTTTGGTTCCCCGCGTGCGTGTGGTGCGCGCGCGCGAAGCGTCGACTTCCGGATTTGACGTCGACGTTTTTTAAAAATCGATTCGTCGACGTCATCGACGAATCGCTCCAGCTCTACTTCTTAAAGCACATAGAAAGATCGCTATGGCAAGCCGTTTGAGCATTTATTATATATCCTTGATATCAAGTGACATAACGGTTAACTAGTTCGCGACTACACTTGACTAGTTCAAAATTTGCCACAACTAGTTCAGAAAAACAATGTACTAGTTGAGTAAAAATTCTTACTAGTAAGAATTTTTTGCCAACTAGTCACACTTTTGGTCAACTAGTTGAAGCTAAAACTACACTAGTCAGCCAAAAAACTGCACTAGTAGGCCAAAATCCCCTACTAGTAGGCTTTTTTATGCACTAGTTGACTCCTAGACTGAACTAGTTGATGACTTTGCCATACATGTTAACAAGTAAGCACTAAAAAACATTACAAGTTAACTAGTTCATGCAAATTCCACCTACTAGTGAGCTAGTGACTGTTCAAAATGCGCACTAGTCGACTAGTGCACCTAAAAAGTGTCAACTAGTTAACTAGTACAGCCTAAAAAGTCAACATGTTAACTAGTTGACGCTATTTTGGCCTTACTAGTTCACTAGTGCAACCAAAAAACTGTCAACTAGTTCACTAGTGCGCCAAAAAATTGTCAACTAGTAAACTAGTAAGCCTTAAAATGTCAACTAGTCAACTAGTGCACTTAAAAAGTGTCAACTAGTTAACTAGTTCGGCCTAAAATATCAACTAGTCAACTAGTAGACACTATTTTGTCCTTACTAGTTAACTAGTGCGCATACAAATGGTCAACTAGTCAACTAGTGCGCATAAAATGTCTACATGTTAACTAGTAAGCATTAAAATGGCCACTAGTCGACTAGTGCGTCTCTTTGTTTCCACACATGNAGACGGGAGTCACCTTGGGGTTGACTGTCTTTTCTGTACTCGCTGCGGCTGGAGTCTGAGGGAGAGACTGCTCGGGCCTCACAGCTGGGAGGCCTGCAGCTTCCTCATCAAGGTAGAAATATTTGGCGATAGCTCTACGTAGCCTGTCAAAGTCACTCTTCGTGTGTGGTGACTGACGGTCAATAAACATACCCACCGTCATGTCTGAGGTCATTTCAAGAAGAAAGATCTTGTCCTCTAAACATGTGTCAGGGTAGTTTTCCATGAGCCTGTCAAATTTCCTGAAATAAGCAGATAGCTTTTTTGGGTACCTTGGTTCAGGTACAAACTTTCCCATTTTTACTATAAAGTCAGCAATTTCACCTGTGGTGAGGCGTCTACCCTCTTTTATCTGTTTTTGTTCAGACATGTTTATTCTGATGAAGATAATTCACTGAAGGAGAAAGAAAGAGTTAAGCTAAACCAATGGAATGAAGTGATGTGTCTCTGAGACAAAGAGTTAAACGAGGCGATGGAAGACGGATAAAAGCGGCGTTGTTTAGCGGAATCAGCGGATATTTACCTATTTAGCGGTTAGCTCGGGGGACGTACTCAGCCGATGCTACCGAAACTCGTCGTGAAAACGCACGAGATTTTTGACGAAGGACAACAGGTCTCTACCTGGTTTGTCTCTGGACGTCGGATTTAGGTCACGCGTTCTTGGACGTCGTGTTAACCGTCTGATAAACAGCTTAGAACTTAGCCGGAACCTTATTGTCTCCACGTCGGAAAACTTTTGTCACCAAGCATACACAAGTTACACAACAGACATTTAACTGTGAAAACAGACATGAAGTGAAACAGCTTAACAAGGATCAGACTTGGCTTCAGTGATGAGGTGGCAACGCTTATCTTATCAGCAAGGACTGTGTGTGCTTCTTGGCAGGGAAAATGGAGTTCAGTCATTAAACAGCTTATTGTTATTAATCCTTTTTTAGGTATTAATTTTGTACTTAAAAACTGGTTTGCAATGCCATTACAGTTTAAAACCTGGCTGGCCACGGCATTATGTTTTAAAACCTGGCGTAGCTCGTCATTATGTAGCGTTTTGAAATAACTATTTAGTTATTTTAACTACACCCTCTGTAAATTCACTAATAAGTTTTGGAAGTTTTATATGGAGAAAATATCTCCAATACTATCACTTATATTTAGTGTTTACAGGAATTATCTAGGTTCTTTGAAAGAGTACAGTGAATTGAAATACCTTATTAATAACGTGAACTGAGACCAGATAAGGATTGAACAACCATTTAATTTGAAAAACCTAAGAACACAGACAGATAAGACAGTTTGAAAGTTTGATGTAACCACAATTAATATTCTTAAACATGTTGAGGATGTTAAAGATGGTTAATTGTGAGTTTTAACGGACCGTAGCATATGTTTTAATGACTAGGGAAGTTAGTTAATTTAGTTAACTTAGTTGGGACTTTAAGAGTCAATTTAGGCTAATCTGAGTTTGGAATGGGATTTAGTTTTGGCTTAATTTAGAGTGGAAGAATTAAGCTTTATCAAAGCAAACCTCTCGATCAGAAAGTGGTGTTTCGCTCACTGACAGGTGGACGCTCCTAGATCTGGCAGGCGTTGGTTTCTCCACGAGCTGAGGCTGGAGTCCCCAGACTCGGAGTGGTGGTCCTGGAAGGCGTGGCCGCCGAGGACCTCGCCGGACAGTCCGTGGATACGTCCCGGTCAGCAAGGGAGGCATTTCAGCAGGCATGCTGAATTCATTTCTGATCTCCCCCGTGGTGAGGGAGAGACGAGAGGCCTTGTTCAAAGCTGATAAGGGTTCAGCTAAGATAGCAGCATAGCAGCTCCAACTGCTTTCAGGCTGTAGCTCAGACCAAGACTGAGACTGTATGAAGACTCGACAAGACTGTCAAGACAAGACAAGACAAGACAAGACCAGCAAGACAAGACAAGACTGACTTGTACCGGCACTGAGTATTAGTTTTGAGACGAGTTATCTTAAATTTAACCAATCAGAAGATGTTAAGTGTACTAATCAGAACTGAGTTAGTGGAGCTGTGATTGGACAAGGAACTGTGAGGGAGTTACCAAGTCACATGACTTCCGCCCGTTAAGACTCACATTATAATGTAGAAAATGCATGAAAATAGCAGAGAAGCATTATAACACTTTGAGTGTAAGTGTGTGGGTGACCCTGAGCAGAAACACTACAAGAGAATGTTCTGTAAACAAGAGATTACAGCTGGAACACCAGTCTGTGGTGTTACAGAAAAAGACTTCTTTACAGAGAGTGTTTTATTAGACCAGTTAGTGTCCAGTTAAGGTCATCTGGGAGATGGACACTTGAAAGTGGACAGTAGGACACCTGTAGGGATCTTGATTCAGGTTAAACATAATCCAAGAGTGATTGTATTCCAAGTTATTGGGAAAAAGATGGATTATTGTTGTGATGGTCAACAGAGGTCAAAGGTCAGAGGATGTAGCCTATTTGGTGAGGCTACAATACGTATACATTTGAAGAATATCACAACTGTTGTGTATTCATATGCTGTTTGTTGCTGTTGTATCTTTTCTCCCTGTTTTGTTTGTTTGTGCTTTATTTACAGGTCTAGAAGTGGACTCTTCACGTCTCTTGTTCTCTTCTTTTTCTGTTTACTTTCTCCCCCATCCCTCTTTCTGTACCCTTCCCTTCACTTTCAGGCTCCGTGTCCAATCAACCATAAAAACATTCTAATAAAGATTTTGGGGGTTATATTTAAACAAAAATCAGGAGGAGTTTTATAGCAGTGGCTGTAACCTCTCACCTGAAACAGCAACACTGTTGGGCTTGTTTTTGGCACTCAGACATTATTCTGTTTGCTCCACAGCCGGACAGGACACGGGGTTAAAAAAAAAAAAAAAAAGCTACTAATACCTCAGGTACTGAGCGCCCTCTGCTGGCGACAACTGGTATCGCTCTAACCAATGGCAAAAAGACATTACCAGTAGCTTTACTAATGAAGAGTGACTTTAAGCATAAAAATGAAATGGGGGGCTACTATTTTCATGTATTTCACAAGATCATTGTGCCACACATGCATGGGGAGAACATGCAACTCCACGCAAAAAGACTGCAGCCGGGATTCAAACCTGCAACCTTCTTGCTGCGAGGCAACAGTGCTAACAACTGCTCCACCATGCAGGCCTTTTGTTAAGAGCCATTCAGTCCCTGTACCAGAGGAGTGTGAGTTTGGTCCGCAATAAGTCAGACCAGTTTCCAGTGAGGGTTGGACACCGCCAGTGCTGCCCTTTGTCACAGATTCTGTTCATAACCTTTATGGACAGGATTTCTTGACACAGCCGTGGTGTGGAGGGTGCCAAGTTTGGTGGCAGGAGAATCTCGTCTCTGCTTTTTGCAGATGATGTGGTCCTCCTAGCTTCATCAGGCTCTGACCTTCAGCTCTTGCTGGGGAGGTACGCAGCTGAGTGTGAAGCGGCTGGGATGAGGATCAGCACCTCCAAGTCTGATACCATGGTTCTCAGCTGGAAAAGGCTGGCTTGCCAACTCCGGGTTGGGACAGAGGTCCTGCCTCAAGTGGAGGACCTCAAGTATCTTGGGATATTGTTCACGAGTGAGGGAAGGAGGAGGTGAGAGATCAACAGGCAGACTGGGGCAGCATTTGCTGTGTTTCAGACACTGAACTGGTATGTTATGCTAAAGGGGTAGGTGAGCCAGAATGCCCTATGGTCATGAGCTTTGGGTAATGATCATAAATGTATTTATATATTTAGCAGACCTGACCGTTTGTATAAATGTAGAATTCTTCTGTATATTTAGTTAGTTCTGATGTAAATAAATCTAAAGATTCATTCAAACGAAGTTGTAGTTTTTACTCCAGTGAAGAATTTCACAGAAGACTACAACCGTGAATTTGTCCGGACCAATCAAAAGCTTCAGCGTTAACGTGCATATGTAACATTTACAAACGTGTTTATGACAAACTCTAACCCATGGAGAATTAACAATGACCTCGTCCTCTACAGAAAGGGGGGTGATGTTTATTTAAGACATTTCATGTCAACTGTTGAGTCTCTGTGTTCTCTGACTCCTAACACCAGCTATCTCCCTTTTCTGCTTGAACGGCGTGAATGTGTGTCCATGTTCATGCCCCCTTAACCATGTGTTATTAACCATGTGTTATTAACCATGTGTTTTATTGATAAACAGACTTGGTTGAGTTGTTGACGTCACCTGCTGTACTCCAGTCAGCTGTGCGTCCATCCTGGTAAACAACTAAGCCAGAGTTCCTTTATTTTTCAGCCTAATGCTGTATTCCTTTAGTAAAATTATGCACACATTCCACTCTGGTGGTGGTAAACTACAACAGACGTCTGTAGTCACAGCTGCCCTGGGGCAGTCTGACAGAAGCGAGGCTACCATTCTGCGCCATCGGCCCTTCTGACCACCACCAACATTCACACACAGTCACACAGGTAAGGTGGGTGAAGTGTCTTGCCCAAGGACACAATGACAATTTAACTCAGATGGAGCTGGGGATCAAACCGGCGACCCTCTGGTTACCAGACTGGCCACTCTACCAACTGAGCTACAGGCCACCCTAAGATTAGTCTTGGAAATAGGGGGTCGTCTTATAATCGGGGTCGTCCTATATTCGTATAGTTTAAACTGATAGTGGGTCTATAGGTCAGCTGTGGTATCGTTTATTATTATCACATTTTGTATATTGCCTCTTTCAGGTGCTGACATCAAACAAGAGAAACAGCAATGAATACCAGGAACAGTTTTAGTCCCAGAGCAAACATGTCCTTTTAAATTTTGTTGTTCCTTTATAAAAAGTGACAATGACAAAAGATTTTGATTTAATTTCAAGACCTTGTTTGTCCTTTGATTTCTGTTATGTCCCACAACATTCGTGTTATATCATGCAGCAGGGATGTTTTTACAGCTTTTGTTTCTCTGGTCTTCTGTACAGACATCCATGATGAGAATGGTTTAAAACCAGTAATGGTTTACATACACGGAGGTTCCTTTGTGGAGGGAACAGGAAACATGATCGACGGCAGTATCCTGGCCAGCTATGGAAACGTCATTGTCATCACAATCAACTACCGCCTTGGAGTTTTGGGTAAGTCCACAGCGTCTGACTTTGTTTGGAATTGACAGATGCTATGATGAATGGTGGTGCAGGTCTTTTAAGGACTGTTGACCTGCTCTGTGTGATACATCAGACTGCAGAGAAATAGCTTGATTCATTAAGACACCATTTATCACACGGAGGGTTCTGGGTGTCCTCCTTTATTACATCAAATTTAACTGACTCAAATCAAATCCAGTAAAACAAATCTGATCTAATCTAATGATGGTAAAGGGGATTATGATAGTGACTCATCATCATAATCTGGTATATGCAATGTTACATACCCCACCCAACCACCCACGTAATGTAACGCATGTGATGATGGTAATGATAAAGATAATGGTGGTAGTGTTGATTTTGATAATGATGTTGGTAATGATGATTATGGTAATGATGATGATAGTGATGATGGTGATGATTAAATATGATGATGATGGTCATGGTGACGTTGATGGTTTTGATGATGATTATTATGTTGATAATGACCATGATGATGATGCTGGTGGATATCTGCCCATACGATACTATTCCGATACCAGAGCTCTGTTTGCTGTAATATCTCAAATTATCTAATGCTGCTGCAAGAAGACCTGGCCTGCATGCATGCATACAAGTGATGGGATGTATGGCTCCACCAGAGTGTGAATGAGTGAGTGAATGAATAATGCAACTCTGTGTCCTAAAACACACTATATAAAACTGATGTATTATTATTATTATTATTATTATTATTATTATTTGAAAGGAGCCGTTCATTGTGGAGCCATTCACCTCAAAGTGCCGTTCAAAAAACTGGCTCTTCAATGGTATTTTGCAATATTTTGAAAAAGAAATGTCATGTGGAACTATGTTTGGGGACACTTTTTATTGCGACACCTACATGTGCATTGCTAATTAGCTTCCTAGATAGAACTGATGGGTTCATGTTGCTATGCTCATTGATGTTTTTTTTTTAATTATATTTATTTTCTTTTTAAACTTAAACACACACAAAAAGAGAGAAAAAATAATAATAAAAGAAAGAAAGAAAGAAAAAGCTCAGCGTAACAGATCTGGATGCCATACAGGGTACATATTACAGCACATTCACAGCTATTCAGTCTATAATACTGCTGTTTAATATAGAAGCCAAAGTAGAATTAGTAAAACGGAGATAAGGAGTCCAAGTTTGTAAGAAGTGTCTTTTTGTGGAGTGGAGGAGGCAAGTCAAGTATTCCAGAGGGAAGAGCTCCATGATGAGTTTGTGCCAAGAAGTTTTAGAAGGAGGTTTGTCACTGATCCATGAAAGAAAAATATTCTTACATGCAGCATAAGTGAGGATGTCATATAGTCTTCTCAATCTAGGATTGATTTTACTCTCTCTGAAACCCAAAATCAACGAGACAGGGTCACAGGATAAGAGTGAGAGCAGTGAGAGCAGACGTGTCCTTTCCAGCTCTCTATTGTGGTCTAATTTTGTGGCTTTTGTGGCTTAATTTCTTGGGGAAAACTCACCCCTTTGTCACTGATGTTGGATTACACTGGATTATATTATTTTGGGGGAATGTTTGGATCTCTAAAGGACTTTTAACAGACTAAACTCCGATCCGGCAGAGAATCCGGTGCAGCTGTAGCCTTGAAGGTATCTGCATGTCGCTGCTACCACTTCTTCTTCCTCACAATGATGAATCTATGCTCCTTAAAGCACATAGAAAGATCGCTGACCTTAAGGAAGATGTTCGACGTCTGTCAAATGAATTAGAAAGGAGAGAATTTCTGCTGTCAGATCTTACCAGTCGTTTCCTAAGACCCTCCAGGAAGTTGCGATGTTGCGATCGCAACTATTAACGCAAATTCAACCATTTGCCGCAACTTTGTTGCGGCCTTGCATTTTTCACCAATCACCGCAACTTTTCCGCAAATTTGACCAATCATTGTTGGATTTCGTCATCTTCTTTGACCAATCAGAGCCACTCTGATAAGTTTTGACCAATCCCGTTGCCTCCAGCTGTGTTTGCTTCCGGTTTTTGAGCTCAGAGCCGCTAAACTCCGGTCGGTTTCCATCAGATTTTACGGCTAAAATACGAGCAAATCAATTTCCTAAAGTCTTACACCAGAGTGGTGGAAAGCTGTTCTGAACCAAACACAACGTCGTGGTGGATTATACATGGAAATCGACGCTTGACAAAAACTTTTTGACCGCAATACATGGAGGAGATTATCTGAAAAGAGAGGAGCAGACGGGGGCAGGGATCTGATAGGAGTGATAAAAGAGACAAGGTGAGTTCTGTTTATTGTCCGTATTTGGACAATGTGAGAAACTAGATTTAAAAAGAACTGATCTGTGTCCTAAACTGTGTGCTGAGTTGGCGGATTTGCTATTCCGTGAAAAATATTTTAAATAAATCGGACCATCAGCGTTAACGTGAATTCCTTTGAACGTTGTTTATTTTTTAAACACGCGATTAACCACGTGATGTTTGTATTCAGTGTAGACGAGGAACCGCTTGTCTTTTCTAAACTCGTTCTGCTGAATTAGTGAACCTTTGAGGTGAATCTGAAAGTGAAAGTAAAGCCGTTCACGCTGTAACGTCTGAGTGACGCTGAGACAGGCTGTCAGCTGTTCTGTCATGGAGATTACAGCATCTTGTGGTCTTTATTTTATCATGAAACAGCGCATACAGTGTGTGTGTGTAAAGAGGTTAACTGTGTGTGCATATAAACTAAATAAAACCTTAAAGAAATTTTAAAAATGATTGAAAAAAAATCGCAACTTTGACCGCAACTTTTAGAAAAATGTGCTGCGAAATCAGTCATTTTAGATCGCAGCAATCACAAAAAATCCCCGCAACTTCCTGGAGGGACTGGATTATTAATCAACATGAACAGACATCCAGAGACACTCTGCTCCAGGACACTATTGCCTGGGACCCCTTATCACGGCCAACATCCAGCTCCACTCCAGACCCGACTTCATCTTGGTCAGAGGTTGTGGTACGTGGCCGAAAGAGGTCCCCTCCTGTTGTTTCCAGCACCCCACCTGACTTCAACCTGTCTAACCGCTTCTCTGCACTGGCAGAGGAAGAATCAGCTGCAATCTCTGAGTCCCTTCGTCCCATTCAATCACCACAGCCTGTGGAGGGAGGTGAGGAGGACAGAGGAGCAGCAGGTGGAGCAGCAGCTGTGTGTCTGGAGCCTGTAGTTCGTAAGAAGCAGCCTCCACCATCTCTCCCCCCCCCGGACCTAAACTTCTACTGCCCGACGCAAAACACTGAAGGAAGCTGTGCGTCGACACTCCGCTGGACCTCCGGCCCTGGCTCAGGAGCAGGGCCCCTCCAGCTCCAGCCCTCCAGTTCCTCGGCCCCACAGGATCACAAACCCAAGATCAAACCCAGAACCCTCTTCGCCTCGTCCACTGTTCTCCCCAACCACTCTGCTGGTTGGTGACTCAATCATCAGGAACGTCCGCTTCTTCAACGTCATCACAAAGTGTTTTCCATCGGCCACCGTTCAAGATATTCTGGAGAAACTTCCAAGTCTGCTGTGCTCCGTCCCGACTTCAGTCAGAAGAGTGATCATTCATGTTGGATCCAACGATGTCTCCCGTCGGCAGTCTGTTGTCACATTACAGCATTTTTACCAGCTGCTGGAGATCCAGAAGAGCAGTGGAATGTCTGTCTTCATCTCCGGCCCGATTCCCACAGTTTCTCGTGGAGATGAAAGTTTCAGCCGTCTCCTCTCTCTCCACACCTGGCTTCAGTCTGCCTGCAGGTCCCTCAATATTGGCTATATCGACAACTTTAATCTGTTTTGGAAGCGTTTTTCCTTTTTTAGGTGAGATGGTGTTCACCCAAACCGACTTGGCTCACGCATGCTGACCGCTAACATCAGGTACGCTGTGCAGTCCTATAGATGTATATCTATGGTGGATAGACTCCTCTACACAGACATGACTGCTTACATCCGAGTCATCTACACCTTCTGCAGCCTTCGGTCTCACCACCACTCCAAACGCCGTTGCCCCCTACAGTCCACCACATATTCAACCATCATCTAGGTCTCTTCCTAGAGTCTCTGTCCCCACAGTTTCCTCCTCGGCTCTCAAACCAGAACATTTTCCTATTCCAGTTCATTTATCAACCCGCTGCCCTAATCACTCTGATCAGAGAGCCCGGAAACGCAACAGGTGCTTACGACCCATCCATCTCCAAGTAACTAAGAAGAAAAATGACCTGCATCCTTCAGTTCAGTGTGCCCTGTTAAAGGCCCGATCCGTTTCTAACAAATCCTTTATCTTAAATGACCTTTTCACCCAGCAGGGCCTAGACTTCTTTTTTCTAGTTGAAACATAGGAACAAGATGGTAACTTTGTCCATTCTAATGAAATCTGTCCTCCAGGTTGCTCTGTGTTTACCACACCACGCCCCTCACGCCGTGGTGGAGGTCTCGCTGTGGTCTTTAAGGACAAACATGCCTGTAGTCTGATCAACAGTGGCTGTTTCACTACTTTTGAATGTCAGATCATCAAAGTAGGGTTACAAGATGTATTTTACTGTGTTATAATTTACCGACCTCCTGGAACAAGTGGCCCTTTTCTCTCTGAATTTTCAGATTTCTTATCATCCATGATTAAGCTGGAAAAGGTTTAAATTCTGGGTGACTTTAACTTTCACATTGATAACCCTGAGTGTAACACAGCAGCTGATTTCTTATCCATCACTGATTCTTTTAACTTTGTACAGCATGTATCAGGACCAACACATAATATGGGTCACACTTTGGATCTAGTCTTCTCTCTGGGTCTAAACATCAATCAGCTACATGTTGAGGAGGTTCATGTGAGTGACCACAGCTGTGTTTTCTTTAAGATTCAGTCTAACGTTGATCCTGTCCCTCACAAACTGAGTTCAGAAAGACGCATCATTAATCAGTCAGCAGTTGATGGTTTTTCTGTAATATTTGATAGAAACTTAGTTCATGGTGAAGATGCAAAGTCCTTCATCCAGTCATTTAATCAGCAGTGTTCTACTATCTTAGATAAAGTAGCTCCAGTTAAACAAACAGCGGTATCTCATAGAAGGAACAATCCCTGGATGAACGAACATATTTATAATCTCAGAAGGACATGCTGTAAAGCTGAGAGGCTTTGGAAATCAACAAGAAACCTTAAGGAATTGATAACATCTTTAAATGAAATGGTTAAAAACTCCAGAGCTGTTTACTTCTCTCAACTAATTTCCTCAAATAAAAACTCCAAAGTTCTGTTTGACACGATCAATCAGATAGTTTCACCTAAAACGCCCCAAATCCCTGTGTTCTCAAGGTCTGATTGTAACAACTTCCTTTCATTCTTTGAGAACAAAATTAGAAACATCAGGTCAGGTTTCTCACCCCCATCTGCTCCCTGTTCTCCCATCCACCCTCCTCCTTTCCATACCTGGTCCTTCTTCACACCTGTTCATTTTCAGGACATCTGTCTCATTCTTAAAAACATGAAACCAACTTCAAGCCCAGTTGATATTCTCCCAACCTCTTTGCTTCTTAAAGCTTTTGACCTAGTTGGCCCATGCATTGTTGATTTTATCAATCTATCTCTCCAAACCGGCTCTGTCCCCTCCATCTTTAAACACGCTGTTATTGAACCCATCCTTAAAAAACCCAGTCTGGAATATATGGGGTTGACAGGAATAGATTTTTAGAATATCAGCAAATTAAATCTATAATAAAATATAAATTTAAGTTTAATAGAACAGAGCTACAAACACCATCAAGGGTATTAGATTTCCTTAATCTCAAATCTCCGAAGTTACTATCTAAAAAATATAGGTTACTGTCTAAAGTACATGATTCGATATCTCTTCCTATAGCTACATGTAAGTGGGAGGCAGACTTATCAGTCAGTTATGACCAAAACTTCTGGTCTCAGACATGTTTAAAATCTTTTAGAATGACTAGAAACCCCAGTTTACAATGAATCCAATATAAAATCCTACATAGAGTTCACTATACAGGTCAACGGATGTTCAGGATGGGTTATGCACCATCTGAAATTTGCACAAGCTGCACAGACAACACCCCTGACACCTATATTCATGCACTTTGGTTTTGTCCACCTGTGCAGAGATTTTGGTCCCGGATATGTGAAGATCTGTCAAAGTGTCTGAAATGTATTATTCCAGCTTCCCCTCCAGTTTGCTTACTGGGAGATTTAGAAGATGTCATCACAGAGATTAACTCAGCTCACATGATTCTAACTGCCCTATGCATCGCTAAGAAAACGATCCTCATAAACTGGAAAAACAAAAATAATCTCAGTTTGAACCAGTATAGGAATCTGTTGTTGGACTATATTAACCTTGAGACAACCTCTGCCTCCGCTCCAAAAAAATCTCTCTGGGCAACTTTGATCANCTCTTTTACTCTTACTAGACAACTAGTGTGTGTATTAATTGCCAACATGTCAACTAGTGCGCCTCAACACTGTCCACATGCTGACTAGTTGAATTTAATGTAAATGAGGAGGAGGAGTCAGGCTGAACACAGAGCATTCCTATTGGCTCTCCTGCTGGATCTTGTTCCAGAGCTAAAAGGAATAATGGCTGCCGTTCCCTGCGGTAGATGAGACTTTCTGTCGGTGCTGCTGGCTGACAGAAGCCCTGGAATTCAGATTTATGGACGAAGAGGAGTCTAGCAGGGTGGAGATGGTTTAGTTTTAGAATATAAGGCATTTTGGAGAGTTCGTCTCCAGAGCAGCTGCATCGCTGCAGCGTAGCTCTCATCAGTCTGACCGGACCGGAGCGGCGGAGCCTGGCGGAGTTTAGAGGAGTCACTGAAACTTTTACTAATTAAAAACTCCATCAGGCTGCGGAGAGACTGATAAAATCCCCCACAACTGACAAAAACTGTCATTTAAAGTTGTGTTTGTGTGTGTGTGATTAGACATTCCAGCCGTTCCGTAAAATACGGAATCATCCTTTATTTGGAGTCAAACGCTGCGTCCTGCATTGGTTCTGGACGCAATTTGTTCTGTAGTTCCATAAATGTCCAATAAACACGTCTGTCACACACACCAGCACTAAATGTAGCAATGAACAAAATAAAACAGGACATATAAGCTCCATCTCTGTGGATCAGTGTGTGCGTCGGATCATCTCTAAACGGTGTGAAAAACAGGTGATGCTGCGAGTTTTGAAGAGGAGAAAACTGTAGTTCCGTGTTTTTCAACCTAATGTGCTGTGATCGTCAGGTGTGCCGCGGGACATTATTCAATTTCGCCTAAAAAACCCCACTTTCTGAAAACGAATTAATTCTGCAAATAATGCCATTGTCGCGCTGCGCGTCGGTGCCAGCCAGGCATCAACCATGGCAGAGTCTGGTTCTGATTGGAGTCAGGCGTGCAGCAGATCCAGGACCTGGGTCCGGTCTTGCGGCAGCACCGTGACCCCGCAGCGACCCGGTGCCAGGTGTATCTGCACCTGATCAGATCCTGCAGTCCGCGAAACGGCACCTGACAGTTCTCCTCCCCCCAAACTGGACCAAGTCTGTGGTTCGGAGGGCCCGCCGCAAAGTGAGTCGCGGATCCACGTCAAAAACTTGGCAGAGTTCAGGCAGAATTAACACTGCTGTAGATAAACGCTCCGTTTTTAGGAAGAAACCTGGACATGTCCTCCGTCCTCCTGTGAGGATCAGCGCTCTGTTTGATCAGATCTCTCTGTGCCGAAATCAGTGTCAAACATCCCAGTTTCATCCTCAAGCTCTTAAAATGCTGCCATGTAAAACACTGATATTTAATCAATGATTTCCCACTTTATAAATCATAATAAATGACCATATAGAGAAAGACAAACCCACTGACAACTGATTTACTGCACCCTTTAAAGCCAGACATGTGAAATAATAATCAGAAAACTCAGATTTTATTTAAAAATTGAAACATTTGTTGGCTATTGTTATTTTAGCAACAATTTGCTTGTATTATAGATTTATTTTGCAATTATAAAATAAGTTAACAATGATAACATATAGATTTTGCCATTGCCAACTTCAATACTTAAATTTGTCCACCAGGGGGCAGATAACCTGCATACAATACAATACAAAAGCTCTTTCAGGAAGATACAAATCTACTTTAAAAGCTATAGCTCTTAGCAAAAACTGATAGGAAACAAATGGTGTTAAAGTTTTAAATCATTTAGAGGTGAATCTAGTCTTTTCCGATGTGATGCATAACAGATCATTACATAACATATATTTAATAAAAAGTGGCGAAAAATCTATTAATAATACATTCATTTATTTATTTAAATCAAATGTGCAGGTCATGGATTTCAGGGACTGAATATGATGAAATGCAACATAAAATAATCTCTAATCAAATTTCTGATTAAAC
>SSNR01000075.1:2289440-2345961 GCA_006937965.1 Callopanchax toddi
GTGGCGCTGTGTGGGGCTCCTGCCGTGGACCTGGATGGGTGGGCCGGCGATCTCCCTGCCCTGGGTGGTTTTGGGGAACGGGGGTGCTTACTGGGGCCAGCGGGGGAGCTGGCTCCCTGGGAGGGCTTGTCCCCCCAGTCTTGCCTCCCCATCCCCGGATTTTTCCCTCCCTCTGCTCCGTCACGTCACCACACACACAGGGCTTTGGATCACGGGTACGTCATGGGTGTGGAACACCATCTCTGCAGTCCTGTGGCCCAATTTTATTGCACAATTTAAACACTTCCACCACAGACATTCTTACATTATGCATCTAGGGTCTTTGGAGGAATTACACCCAGTAATACCCGGGGGGAGGGAGGTCTAGCCGGCTAACCTCTCCTCCGGTGTCATTACCCACCTCAACGCATTTAGACACTTAGGATCCAGGGCGGGGGATGGCGGGCCGCCCCCCACTCTTTTTAAAAGCATCTTACTACAACACGCATCAACACCACATTGGAGTAGGAGGGGGGAGACTTGGGGTCTTCACACACCCCTGTTCTCTGCTTGCTGCCTGGGGCCTGGAGTGGAGCGGGCCGTCTGGTCGGGGTCTGCGGTGGGGGGGCTGCTCGGCTGCGGCGGGGTGCGCGGTGGTCTGCTTATCCCCACTTCAGTAAGGGAGGGACCATCTTCTGGATTTCAGGGCCGGCTTCACCCTTAGGGCGCTGGTCCCTGGTCCTGAACATAGAGAGTGCATGGGGAGCGAGAGTGGGTGTATAGCGTCTATTGTGTGTCTTGGTATGTTTGCAGGAATGTGTGTGTGCACGCATGAGGGAGGGAGAGTGATTGTGTCTGTGTGTGACTGTTTTTCTGTCAGGTTTTGTCCCCCCCCCTCTCTCTGTGACATGCTAGGCCCTCCTCGGCAGAGACTATCCTCCCTGGCTGCGCCTCGGCATTGGTGGTGCCTTTCTCCAGTGGCGTGCTGGGGTGTCTCGGGGTCTTGGGGCGTCTGCCTGCTCTTCTTCCTGTGGCTGCCTGGTGGGATCTGGGCCCCCGGGGGAGGTCGAGCCTCTGCTGGGGCTGGTTCGCTCCTGGGTCTCGGGTCTCTGGTTCTGGCTAGATCTACCCTGGATGGCCGGCTGCAGGCGGTGCCTGTGAGCTCCTAGCCGCGACCCCCCAGGGGCTCTAGCGCGGCGACTGCCGGGGGGCCCACATGGGGTGAGCCTCTGCGCCCTCTGGGGGAGAGTTTAGCGACTGCCCTGACGGCAATCTCCCTGGGGTGTCCGTGCCCTGGGTGGCCTCTGGACGTCTGGGGCCTGGACCTCCTCCGCGTCCTCCGTGGGCCTTGGGGGCGGGTCTGTGGCTCCTCGAACTTATTATTGAATGTTTCAATAGAGAAACCTTACATCAACAAGCGCGTATATATACACACAGGTGATCACAAGGTGCTCACATAAAGACGGACTCAGGTGTTTTCAGACACATTGACTGGGGCTGTGGTTGGCACTGAACTCTCTTGAACTGGTGTATACGTATACATTTGAAGAATATCACAACTGTTGTNCCCAGTCTGGACTCCTCTCAACCAAATAACTACAGGCCCATTTCCAAACTGAGCTATATCTCTAAACTCTTAGAAAGAGTTGTGGCTGATCAGCTGGTCTCTTTTCTGGAACAACACAACATTTTTGATAAATTCCAATCTGGTTTCCGTTAAAAACATTCAACAGAAACAGCTTTACTCAAAGTATCCAGTGACATCATGATGGCAGCAGACTCCGGGGAGTTTACAGTCTTAGTTCTGTTGGACCTTTCTGCAGCTTTTGACACTGTTGATCACAGCACCTTAATGAACAGACTCCGTGACTTGGTGGGGATCTCCGGAACAGTTTTAGACTGGTTCCGATCGTACCTCTCAAACAGAAGTTTCAGTGTCCATATAAACAACATCATGTCAGATACTACAGATCTGTTCTGTGGGGTACCCCAAGGCTCTGTTCTGGGTCCACTCCTATTTTTACTATATATCCATCCTCTTGGACAGATCATTAGTAGATGTCACAATGTCTCCTACCACCTTTATGCAGATGACATTCAGCTGTACTGCTCCTTCAAGGACTCAGAGTTCTACAAACTGTCTGAACTACTGGAGTGTCTGTCAGCAACTAACTGGTCAGAAAATCACTTCCTTCAGTTAAACCCTGAAAAAACTGAATGTCTGATTGTTGCCCCTGATAGGATGGTCCCTCTGATCAGTCAACATATTGGACATTTAAGTTCTGCTGTAAAGTCAAACCTGAGGAATCTGGGTGTTATTTTCGACCAATCAATGTCTCTTGAAGGTCACTCAAAACAGCTGGTCAGAAACTGTTTTTATCATCTGAGAAAAATTTCCAAACTGAGAAAGTTGGTGTCAAAACCTGAACTGGAAATGGTTCTTCATGCTTTTATCTCCTCCCGTCTAGATTACTGTAACACACTTTTCACATGTTTGAACCAAAAAGCCCTTTATGGCCTTCAGCTGGTCCAGAACTCTGCAGCGAGGCTCCTCACTGGAGCAAACAGAAAAGATCACATCACTCCTATTCTGAAGTCTCTGCACTGGTTACCTGTTAAATGTAGAGTTCATTTTAAAATCCTGACTCTAACTTTCAGGGCCCTACATGGTCAAGCTCCTCTTTATGTTACTGAACTGATAAAGCCATACGCTCCAACCCGAGCTCTCAGGTCCACAGACCAGAATCTCCTAACAGTTCCAAGGACCAGATTTAAAAGTCGAGGTGATCGCTCCTTCCAGTCTGTTGCACCGCGACTTTGGAATGACCTTCCTTTAGTTTTACGCTGTATAGACAGTCTGGACTCCTTTAAAAAGCAGCTGAAGACCCAATTATTCAAAACTGCTTTTAAATAACTCTTTTGTGTTCTCTTGTTGTTGTTTAATGATTTTGATTTGTAATGATATTTTGTTTGTTTTATTAATTTTATTTGTTTTATCATGTTTGATTCTGTTTTCTGTGAAGCACTTTGTGATTTTTTCTGTGAAAGGTGCTATATAAATAAACTTTACTTACTTACTTACTTACAGTCCAAGGCAAGACCAAATATAATGTTCATATCCTTTAGAACATCTTGCCAATACATCTGTATCTTAGAACAAAACCACACACAGTGCGTTTAAGTACCCACTGCTGATTTACATTTAGGGCATTCAGGAGAGAATTGAGGGTTCATTATATTGGTGCGTTCGATTTGTAGTCGGAAGTCGGAAATTCTGAGTTCCGAGTGGGAAAAATCAACTAGAACGCCCCCCGAAGTCGGTCTTCCCACTCGGAAAGTCGGAGATTTTTTGGTGTCCCGACTTTGGGGAAAAAAGATGGCGACTCCTGACAAGAACAGGTAAAATGCCGTGAAAACACGTTTATTTTGCAAGATCTGCTTGTTTGGATGTATTTAAGTTCAGAATTTCATGTAGTGCTTTGTATCTTCTGACTCTAAACAAATTCAGAGTGCTTGCATTAACAAATTAAATAAAGTCTTAAACAATGTTTTAGATGCGTGCTGCTAACAAAGTCAACAATGGCAATGTGTTTGTTTCTGAACCAAACACGTATAGAAATACAACCATAAATTACTTTTTACTTTGGTTTCCCGATTTTTCCGACTTTGCAAACAGAACGCTGTAACTCGGGTGGGACGTCATTCCCAGTTCTGAGTTCCGACCTCCGAGGACAAATCGAATGCACCATATGTCTTCTATTAGGAGATATTTGTAATCTATGAATAATTTTAAACTAGCAGCCTAGCACGATTACAGATAGATATTCGTTTTGTTTGATTGCAAATGACCCCCCATTTCTCTTCATCAATAGTTACCCCCAGTTCAGTTTGACATGTTGATGCAAAATCTGGAACTGCAAAAACTGGAACAATGGATGTCTGATTAAGAACATTATATAAATAAGTAATGACCTTTTTATTTGGGCAGTTAAGCAATAATTTCTCTACTGGAGATAAAGAGGCATCAAAGGCAAATGTAGTTTTTTAAATATGAAATCTCGAACCTGGAGATATCTAACAAAAAAAAGAAAACCAGGGAGGCTGTATTTAGACTGAACCTGTTCAAATGAGGATAGGGTAGATCCCTGATATAAATCACACATCTTTTTAAGTCCTTGACAGGCCCAAATCTTATAGCCAGGATCTGTCATGCCTGGTTCAAAGTCAGGGTTGGAGAGAGCAATGAAGTGAGTTGAGATCTACCCTCCAACCTACGCACTGCAAGCCATGCTTTTACAATATTAACAACTATAGGATTGTTATTGCACAAAGCCCTTAGGTTTTTAGATTCTTACAGGACAAAAGACCGAGGAATGAACAGTGAATATGCGACTTTTCTAAGCTTAGCCAAACAGAAGTGGCATCCTCCCTAACCCATTCAGCTGTAGCGTGATCAATTGCACTATTCCTCTGACATTTTGACCCCTTGACCATCACACACACAACAGTTCTCTTTTTGCCAATAAGTTGAATTATAATGACTCTTCATCATACCCTAACCTCTGATAACCTGACTCAACATTCCTCCAGGGGTCCAGATCCATTTTTCCAGGAGATTCCACAGGACTCTTTTAGTAATAATAAACTTAAAGACTCTCTGGTGCCTCCTTTCTAATGGCACTGGTTCAATCTACTGTTACAAGAATGTTCTTATTGTGATTAATTGCACATTCACCTACAGTGTTATAAATGTGTTAACCCTGCTTCAGCATTATTTTCATATAAACCTTAAATCATACGGTTTACATATTTCTACTTTTGCTAAGGTTAAATTAATGTTTATTACCGTATTTGCTCACGTATAAGACAAGGTTTTTTCATTGAAAATAATTTGAAAAGGCGGGGTCGTCTTAGTATCGCGCCCTAGTTTTTCCAGCGGAGGGCGCAGGCTTTTTGGCCAAAGCGGCAGGAAGCAGCTCAGATCGCGAGTGGTTCCAGAGGTCCGGTCCAGCTCAAAGTTCCAGGTCCACTGAGGATTAAAGTGCCAGACAGCCAGTCCAGAGGCAGCAGGTCCATTTCCAGACTCAGCAGGTGCTTTCAGCGAGCGATTTACACACGCATTCTCATTCTCCCTCAGAACCTCATCCATCTCACGTATCTTTATATGCACCCCCCCCCCCACACACACACACACACACAGCGGGTTTGTGCATCGGCGCGCAAAGGCGCAGCAGCGGGTTTGTGTGTCGGCGTAATGACACAGCAGTGTGTGTGTGTCTGTGCTTAAGCAGCGGGTTTGTGTGTCTGTGCATTATTGCGCAGCAGTGTGTGTGTGTAAACAAGCTTCCCCTATATGAAAACTCCATCGCAGCACCAAAGTTCATCAGTGTCTGATGATCACGGGGCTGCACAGTCCGACCGTGAAAGCACCTGTCAGCAAAGGTGCATTCGGGCAGAGCGATCAGTACGGCGGACTGGCGGACTAGTTGTGTGCACCCCTGTTAATAAGCAAATATTAAAGCAGCAGTCTGGAATTATTATTATTTAAATTATTTTCTCAAAATTTCAATAAAAATAGTTTCTTTAAAAAAGTTTTTTAGTGATTTATTTTCTTCAAACTTGTGCATACATCTCCAATACATTTCATCATTCCTTTTTGTGTTTGAAAAGGAGTAGGCAGAAGTTTTCACTTTCTTTAAAAAGTGAATTTCATATTTTTTTCTGAAGATTAGTCTTGAAAAGGGGGGGTCGTCCTATATTCGGGCAAATACGGTACTTGAAGTAAGTCATGTGACTTTAAACGTCTGGGTTCCGTGACTTGGTAAAAACCCCTGATCCCATTGGTCACCCTTTAGAAGACTCATCTTGATTGGCTCCCCCAAGATAACGTCTCTTTTAGTGTCACTCCACTTCCCTAAGACGTCAGTTCTCAGACAGCCATTCTGAGACAAACAGCTTCACTGCACTCACTACCACTGAAGCTATTCAAGGGAGTCGGCCTTTTCCTCGTGGGTGAACCTCCACTTCACAGCCGATACCCACTTCTCCCCTGAGGCTTCCCAACCAATCGAGAGGGGTTTTCCACCTTCATGCCGGTTCTACCTCCACCGGAGCCGATCCACGGAACAACGTACAGTATAGTAAAATTTCCACCTTCTGGTAAACTGAGGCTTACTTGATAAGTTAACAACCCAAAGTAACTCATCCAAATTGCCCTCCATCACTAAATTACCTTAAAATAGAGCCCTAGTCTTAAACATCACAGACTCAGACTCGGGGGCGTCAGAAGCATAAAAAATGTGGGGGGGACACTTCCCCAAAGAAAAAAATCTTTGGCGTAGATGCCATTTCCTGCATTCTAGCGCATTTAACAAGTTGTTAAACATCTATTTTACCTACAGTTGTAAAAACTGAACTCAGTAACTATTTCAGAGTCAGATTCAACAGGAAGTCTTCATTTTAAGCAGCTGTGTTCCCTATAACACAGTCAGCTGGACTATTCAAATCTTAGAGAAAAAACTGAAAAAGACTTGTGACATGACCAGCAGTGGTTTCATGTCAGAACTAAAGATGTGAATACAGTGACAAACTCCACAGTAGTTCAAAGACATGATAATGGGCTGGCATGTCTCCAGTTCTGGAAGAAACTTGTTAGACAACCAGCTGTTCAACCCTTAACTAATCAAAGCTCTACCAGTTCTCTACTGGTAACCAGGTAAAGTTCAGTCCTGTTAGGACTGGTTGGTTTATGATGTGACTGATTGACTGAAGCATCTTCCACTGAAATGACAGGACATTTTTTTATTTCTATCAAAGTGATTCAGTCTGGTTGCTCCTGAACTACTGAAGTAAAGAACTGGTACAACTACTACAAAAAGTACCCACTACTGAAGAACTGATTCTACAGTATTTCTAACTTCTAATCACATGTTGAATGTGTGTTTCTTTTATTCTTGTTGATAATAAGAATACCAGCAGCACTGAACTTAAATTTAATGGACCTTTTTTTTTTAAAACATTTAATTAAAAATCTCACCTCGTTGTTATTCCTATTTTACATAACAATAATGTAATTTACCCTAGTCCAAATAGTATTACTAGTCAAATAGAAAATAAAGATATCCACAGGTACATTTTGTTACTAGTAGAGATTCTATTTAAGGAAATCCAACAACTGAATTGAAACCAAATCCTTAAAAAATGTAAGGTGGTGAACTTTAACATGACTGGATATGTATTCAGATAGCTAAAAATCAGCTGTTCTAAGTAAAATATTATTACAGATACCCATAATACTATTCTACTATCCACAGTGAATACTTAAGATAACTTCAGTGTTATTCTTAGGACACATTTAGTCACATTTCCCATTCATGTGTATTGGGATTGCAGCACAACCTCTACTAATCTATTCTTCCTGTCTGGAGTAAACATGATGGAGCTGAAAATGAATTCTGACCAGAAGAAACTCATTTTAACTGGTTCTATTTTAACTACTAGTCATGATGTCACTTTAAGTGGACTATTTCAGGCTGAAGAGCTTAGGAGGAATTAAATAAGTGACATCAATTATTTGAAAACAAAAATCAAGAACCTGATTGTTTTTAAGAAGATTAGTTCTACCAATCTGAAATTAATTTAGTACTAGCTTAATGTCTGTTCAGTGTACTGACAGCTGGGATTGTGTTTTCATTTGATCCATTTAAAATAAAACATTAGTGGTATTTAAAGCGGCTCTCTGGATTATTTTTCTCTGTATCAAAGTTTTCTAAATGTTTTAAATGATATTTCAGGTCTAAACTATGATCTATGGGTTGAGTTCCACAACATCTGTCATTCTGATGAAGACCCTCCTTCCTCCTAGAGACCCCTTTCCATTATTACGTCGGAGGTCGCTGAACCGAGTTTCGTTTTGGAACAGCGACTTTGCAGACCTTGCACGTTGCTGTCTTGCTTTGCGGGATTTCTATCGTTATATTTCCACGCCGCGGACATGTTGTGTGGAAAAAGTTCACCGCTGCTCAGGGCTAACCTGCTAGCTGCTACCTGCAAACTGCAGCAGGTGTCCTGACAGGAGGCGCATCATATCTGTGTCTCAGCGGGGCACAGACGCGTCACCTAGCCTGGGATCTATGAGTTCTGGATCGGACATTTCTCCAGGTTGGATCGGAAATTTCTGATCCTCGGATTAAGTCCAGATCAGATCCCGATCCGGGATCAGATCGGCCCCATCCCTATGGTAAATATGATGAGGTGATGTGATGAGGATAGGGTTGGGCTATCAGACGAATGTAGGTAGTTCGTCTGCAAACCGGAGGCTCGAACCAGCTACCCTCACAGCTGGAAGTGGACCGGTTTGATCCCCTCCTCCTGCTGGGCTTTGTCGTTGTGTCCTTGGGCAAGGCTATACCCAACTTGCCTGTGTGTGAATGTTGGTGGTGGTCAGAGGGGCCGATGGCACAAAATGGTAGCCTCTCTTCTGTCAGACTGCCCCAGGGCAGCTGTGACCACAGACGTAGTTTACCACCACCAGAGTGTGAATAAGTGTGTGAATGAATAATGGATCTTCTATAAAGTACTCTGGGTGTCCAGAAAGGTGCTATATAAATCTAATTCATTATTATTATTATTGTTATTAGTGTTATGTATCACCCCTCATTGATTGGCTGATTCCATTGCCTGTCTTCTTTTAGGAGTGTTTATGTACCGTATTTATGTATTTTTTGACTATGAATTAGTTTCTTAACTAATAACAATTCTTTGTTGAAGCCAAATAACTCAGCCCACATAGAAAATAATGAATAATGCTGTTTTTAAATGTTACAAACTCCTTCCAGCTGTAAGCAACCTTTTTTCCCTCCAGCTGCCTTCAAGAGCAACAGTGATTGATTTACTCAACCCTAAACAGAAAGAACAGTAGTAACACACGAGCCGATTTCACACACAAACATTCACAGATCAGACGGGAAATCTCGCATAACTTGACGAGAACGTGACTTCAGAATAAACAAACATGACAGCCTTTATTTTTATTATAAACAATGAACAGTTTAAATAATTCGAGCAGCTGTTTTGATGTGAAATTTCTTTTGCTCTGTGCAGCTTGTGTCTGTCAACTCACTCTCTGACTACACGTCAGTCTCCACAGGCAGATTCTCAGGGGACACCACACACGCTGCGATGTCGGGTCAAGACAATCCAACATGTTTGATTTCCCAGATTTGCAATTGAAGCGGTTCTGACGGCTTTCCGAGTGGACCAGAGCACTCTTGACCCACCACACACGAGAGGATTATCTAATAAGATTATCTTTAGAGATCAGGTGCGTCTTTAAGATTGTCGGAGGAGGAGAATCGGGGCAAAAATTGGGCTAAAAATCCTGCCGTGTGAACCGGCCTTAAGCTAACACAGAGCTATCAGCTGCTGCTGCAGCTTTGTCCTCAATTTGCTCAAGGAGGCTTCAATCTGCAGGGGACATTTATTTTATCGAAGCAGCATGTTGATGTAAGGAGGCAGTTTTTATTTTAGTTTTTGTTTAATGATGTATTTGTTGCTTCATACTTAGCCGAATCTGTAAGACAGATAAACACTGGACTGGTGTTCCGACTCGCCAAATCAGCAAAAAAGTATCTTTTTTTTTTCCTCAAATATTTTTATTACATTTTTTGCATAAAGAAGAAACATAAAAAAGACAAACAATAACATACCCAAGACCATTAATCACAGATAAGTAAATTCAGTTTTGTCATTTTACAAACATAAACAAGTAAACAGAAAACAAATTTGAACTTAAACAGTGACAGACTATCTGTCCAGGTAATTTAACATATTGGTCATGGTATGTATACAATTCCCCCTAATACCTAACCTTCCCGCACTGCCAATAAGCAAATAAACCTTCAACAGAACAACATGTAAATAAAATTAATAAAATAAAATGCATTCAAGGAGAAAAGAAAAAGAGAAAAAATAAAAACAAACACAACAAGCCCATTAGGGTAGGTTATGAACTTAGTTTTGAATTTGAGAATTTCAAAAGTACTCAAGAAAGGGTCCCCATGCCTTGTGAAACTTATCATTAGTATTATTTACAGAGTGATGGATCTTCTCAAGGTGTAAACAAGACATAAGGTCCCTCAACCATTGCCCATGTGTAGGTGGGGTCGTGTTCTTCCAAGTGAGCAAGATTCTGCGTCTAGCCAGAAGAGAGGCAAATGCAAGTACACGACTTTTTGTAGGGGTTAGAGGTGAATCTATTTCCCCAGTGGTGCCAAAAATAGCCACCAGGGGGTTTGGTTCTATATGAAAATGGAGAACTGAAGATAATGTCTGGAAAAAGTCAAGCCAATATTTTCTAAGGCTCGGGCATGTCCAATACATATGTATAAGTGATCCCTCTGCAGCATTGCACTTGTCACAGCAGGGGTTAACATCTGGATAGATTTTAGCAAGTTTGACTTTGGACATGTGGGCTCTGTGCACCACCTTAAACTGTAACAGAGAGTGTTGAGCACAAATGGATGAGGAGTTGATCAATTTAAGTATTAAAGTCCAAGTTTCAACGGGTAATGAAAAACCCAGATCTTTCTCCCATGAGAGTTTAACATTTTCAGTGGGGAAGCATTTAATGCTCGAAATTAAATGATATAAAGTTGACACAGATCCTCTACAGGTTGGATTCTGATTAGAAAGAACAGCTGCAACGCTCTTATCAGGTGCTTGAGGGAAACTGGAAAGCTGAGATTGTAAAAAGTGCCTGACCTGTAAGTATCTAAAAAAGTGTGAGCGAGGGAGATCAAACTTTTCAGACAGTTGAGTAAAAGATCCAAAAACATTACCAAAAAAGAAATCATTAAAGTATACAATGCCCTTTCTGTTCCAATCTTGAAAAACTGGGTCAAATTGTGATGGTTTAAAAAGGTGATTTGACAGAACTGGGCTTGCAAGTGAAAAACTGTTTAAACCAAAATGTCTCCTCATCTGACTCCAAATTCTTATCGTGTGCCAAACTACCGGGTTGCTAATTGGTTTATTTCGAGGTAAAGGAAGGGGAGAACCAAGAAATGAAAGAACAGAAATTTTTTTTAACAGTATTTAGTTCCATTCACACCCAAGATGGACAGTTATCATGGTTATTGAAATATGTCCAGAATGTTATACTTCGTATATTAGCTGCCCAATAGTAGTACTGGAAATTAGAGAGTGCCAGGCCTCCATTAATTCTGGGTTTTTGAAGTAAGATCTTTTTCAGCCGAGGTGGTTTACCCTTCCAAATGTAAGATGATATTTCAGAGTCCAGGGAACTGAAAAAAGATTTAGGTATAAAAATTGGTATAGATAAAAACAGGTACACAAATTTGGGCAGAATATTCATCTTAACTGAATTAACTCTGCCCATAAGAGACATGGAGAGAGGTGACCATTGTGTGAGGTGTTTCTTTGAATGATTAAGTAGTTTAAGGAAATTCTCTTTAAAAAGGGAATTATATTTTCTTGTTATCACAATGCCAAAATATGTAAATTCTTTATCAGCTACTTTGAAAGGGAGGTTAGAGTATAATGTATTAGAGGACTCGGTATTAATGGGAAAAAGTTCACTTTTCCCTAAGTTTAGTTTATATCCTGAGAAGACACTGAATTGAGAAAGGAGTGAAAGCATGGGAGGTATGGAACATGCTGGGTTGGAAATAAAGATTAACAGGTCGTCTGCATACAGAGATACTTTATGCTCTTTGTTATTTCTCCATATCCCAGAAATATGGCTATTATTACGGAGTGCAATCGCCA
Organism: Callopanchax toddi; assembly: GCA_006937965.1. Lineage (NCBI taxonomy): Eukaryota > Metazoa > Chordata > Actinopteri > Cyprinodontiformes > Nothobranchiidae > Callopanchax > Callopanchax toddi. The sequence continues at coordinate 2,301,207 of SSNR01000075.1, forward strand.
GAGGCTCTATAGCCAGGTCAAAAAGTAAAGGACTTAGAGGACATCCTTGACGGGTACCCCGTTTAAGATTGAATGATTGTGATTGCTGACCGTTTGTAATAATTGCAGCAGTTGGGTGGGAGTACAGTGACTTAACCCATGAAATAAAATTTGGTCCGAAATTAAATTTTTCTAAAGTTGCAAACAAATAAGCCCACTCCATTCGGTCAAATGCTTTTTCTGCGTCTAGGGAAAGAACACATTCAGAAGTCTGGGCAGGGGTAGAGTACAATATATTTAATACTCGACGTAAGTTGAAAAAGGATAACCGATTTTTAATAAACCCAGTTTGATCTTCAGATATAATGGAAGGTAGAATATTTTCCAGTCTTTTGGCTAAAACCTTGGCCAGAATTTTAACATCAGTGTTTAGAAGTGATATTGGTCTGTACGAGGAACATTTAGTTGGATCTTTCCCTTTTTTGGGGATGAGAGTGATATGAGCTTCATTCAGTGACTGGGGAAGTTTTCCACATTCAAAGGAATCAGTGAGGACCGAGTAGAGTTGGGGCATGAGTTTTTGTGAAAAGGCTTTAAAAAATTCAGCAGGGAATCCGTCTGGACCTGGAGATTTTCCTGTTTTTAGTGAGGAGATTGCTGCTTTTATTTCCTGTCTGGATATGGGAGTATCCAGGCTCTTTTTATCATCAGATGAAATTGTAGGAGTCTGTAAATCTTTTAGGAAACATTCCATTTGAGAACTATCCTGGGGGAATTCAGATGAGTAGAGTTGAGAATAAAAGGACCTAAAAGTTTTGTTAATTTCAGAGTGATAATTAGTGAGTTCACCATTGGTCATCCTGATTTTAGATATATGCTGTTTTGCCTGCTTGGTTCTTAGCTGACCAGCTAGCATCTTTCCAAACTTGTCACCATGAAAGTAAAACAGGCTTTTGGACTTCAGAAGTTGACGTTCTATCACATGGGTAGAAGCTAGGTCCAGTCTGGTTTGAAGTTCCACACGTTTGTTATAAAGAACTGGGTTTTTGTCCTGAGAGTAAAGCTGGTCAAGTACTCTGATTTGTTCAGCCAGTTCAAGTCTCTCTTTGTCTGCTCGTTTCCTCATGTTTGCTGTGTACGAGATAATCTGTCCTCTAAGAAAAGCTTTTAAAGCATCCCAAACTATCAAACTTGAAGTTTCGCCATTGGAATTTGTTGAAAAGAAAAATTCTATCTGTTCCTCTATGAATTTGATAAAGTTTTTATGAGAGAGGAGGGTGGAGTTAAGGCGCCAGTGTCTTGTAACTGAAGGAACATCAGGTAGCCCAATGGATAGCAGAACAGGAGCATGATCTGAAATAACAATGCTTTGATATTCACAAGAGTCGACCAGTTAGACTAGACGATTATCAATTAAAAAATAGTCAATTCTGGAATAATTATGATGCACGTGTGAAAAAAAAAGAGTGCTCCCTCCCCTTGGGGTGAAGAGCTCGCCAAATGTCAGAGGCTCCAAAATTAAACAGAAATGATTTAATAAATGAAAGGAGGACTTCCGGCGGAAGGACGATGTGACAGCAGTCAGAAACGCATAGCTCCCGCTTCAAACGCCCTTTCTAATTATTTACTTGATAATCAAGGTATCGTTTCTCTTTCAAGTTCGAGTGTGATACCCTACATTTTTTTCTCCATTCATCGGCCGAGTGAAAATGAGCCCGAAGAAGGGTAAAATGGGTGATAAAGAGGAATCGCTGACAGCCGCGACAGTCACGGACATATCCATGCTACTGGAGCAACACCGGGAAAAGCTTGTTGCCGACTTTAGATCATCCATCAGTACACTGGAAACTAAAATAGACGATGTCCGATCAGCTGTGGAAGAACATGGACAGCGATTAAACTCGATTGAACTTGCCACAGAAGACCTAAGCCAACGCGTGAAGGAGCTTGAAGAAACCTGTGCTAGCATTAGCGATGCTAATGCTAAGCTCGCAGCTAAAGTTATGGATCTGGAGGGACGTAGCCGGCGAAAGAACCTGCGAATCCTGGGGCTAGCTGAGTCAACTGAAGGTGGGCGCCCGACTGCTTTTTTTGCCGAAATGCTGTGTGAGATGTTTGGTAAAATAACGCTCCCTACTCCGCCGGAGATTGATAGAGCTCACTGGTCACTGGCAGCGAGACCGGCGCCGGGACAGAGGCCGCGACCTGTTATTATTCGCTTTCACCGTTTTCAAGAAAAAGATCTTCTGATTAGGGAAGTCAGAAAAAGAGGATGCTTGGAATATCATGGTCAGAAAATACAGATTGTAGATGATTACTGTCCTGAAATCCTGACCCAGCGTGCTGAGTACAAAGGAGTAATGACCGAACTATAATCGGGGTTTGAAACCCTCTCTGCTTTATCCTGCTCGGCTCCGCATCACTCTTTCCAGTGGTGACAAAAAGTGGCTTCGCTCTGTGGATGAGGCCAGGAGATATGTTGACAACCTGCCGGACGCCCCTGCTTCTTTGTAAACACTATCCTGATTTTCTCACACTCTGCTTTCTTTTTTCTTTCTTTCTTTTTCCCCTTTAGTATTGTTGACACCTTGAATATAGAATATAGAAAAGGTTAGGATAGAAGGGCAATTATTATATATATATTTTTGTTTAATCCTCGCTTTTTTCAGTCTAGGAGCTATAGTTAGTTTCTTAGTAACGCAGGAAGAGTTAAAGGTTCACAATGGGTGTATGGGGGAGCTTGCTGCTAGTTTTACCAGCAGCTGTCCTGTGGGGAGGGGGGAGGGAAAGAAGAGGGGGACTCCGTTGCTGCCTCGATCACCAGTATTTGCTACTGGGTGCTTCTTAGTGTATTATTTTATCATTTCTGCTGTTATTATCAATTTCATCATTGTTATTCTATTTTGTTTAAATAATTTACTTTCTCTTTCTTTTTTTTCTTTTCTTTTTTTATGTATGCCCTCAAGCCTTTACACTCTGGTGGAATAAATGAATAACAATAACATTAAGTTCTTAAGCTGGAATGTTAAGGGTCTAAACCACCCTGTAAAGAGGAGGAAGGTCCTGTCGCACATTAAGCAGTTTAAAGCAGCAGTTATCTTTCTACAAGAAACCCATATTCGTGGGTCAGATAATCTCCGCCTAATGTCTCAATGGAAAGGACAAATGTATCATTCTACATTTCAGGCCAAAGCTAGGGGTGTTTCTATCCTCGCCTCGCCTTCTTCCGCTTATGCGGGTCCGGGTCGCGGGGGCAGCATTCCAAGTCGGACAGCCCAGGCCACCTTCTCCCCGGCCAAGTCCACCAGCTCCTCAGCTGGGACGCCCAGGCGTTCCCAGGCCAAACTGAAGATGTATTTCCTCCAGCTTGTCCTGGGTCTACCCGGGGGCCTCCTGCCGGCAGGACATGCCCAGAACACCTCCCGAGGGAGGCGTCCAGGAGGCATCCTTACCAGATGCCCGAACCACCTCAACTGGCTCCTTTCGATATGGAGGAGCAGCGACTCTACTCCGAGTCTATCCCAGATGTCCGAGCTTCTTACCCTATCCCTAAGGCTGAGCCCGGCCACCCTGTGGAGGAAACTCATTTCAGCCGCTTGTATCCGCGATCTCGTTCTTTCGGTCACTACCCAAAGCTCATGACCATAGGTGAGGATTGGGACGTAGACCGACCGGTAAATCGAGAGCCTTGCTTTCTGGCTCAGCTCCTTCTTCACCACAACAGACCGGTTCAGCGTCCGCATCACTGCAGACGCTGCCCCAATCCGCCTGTCGATCTCCCGCTCCCTCCTTCCCTCACTCGTGAACAAGACCCCGAGATACTTGAACTCCTCCACTTGAGGCAGGAACTCTCTCCCGACCCAGAGTTGGCAATCCACCTTTTTCCGGTCGAGAACCATGGCCTCAGATTTGGAGGTGCTGATCCTCATCCCAGCCGCTTCACACTCGGCTGCGAACCTCCCCAGCAAGAGCTGAAGGTCAGAGCTCAATGAAGCTAGGAGGACCACATCATCCGCAAAAAGCAGAGACGCGATTCTCCTGTCACCAAACTCCACCCCCTCCACACCACGGCTGCGCCTAGAAATCCTGTCCATAAAGGTTATGAACAGGACCGGTGACAAAGGGCAGCCCTGGCGGAGTCCAACCCTCACTGGGAACAGGTCCGACTTACTGCCGGCTATGCGGACCAGACTCACACTCCTCTGGTACAGGGACTGAATGGCCCTTAACAAAAGACCATCAACCCCGTACTCCTGGAGCGCCCCCCACAGGGTGCCCCTGGGGACACGGTCATAAGCCTTCTCCAAATCCACAAAACACATGTGGATTGGTTGGGCAAACTCCCATGACCCCTCCATCACCCTAGCGAGGGTAAAGAGCTGGTCCACAGTTCCACGACCAGGACGAAAACCACATTGCTCCTCTTCAATCCGAGATTCAACCATCGACCGGAATTCTCCAGTACCCTGGAGTAGACCTTTCCAGGGAGGCTGAGGAGTGTGATCCCCCTATAGTTGGAACACAGCCTCTGGTCCCCCTTCTTAAAAATGGGAACCACCACCCCGGTTTGCCACTCCATAGGAACTGCCCCCGATGACCACGCAATGTTGCAGAGACGTGTCAGCCACGACAGACCTACAACATCCATCGCCTTGAGATACCCAGGTCGGATCTCATCCACCCCTGGGGCTCCGCCGCTGCGTAGTTGTTTGACTACCTCAGCGACTTCTGCCCCAGAGATTGGACAGTCCGTCCCCAGTTCTCCCAGCTCTGGTTCCTCATAGGAATGCGTGTCGGTGGGATTGAGGAGCTCCTCAAAGTATTCCTTCCACCGTCCGACTATAGCCCCAGTTGACGTCAGCAGCTCCCCGTCCCCACTGTAAACAGTGTGAGCGAGTTGCTGCCTTCCTCCCCTGAGGCGCCGGATGGTTTGCCAGAACCTCTTTGGAGCCGACCGATAGTCTTTTTCCATGGCCTCGCCAAACTCCTCCCACGCCCGAGATTTTGCCTCGGCAACTGCCACTGCTGCACTTCGCTTGGCCCGCCGGTACCTGTCTGCTGCCTCTGGAGACCCACAGACTAGCCACGCCCTGTAGGCCTCCTTCTTCAGCCTGACGGCTCCCCTAACCTCTGGTGTCCACCAGCGGGTACGGGGGTTACCGCCACGACTGGCACCGGCTACCTTGCGACCACAGCTAGCAACAGCCGCCTCAACAATCGCAGAGCGGAACAAGGCCCATTCGGACTCAATGTCCCCCACTGCTCTCAGGACGCGGTCGAAGCTCTGCCGGAGGTGGGAGTTGAAGACCATCTTGACAGGCTCTTCTGCCAGGCGTTCCCAGCAGACCCTCACTATACGTTTGGGTCTACCAGGTCTGCGCGGCATCTTCCCCTGCCATCTGATCCAGCTCACCACCAGGTGGTGATCAGTTGACAGCTCCGCTCCTCTCTTCACCCGAGTGTCCAAAACATACGGTCTCAGGTCAGATGATACAACTATAAAGTCAATCATTGACCGTAACCTAGGCTGCCCTGGTACCAGGTGTACCGATGGGCATCCTTATGTTCGAACATGGTGTTCGTTATGGCCAAACTGCGACTTGCACAGAAGTCCAATAACAGAACACCACTCGGAGTCAGATTGGGCGGGCCGTTCCTCCCAATCACGCCCCTCCAGGTCACGCTGTCATTGCCCACGTGAGCGTTGAAGTCCCCCAGCAGGACTATGGAGTCCCCTGTTGGAGCGCTATCCAGCACTCGTCCCAGAGACTCCAAAAAGGGTGGGTACTCTGAACTGCTATTTGGTGCATAAGCACAAACAACAGACAGGACCCGTTCCCCAACCCGAAGGCGTAGGGAAGCTGCCCTTTCGTCCCTCGGGGTAAACCCCAACATACAGGCAGAGTCTTGGGGCTAACAGAAAGCCCACCCCAGCCCTCCACCTCTCACCCGGATCAACTCCAGCAAAGAAAAGTGTCCAACCCCTCTCCAGGACTCGGGTTCCAGAGCCAACGCTATGTGTCGAGGTGAGCCCGACTATATCTAGCCGGTATCGCTCAGCCTCTTCCACAAGCTCCAGCTCCTTCCCCGCCAGAGAGGGTCCCGTCCGGGGATCGGATCGCCAAAGCTCCCGCCTCGGTCTGCCACCCGATCCACAATGCACCGGACCCTTCACTCTCCTCCTGCAGGTGGTGGGCCCACAGTTGGATGAGCCCATGTCTCCGGTTCGGGCTGGGCCCGGCCGGGCCCCATGGGCGAAAGCCCGGCCACCAGGTGCTCGTCCACGGGCCCCAACCCCAGGCCTGGCTCCAGGGTGAGACCCCGGTAACCCTCCGGGCCGGGTACTCAGACTCTTTGATTGTGTCTCCATGAAGGGTCTTCTGAACCGTTCTTTGTCTCACCCCTCCCCTAGGACCAATTTGCCATGGGTGACCCTACCAGGGGCACAAGTGCCCCAGACAACATAGCTCCTAGGATCGTTAGGGCACTCAAACTCCACCACGATAAGGTGACGGTTCAAGGAGGAGTGTGTTTCTATCTTCATTGATCAAAACACACCCTTTGAAAAAGATAGCATAGTTTCAGATCCAAATGGTCGATACGTTTTTGTTTCAGGGAAACTTTACAGCACTAAAGTAATTTTAGCTAATATATATGCTCCTAACACTGATGATGCAGGATTTTTTGAAAAGGTGGTTTCATCTTTACCTGATTGTAGTTCTCACTCTTTAATACTTGCTGGGGATCTTAACTGTTGGCTAGACCCGGTGCTTGATCGTTCTTCATCTAATCCAATTTCAGTGAAAAAGTATCATTTTAACCCCAATATAGGACGACCCAGATTATAAGACCCACCCACCCCCCTTTTAAAGACCAATCTTAAGAAAGAAAAAAAACCTAAATAAATGTATTAAAGAAACTATTTTTATTGAAGTTTTGAGAAAGTCATTAAAATAGTACCATAATTACATACCGCTTTAATATTTGCCTATTACGGTAATCAGGGCTAAAAGTTCTCCATTGTGGTGACACGTTTCAGTCAATTGGGAAAAAAGTTCAGTTAAATCTCTTTCTCTCTTTTTCTTCTCCCGCTCTCTGGGGCTCAGAGTCTCCCTCTCTCTCTGTGTTTGTGTGTGTGTGTGTATGGTGCAACGGTACAGAAATAGTGATGCATACCCACCGATAATACGTGAAGCTCCAGTCCAGTGGACCAAGGCTCTGCAGCTGTGTGACCACATCAGAGGTCATTAGCACTTATTTTGTTTGGAGAAAGACCTGCTGGTACAAAAATGTGTGGAAGTTGCTTAGGAGTTTGGTTATATGAAGTTTTATTTATCACTAGAGGCATTTTTTTCTGCAAATTTGAGCTCTTTTGTACTGTTTTTGTACTATTAGAGAATGCTACTTTTCTTATAACTTTGATACAGCAAATATTTTGCACTTTAGTTGTAAAAGGAGCATCTTTGTTGTTGTTACGTTTCTATTTCCAACACAAATCATGAAACATTTTGTAAATGTGTTGGTGTTATTTGTGGTTTCCCATAAATAAATAAAAAATTGGTTGGATACTTCAGTTAATGGAAACTAAATGGATTTAAAATATCAAATCGAATTGTGAGGCAACCAAGATAACACACCCCTAAAAGATAATGATGTTGATGCTGATGTGATGATGATTAGGATGATGGTGGTGATGATGTCATAATGATGTTGATGATAAAGGTGATGATGAGGAGTGGCTTATAATCAGGGGTGCAAATAACTGGTCTGCCAGTAAGCATGTGCACTTGAGCATATCTATTTTTATGGTTCAAACTGGATGCAATAACTCAATACTAATCATTAGCAATCATAATTCAGACTTTATCATAGTTTGCATATTAGTACGTAAATCCCTGGTCAGTGATTAATTTGTGTTCCCTAAAGTGTTATTGATTTGTTTTTTATGTCTTGTAATATTGTTTATTAATAACAATGATATTCACATGTGTAATGATGAAGTGGCAGGTGGAGGAGCAGGAGGCGTCAGATGAACTCAAAAGGTGTATTTATTAAACTAAAGCTTGGCATGAAATAACTAAACATGGCATGGCAAAACAGAACAGGTAACTAAACTGAGCAGACAATCCAACAACAAGACAGGACACATGAGGGCTTAGATACACAAAGGAGCAAATCAAGATAACGAGGCACAGCTGTGGGGGATTAACTAAGGCAGACAGGACATGAACATGGAGCAAAACACAAACCTGATAAACTATATAGAACTAAACCATGAGCACAGAGAACTAAACAGACATGAACTAAAAACCTGGACCATGACAACAGAAGATAACATAACATGGTCAAGGGCAAGAATAAAGAGACTAAAACAAGGAAACTAAAACTGACATGAATAAGAATAGACTGAACCTAACCACACATGAAACAGGCATGATAAATACAAACACAATAAACACAAAACATGAACCCCACTAAACCAAATAAACCTAAATCATGACACACTGTTAAGGTCCAGCACCTGGACAGCGCCGGATTCCTGCCGACTCCTCCCACTTGTTCCAGCCAGCAGCGCTCCAGAGAGCTGCGCGGCTGGATCCAATCAGCTCATCAAGCACTGCTCAAAAGACACACCAGCCAGTCGTTCTGGGGCGGCAGGTGGGTTCTGCTGTCTCCTGGGTGGTTGTGTTTGTTGTTGAGAGCTTAATAGCAGTCTAAAGTTGTTTTAAAGTGCCTGTGACTCCATATTTAAATCACTTTATATTAAACAGGTGTAATCTTTGATGCCTCTAGATCAGCGTTGTACCATTATAACTCAAAATACGCTGTAATTATTTCCTAACGAGCAACTCAGAGATCAAAAGAAAGCGCCGCCTTCCGGTTCTGCTGGGTTTCTCCTTATTTGGCAGCCTGACACTTCTGCTGCAGCAGGGGGCAGTGTTGTCACGTGAAAGAGAAACGAAACTGAAACTAAACACTACACGGTCTATGGGCAATGGCGGCGGCACTGCCTCGCTCCAGTTGTCGTGAACGTGCATGTGGGAGGAGAATTGACCATATAAGCAAGTCCGGATCACTATGACCTCATAGCGGGCTGGAGTGAAAAAAACTGTTTGAAACTTGGGTCTGAAATCTGGAAGAGCTTCTCACTGGCTGTACTAGGAGACAGATGAACGCTGTTTTTTGCTCTTTCTGGCAGGTTTAAGGTGAGAACTCAACGTTGCAACATGATAGATAAGTCAGAAAACATGGAAACCGATGTCATGGGCACTTTAAACTAGACAGACGGAGGGATTTTAGGTGTGGCATTCCACAGGCTTTAGCTCTGTCTTATTTTGTCGAGTTTTTAACCTCACCTGATTTTATCCAGACTTTTATTGTATTTATATATTTTAGTATTTTTTGGTTTTAACTAAATTAACTTATTTAACTAAGAGGAGTGATTGTTTTGTTATTTCCTTTGGTAGGGTTATTTGTGTTTTAACATGCACCTTCACCATTCACCACTTTGTTTAAAAAACCTTCTAACCCTAGGAACATTTAATATATGCATACTGCATATCCACATAACGGGAAGAGGCTTCTGTATATGATAATAACAATGTTTTCTTGCTCAACAAGACCCAATTCAAACACTAAGCAACTAAATGAAGAAAACGTAAAAAGATGCTAAATTCACTTACTGAGAAAAACAGTTGCGCCTGGATTTTCCCCCCACTAATACCTCTCTAAATCCTCTATGCTTCACTCTATTTGCATGAAATTTGGTTCAGCAAAGGGTCAAATTGTGTTCTTTGGATTGCTAGATGTTTTGGATTTCAACTACATACTTTCAAAGGAATATTAGCATTTACAATGTAAATTTTTTTTAAAGCTGAATTTTTTTTCCCATTTTTTTTTTTTGCTGTGTGCCAAATTGATTTACTTTCAACTTCCTGATCTGAGCTTAGCCAATACTCCGGTCTCCTACCATTCTGCGCATGACACGGATGCTAGATTCAGCGTCCTTCGGCTCTCCTATACTTTGCACCAGTGGCGGATCTAGAAAAAAATTAGAGGGGGGGCCAGGCAGGGGCCAGCTGCTATTTTGAATGGGTACATTCTAAAACACTAAGCACTTAACATGGGGCCACATGGGGGCCGAGCTTGTTGTGAGGGGGGCACGGGCCCCCCTGCCCCCCCCCTAGATCCGCCCCTGCTTTGCACTAAAGGCTGGTTCCAGTGTGCATGTGTCAGTAACAGAGAACAAAGCGTAGGTCTATTGGTAAAGCTGAGTGCGCCCATGCAGGACATGCACAGTAGACCCCAAAGAAACAGGAAGTACATCACTTGACCTTTCGGTTTGGTAAAAAATAGTCAGAAAACATTTTAAAACTACACCGAAATGCAGATTATACACAGTACTTATTGTGTATATATAATGGATGGATCGTTTAGTTTTATTTTCATGTTTGTTTTTTACATTTTGTGATTCTATCTTCTTCTTCTCTTCCTCTTGGACTGGTGGGGTGGCGCCCTAGCGCCCCCTATGGACGGGCCGCCACTGGGTACCAAAACAATTCAAATAAACCTTGTAGTTCTTGAGATATACTCAATTCAATTTGGGCATGTCATTTTCGAGCAGATCTCCACAATATGGCCTAGGCTTCAAGAGGTTTTAATGTTAAATTTATATGCAATTCTTATGAAACTGTATGTAAATGTAACAAGCCATTTGATGCTATTGTTCAAATAAAAACAAAAGAGAAACAACCAGTAAGAGTCTCAATGTACAGCCAATGATCATATCCACGGACCACAATCCCTCACACTTCTGAAAAGTGTTAAAACAAACAAAAGACCTAATTATGCATAACATTAAACTATATACAAATGAAGTGTGCTTACCCATTGTAGAACAAGACAAGTGAATAAATAATCATTAACAAAAGTATTAGAAGGCAAGTGTGGATTTTTTTTAACAGCTCCTGCTAATACTTGTATTTGTTATTGCATGAAACTGCATGAACCACCATGATTTGGTGCTTTTGCGGGAGCAAAGTACCGGAGACGTCCGGTAACAAATCAACAGTTGGTGTGGGGTAAATTCTTGCGGTTGTGGTGAGGTGACCGCACCACAACCGTAACCGCATTTGGTGTAAAGTTCGCATCAGAACTGAAGTGAGCTGCTGTCAGCCAGCTGACACAAACTTAGAAATTAGCTGCTCACATACAGCGAGGAGTATGGTGACAGAAGAACGGTTCAACAGCTGGGAAGTGAACCAGCAATTGAGGAGAAATTATGATGCAGTCCTAAGCTGATGTCAATAAAGTGAGCATATTAACATACTGTAGGGAGCTAACAGCTCTAAATCAGCTACAAAACGCAAGGTGTCAAGAGTGTGATGCTAGGAGATGGAGAGCCCAGAAAGAAAAACTCTAAATGCCAGCAGTTGATGCTAGTCTGGCTCTGTAAGAACGTAGAACAAGAGCATTTGAGTTTTGGAGCAGAATTAAGTGGTTTTAATGAGCTTAAAGAGGCTTTACTCTTAAGCACTGAGGCAGTGGCACTAAAATATACACCATGAACCAGTTGTCTGCATGGACCGGTTTTGCCAAAGTGACAGATGACTCCACCCACAATCATAATGTTCCTAGCACACATTCCCTGGGCTGTTTTATTTTCCTTCTTTTTTTTTATCAAAGCTGCAGCTGCTCCCCTCTGCCTCTCTGTGTCATGTCACAAGACATCACCTCAGACTGTGACTCACAGCTGGATGTTTGCTTCTTATCATGCACATCAGATAGCTACAGTGATGGCACCTCTCAAGCTGTCAGTGCTTATTGACTTGGGGGGTGGGGGTGGGGACTTGGACCAGTTAAATATCACCAAGCCTTAATGCTGACCCAGGGTTCTTAGAGGACTCCGTACAGTCATGATCATTAGAAATCTACGGTTAGTCTGATCTTGCCTCCAACCCTAATTCTGACCTTAATCCTGACCCTGATTCTCACCCTGGCCTTTCCTCTATAGACCTCTGCTTTACTAAAGCATTTGGAGGTTTGTTACTTAAGTCCAGGGCTCATGTGTCTAACCAGAACCAGACCTTTCAAGGTCATGGCTGCCTCTGCCCTCTGCTCAGATTTTTTTTAGCCTTTTTTCATTCTGAAGTAAATTCTTCTCTCCCCTCCTCCAACAACTGGTTGGGAGAGAAAAGACGCTGTAGTTAGTCAACAGAGTCACTGTTAGCTGTGGAAACAATCTGCAGAGAGAGGTCATTAGCTACAGAATGCAAAAGATGCACTGGAGGGATTTGGGACAGAAACCCAGATTTTTTGACAGGAGATGGACATTGCTGCTGGTGTGACCCAGCAAATAGACTCCACCCAATCAGCTGTAGGGTTGCTGGAGGTAGCACTGAGTTGGAATGTTGTACTTGTGTCTCTTTCAGTTTTATCCCCAGATCTCTCTGTTACAGACAGATTAAAACTGTGTGATCCCGCTGTCCGGCTCCCTGATGCTGCGCTTCCCTCCCCCCTCACACACACATACACATATACACATACAGCAGCCCCTCCCCCACAGCCTGTGTGTTAACTGAGTGTTGTAGTAGCTTGATGGCTTGTCCCTGGCTGAATGTTGTGTTGTTAATGACCATTCCAGTTTGGAGTTTGTTCAGGTTTAGTTAGTCTGTTTAGAGCTGCAGCTCATCTAAGGGATGATAATAATACTTGCCGTGAGACTTTGAATCAAAACACAAAGAAAATGACAAAACTATATGAAATAGAGATGAATTAATTAAACATAATGGCACTGCAGATCAGTGGGAACTGAACATCAGCTGCTTTATTGTCTCAGATGTAGAAACTGTGTCCTTCTACATTCTCCATCCTGGAGATAATCTACGTCCTCCATCCTTGAATCTGTGTCCTCCATCCAGAGACAGTCTACAGCAGCAGTTCCCAAACTTTTTTGCCGCGCACCCCCTTCTATGTCCCAGCCGTGATGGATACCTTTCACATTTGAACCAATTCCTGGTACCTACAAATCGTTAATGCTACCAATTTTTTATACTTTTGAGTGTTTAATAAGTAAATAAATCGCTTTTTATATGTAACCGGGGGTTACTGTGAGTGTTGGCCCACCTACGGTCATTGAACACACCATTGCACCAGTTGGCATTTCCGTGTGATTGCGATTGTGATTGGCCAAAGTTCCATATCCCGATATAGCTCATTTTATATCCCGATAAAGATAAACACCTCCTTATGAATCTTCTCCTCCACTGTGGCCCAACATGCATCATATAAATCAGGTAACATGACTTTAGTGATGTGTTTTCAGCTGGGGATTTCATATCTCAGTTTGAGTGTAACTCACTAAACTCACGTTTCTCCACCGTGTAGATTAGAGCCATATCTTTGTAGATGTGCCTGGTAACAGCAGCAGTAACCTCCTTCCTTCCATCCCGCTCAGCTAGCAGCTAGGAGCTACATGACGTGCTGCAGGAAAAAACCTGTAGCAGTGTCTGGAGTTTATTATGAGCGCTTACGCCAACACTCGACGCTGCTTTTGCTCTTTGACTGTCTGTATTCTTCGACGTGGTTTTTGTGCAGGTGATAAAATATATTAGTGGTGTCAGTCCGTTGTTGGGACCGGGAGTCAGAAAACTTTACAAACAGCTGCTGTCTGGTCCACGTCGGTCTGTTTATATTTAAACCACATCCATGAGACAGAAGTTGTCCCTCTTTTAGGTACAAGCTCCTTGGTTTGAGTTAGCTGGTTATCCTGTTGACTCTGGTCTAAAACGTGTCCACTACCGTCTGCCTCCATGTTTGTTTATGCGTTGCTGCACGGTGCGTTCATGAACATCCCGTAAAGTGCATTATGCTGTAAAAATTCTATCGTGTCTTAAACGATAGAGCTTTTAATCTGACGGTAGACATTTTCTATCGTCCAGACGAAATATTTCGTCATATCGCACAGCCCTAGGTCATCGTGATTTTTTGGTTTAGTTATGTCTTCAGGCAGTGATTCTGTTTTGTTCACCGCCTTGCAGTCCGTTCCATAGGCTCCATTATTCCAAAGTTTCGAATCATGGCTTTTTATTCCCTTAGACCCGAACCATTCTCTCCACGGTGTTTTTCACCTCTTTAATGAGTTCAACACACGAGACCTGACCTCGAGTGAGTTTATTCAGCGCAGGACTGATCAAGTTTATGATCGAGAATCGACTCAGAATCAAATTGAATCGTGAGTTGTTGAAAGATTTCCAGCTCTATTTGTTTTGTTTCCATTTGCTTTGGCTGTCTGCTCAGTCTTTCACCTCGGGGGGGGGGGGGCAAGAGTCACACCCTCAGTTTCTCTAGCTCATCAGACTGCTCCATCTGCAGAAAGCACAAAAGTATTAAAAGTTAGAGAACATTTATTCATTGTAGTTACACATTTACACAAGCCCTTCATCAGTTCATCCATTTCATGTCTTCAGGCAATATCAGTTCATTAATCACCTACTTTAAGTAAAACAACCATTTTTATTAATGTTCAATAGTGTTTTTGTGTGCATGTATTTATTATAGTTTTAGCTAAAGAAATCAAAATAAATAGTGTCTTAGTGGTGGGACACGCCAAAAGATTTACCGTATTTGCCCAAATATAAGAGGACCCCGCTGTTCAAGACTAATCTTCAGAAAAAAAGACTGAATTCACTTTTTAAAGAAACTTTTTATTGAAATTTTGAGAAAATAATTTAAATTATAATAATTACAGACTGCTTTAATATTTGCTTATTAACAGGGGTGCACACAATTAGTCCATCAGTCCACCGTACTGATCTCTCTGCCTGAACACATCTTTGCTGACAGGTGCTTTCACGGTCGGACTGTGCAGCTCCGCGATCATCAGACACTGATGAACTTTGGTGCTGCGATGGAGTTTTCATATAGGGGAAGCTTGTTTACACACACACTGCTGCGCAAAAATGCACAGACACACAAACGCCATTACGTGCAGACACATTAACCCACTGCGTGTGTGTGAGGGAGTGTGTGTATGTGTGTGTGTGTGTGTGTGGGGGGGTGCATATAAAGATACGTGAGATGGATGAGGTTCTGAGGGAGAATGCATGTGTAAATCGAGCGAGCGATGCGAGCCCTCACCTGTACAGTCCACTCTCTGAAAGCACCTGCTGAGTCTGGAAATGGACCTGCTGCCTCTGGACTGGCTGTCTGGCACTTTAATCCTCAGTGGACCTGGAACTTTGAGCTGGACCGGACCTCTGGAACCACTCGCGATCTGAGCTGCTTCCTGCCGCTTTGGCCAAAAAGCCTGCGCCCTCCGCTGGAAAAACTAGGGCTCGCTAATAGGGATGGGAATTGATAAGATTTTTATGATTCCGATTCCATTTTCGATTCTGTATAACGATTCAATTCTTTAACGATTCTCTTATCAATTCTCATTTGAAAAAAAAGAGAACAAACAGATCTATTAGCTTCAAGCTGGTTTATATCTTATCTTTGAGTAAGATACAAGTTTAGAAGTAAGATGACCTTATACATCCAACAGTGAGGTCTTAAGAAAACCATGGCCTAAGGTCACAGGGTGCCCAGAAAAAAAATTCTAAGTATAAAATAATAATAAAATATTATTTTGTAGAAATAACATAAAATACAACATAAATTATTCTGTGCAATTCCACAAGAATGTAACATTTCAACTCTCTTTTTAAAAAGGATCTGAGCTGAACACACAAAATAACGTCAGCCAGCAACAAATACAACTCAAGTCAAGTTCAATGGAACTGTGCATTGTGCAATTTTGCAACCATCAACTATGGACAATTAACAATTCTTCTGCAGAAAAATGAGCATATCTGCTTTTTCAGGAAGGATACCTGATCTTTCTGGACTTATTGTGTCTCCAGCTGTGGAGAACACCCTCTCAGACAGGTAGGGCTGTGCGTTATGACGAAATATTTCATCTGGACGATAGAAAATGTCTACCGTCAGATAAAAAGCTCTATCGTTTAAGCCACGATAGAAGTTTTACAGCATAATGCACTTTACGGGATGCTCATGAACGCACCGCGCAGCAACACAAACACGGAGGCAGACGGTAGTGGACGCGTTTTAGACCAGAGTCAACAGGATAACCAGCTAACTCAAACCGAGGAGCTCATACCTAAAAGAGGGACAACTTCTGTCTAATGGATGTGGTTTAAATATAAACAGACCGACGTGGACCAGACAGCAGCTGTTTGTAAAGTTTGCCGGCTCCCGGTCCCAACAACGGACTCCGACGCCACTAATATATTTTATCACCTGCACAAAAACCAGGTCGAAGAATACAGAGACAGTCAAAGAGCAAAAGCTGCATGAGCAGCGTCGAGTGTTGGAGTAAGAGCTCAGAATAAACTCCAGACGCTGATCAGGTTTTTACTTGCAGCACGTCATGTAGCTGCCAGCTGAGCGGGATGGAAGGAGGAGGTTACTGCTGCTGTTACCAGGCACTTATACAAAGATATGGCTCTAATCTACACGGTGGAGAAACGTGAGTTTAGTGACTCGTGGTGACGTAGTCGCGCCGACTGGAATTTCTTTAATTTTTTTGCGCCGACTGGAATTGATAAGAGAATCATTAGCAAAAATGGCAAACGATTCCAAGGAATTGAAACACTGGGAACCGGTTCTCATTAAGAACCGGTTTTCGATTCCCATCCCTACTCGCTAATAAGATGATCCCGCCTTTTCAAATCATTTTCAATGAAAAAAACCTCGTCTTATATTCGGGCAAATACGGTAACTTGAAATGCGTTCCTTGCTAAATATTTTGTAATGTGTTGACACAACACTGGTTCATCCCTTGAATTTATAAAGCTAAAATAAAATATATAAATAAAGCTATTTTTAATAACAAAAAAGAAAAACAAAACACAACTCCTGCAAAGTATTTTCATATTAATGTAATGTTAGAGTATGGATGACATTAGAAATATAGGTGGTTAGTGCTTTGAGAGAGTACTTCCTGGCATGTGATGAGGATGCTGCTCGACACAGAAACACCAGACAAGAGATACTTTGCCATCACAAAATTTCTAACTAAAGATCATCAAAATTCAAAATGCTACAAGTGTAAATGCTTGCCAGTGCACATTTATTGAAAAACTACTCTAACACTTTCATCCAAAATCCTCAGGAAGCCAGCTTCATGAGGATGAGCAGCAGGGCGTGAAGGACAACAGAATGTAACATGGACAACTTGTTCCTGTAGTGTGAGAACATATTGATTACTTTAAGGGTGATCACAAATTTCAAAAGGTATAATAAATGTTAAATCTTTACAGACAAAAGGCCAAGTAAATGTCATGCAGGTATCAGTGAATGTAGAAACTAACCTGAGAGTCATAAAGCCTGAGGAGCTGGCCCAGAACATCAGAGAGCTTCTAGCATGAGCAGCTTTCTTCCTGAAGAAGGTCAGTAGATCAGGGGAATGATGGTCCAACATGGTTTGGAGGTGGTTCATCAAGCTGATGTTTGTAATTCTATAAAGATGTGCATGCATAAAAACATATAGTTTATAAATAAATGTGTGCATGTGAAAAGTAGGTGCATTTGTGTTGAAAACAAAAACCTTCTCACCTTCAATGATCAGAGCAGGTTAACGCTCCCAAGACCTCAGCCTGGTAGGTCATCTTTGATTATCTCTGTGTTACAGGGCAAACAGGGTCTGCATCAATTTAAAATCAGAGTCTGATTCTATTCAGTTTTCCAGACTTCCACTACAACCTGCAGTCTAAGCTGCTTAAAGTTAGCATCTTCATTTTAAAATGTACAGGATGTGTTTTTAAATGAACAGATTAACGACAAGTTGCTATGATGTTCAAATAGTTTGATCACAACAGCATCACAAAGTTTGCCATTCAAAGTCACTGGATGGTTTTTAAACTACACTCAAAACTGTATCTAATTACATAGGTAGGTGTTATAAAGACCGTCAACATACCACAATGAGATCTCTGTACATCAGCCAGGTGCTTCTGCTTCAGCCTGGAATAAGAATGGAAAAAACAGTCGTACATTTAACATTTAATCAGTCATTTTGCAAGTATAGTGTAATATAAGGTGATTTCTAGATGATTACAAATACACCATAAAATAAAACCATTTATTAGATTTATATGATTTAAATGTTTGTATTTTCAAACTCACTGCTATATCAGAAAACAAAGTCTGGGGACTCTCAATGTTTTACTTTGACCTTTGAACAAGAATCTATTTGGTAAAATGTTTAAACAGATTCACACTTTGTTAAATTAACCCGAGACCCGACAGACAGAAAAAACAACCTGACATGGAGGCTCCAGAGATGCAGCCAAGCTGGACCTGGTACCTTCATCCTGCTTCGGTGTTAGGAGTTAAACGACCGGAGAATGGATGTCCAGTCGGTCCGACCGTGGAGGCAGAGTCCTTGGTGTTTCCTTTCTGCATCAAAACAAAACAAAAAGTTTCACTCCTGCAGCTCTGCTGCCGAGTCGTTACCAGACACAAAACTTTCCCCAAATGTAGCGCTCCACTTTCCCACCAAACGTCCAGAGCTAAACGGTGTTATAAATTACTGACAAACAAATTTATCTTCATTGTTTGTCCGTAATTTGTCCTTTATAGCAGAGAAAACACTGCATTATTTAAATATGCAGGAGTAGCAGAACTGGGTTCGTCCGTTTTTTTTTCTTGAACCGAACCAAGAACTCTGGAAAACAACAACTTCATTCTGATCCTTTTCAAAATACTGAGACTGTACCAGGAGACTGAGTTAATATCACATGAGACATATCTTAAATCTTGAAAAAATGATCAAATCATAAATGTCATCCAGTGAACTACGTTTTCTACAACATGTGGAGGATAGATTTAATCACAAAACTGCTGACTTCTGGTGCAAATTAAACGCTTGGTAAAGTTAAATCTGACCTAGATGGTCAGATTTGAAACGAGAGGAAAAAATGGTGGAACCGCAGAAAGTTTTCGGAGATTGAAGTGGTGTACGTACAGACGTCATGGTGTCAGGCAGGAGTGTTACATTTTCTAAAGCCTAGTTTATACTTCTCCATCAATACGTTTGCGCTCACACGTACACATATTGACGGAGACGTTTTTGATTTTTACTTCTCCGTCAGTGTTGTGAAGCAATTCTCCACCAGGACAGCAGAGGGCGTATAACTTTTCTGCAGTAATGCCTCGGTCGACCAAAGTTTGTTTACTTCAGTTCAGTAATGACCGACAGAGAGCGAATTTTGATTGAGTTTCAACAGATTGATCTCTAGGAAAAAAACAATATTGTTAAAAAGAATTAAACGGGAGTGAGGAGACTACAACAGGAGTCTGTTGAATGTCCGTTCGTTCAGTGAGGACGAGGCAGACGATGAGCGAATATGTAGCTCTTGTTTAACCCTTAGGGACACTGATGGATTATAGAAATGTTCGTAGGTTGTCTGCCAGATGTTTCTTGAGCTGATCCATATTTGCTTCGCCAAGATTCTACTATTACTACTCTGTTGATACCAGCGTCAAGCCGGAAATGATCACGGGGTGTTGAGCCTACCAATCAGAGACGTGCACTCTCCGTCTCGTTCAACGGATAGTTAGAAAAGTGAGCTCAACTCCGTCCGTCCTTACGTGGATGTCGGAGAGCTCTTGCGTCGACGTATAATGGCGTTGCGTGTCTCCGTACCGATGCAGACGGAGAAGTATAAACTAGCATTTAGTCCTAGGGTTGAAATAAATTAAACTAGTTAAGCTCTGCAAACTTAAAAAAAGACAAATGTTAAACTGACTCAGAAATTTCTAGGTGAAATAACTTTGATCACTTTTAAGTAGTTACAAGTCAATTTATTTATTATGCCTTTACTGTTAGGGTACAGTGCTATTAGTGCTGCTGAACTGTGGCTATGAGAATAAAGTCATGTCAGTTTTGTTCTTGGAGACCCCCAGCGAAAACAAAGTAATTTTTTTTCTGGTGGAGTATTGGCCCTAACACCTGATCATTTAGCTTCTCAAAGAGTGATAATTCTCAACTGTAGGGAACAGAGACAAGTGATACAGAAGACCACCATGTGGGCCAATGCTGTTTGGATGTGCTGAAGACATGGATCTGGAGGAGGCTGATTACCTTGTCTGAATGTAAACAAGTTCACAGAGAGAAGCCTCTTCCTGAACACAACTCAGCCTCTTTCTGACTCCACCACCCTCCATCAGCCTCCTCCAGTCTCTCCCAGCCACCATCAGGCTCCATCAGCCTCTACCACTCTTTCCCAACCTCCACCAGTCTCAGACAGCCTCCATCATGTTGCTACATTATTAAACTACATGCATGATGAGATTCATTCAAATTAAAGTTGTGTATGTCTGTGCATGTGCAGCTGATGAACAAGAGGATTTAATGCATTGTGACCCTGATAGAGCCTGAGTGGTGGTGTTTGTCCATAAAAACGCAAACACACACACAAATGCACACAAGCACACACACATACACACACACACACTCTGAGAGCTGCTTCCTCAGGTTGGTTCTGAGTGATAGAGCAGCTGTATCTCAGCCTGCCAGCTGCCTCCTACCTGGACTCTATTGGTACACCCCCCTCCCCCACAGTGTGTAGCACTGTGGGTTTACCAGACATGTTTCATCTCACACACACACACACACACACACACACACACACACACACAAACACACACACAGAGGTGTGTGCAGTGGAGCTGCAGCAGCTGAAACGTCCTCTCTCAGATACTTCTACCCATTTCTTTTTTCTGTCAGGAGTCAGAAGATGAAATGTCTGAACTGACTAAAGTCAGGATGTGGAAAGATGTTGAAACGCAATACTGGCACTAACTTAATAATGTGTTAGTAATGGGCGTTTACTTAGTAACACATTACTTATAACCTGCACTTACTTAGTAACATGTTGGTAACCATCACTGTAGTGGAAATAGACGTTATTTCTACGTTTATACGGACCAGATCAAGAAATGGATTATTATTTGTGTGTTACATTTAACCTTTTTCCTACCAGCTCACACCCTGGGAGGGTCGGCAGCCCCAGGCAGTCGTAAACGCCTGTCCTGAGGAAGGACCTCTCTTTGCATCTTTCTGTTGACAGTAAAGATAATGCGGCTGCTAATTTACAGCTTGGTGATACTTGTTCAAATAACAAACTTTCAAGACGGGATCAAAGGAGTTACGATCACCCACAGACGAGAGGGAGCCAAAGAGCCCCCTCACCCATCTCTGACTCTGGCTCTTATCAAAACTCAGCATCCATCTCACACTCTGTGGTGGCCCATCACCCCCAGCTTTCTTCCCCAAATGAAAGACCCAGGAATTCCTTTGTCTCTCCTGTCCCTTAAGAACTCAAGTGTCTTTTCAAGGAATCAAATCTAACCCCTCTTCACCCTCACAGGTTCCAGATGAAATAAAACTTCAGTGTAATCCAAATTCTGGTAAAGGAAGGTTAATATCCACAGGTTTACTCTTAAAATGTGTTTAGAAGATAAAGTTTGATTTTTCCCTGTTTGATTTACTTAGGTAAAAGTTCTTTGGTTAGTTTTCCTTGAAGACTTTTCATATTGTTTATCAATATGATACCAAAATATCTATGGGTGTTTTTCTCTTTTAAATCTAATCTAGTCAAGAAACTAGAAATGTTTATCCGTCTAATGTACTCTTAAGCTAAGAGTAACTGATTTCTCTGATTAATTTGATGTGGGATTTAATGTGTTTCTGTGCTTAGAATAAAGGTGATGCACTCAGTTTAAAAATGTGATTCTGAAGAACTTAAGTTTCAGAGAGAAAAGTGGTAAAGATTTATTTATGTAGCTTAGAAACTTTATTTCTCTCATCAAAAGTTAAACCCCCTTTTTAGAAGCCATTCCTAAGTACTTCCCCTTTATGCAAGATGAAGGTGGAGTCAACTACACCATTGGCTGAACCAGACTCCACCTCTGCCCTTTAAAACCAGGAGGCGCTAACTGCTAGCCCTCTTGCCTCTTCTTTTGCTCTTCTCTTCCGCCTGCCTTTTTGCGCTCCCTCTGGTCTCTTCTCTCCGCCCCATGTCTCTTCCTGCTCAGATGACCTGATGACCTCTCCAGCCTGCCTGCAGGCTGGCCTGCTTCCTCCCAGGGAGTCAGAACCTCAGGCTTCCAACATGGGGCCTGCCCAGAAGAACAGACTCTCAAACCTTTAGTCTTAGAAACTTTCGGCGTTAAGCTTTTCTTTTATTTTCACGTTACATTCTTTTCAATCAAGTTTAGATGTTTTAAAGTTTATTTTTCTTTTATCCGTCGTTAGAAACCAAAAGTTAGACGGCGTTAATCTGAAGCTAAACTACTGAACATGAAGACATCCTCCTGCCATGAGAGAGAGCGAGCCATGCTTGCCCAAATCCTGGAGATCTGCATCCATCAGCTTCTGATACCCTTCCACACTTGAGTCACCCATCGAGCGTTCATGCTTTGACTGCCTTCTCTCCAAGCTAGAACAGGAACCACTGTGACTGCTGGAGGAAACAAAGCCGTTCAGGCCTCAATGTATCTCGGGGTTTCAAGTTCAGTGGTTCGGTGAGACAATCAACCTATGTGGTTATTGCAATATGATGCAGTTTGGGTAAAGCAAGCTAAACCTAACTCTCTTCATCCATCCATCCTCCTTAAAATCCTTTAATCTTCAATTTCCCTTCATAGGCCAATAAATTAGCTTAATTTCATTAGTAAACCATTTCTCACTCTGAAACACTAGTCATTAATATTTATTTAACCTCAATAATTCATCTTCTCTATAACTTGAACTGGTTACAAAGTCAAATTCCTAACTTTGCTGTATTGCTTGTTATAACATGTTCATTTTGAGGTTTCTGTAAATAAATTTATCCGTATATAATCATAAATGGGCTTTCAGTGATTTTCGTATGTTTTCATATCGAAAATGGGTAACGAGCTTACTTCTTTCAGATTCAGACTGATAAAAGATAAATAACAATAAAATACAAATAAGATAAAATTCAAGGTTGTCTCAGCTTACCTTCCAAAGAAAACGCTGGGTGGTGCCCTAATTACGAGGTTTTGACTATTATTATTCATTATTAATAATGAAAATAATAATATTCAATATATACAACTTTACCCCTATATTACGCTACATCACTTTCTTAGAAACACATTACCATACCAATGTATTTATAAAGCACCTTTATAAACAATGTCATGGTTGACCAAAGTGCTGTAACACAATGTAAAAGGTATCGATAATCAAAACATGCATCAGATAAAAGGATCAAAACCAACTAGTAAAAATAACCTTAGATACCGGCACTTACTTAGTAATATTTAGCAACCGGCTCTTACTTAGTAACACATTACTTAGTAACCTGCACTTACTTAGTAAGCCATCAGTGTAACCAGCATTTGCATTACTTAGTAGTCGACACTTACATAGAAACATGTTAGTAAACAGCACTATCTTAGTAATGCATTACTTAGTAACTGGAAAGTATTTAATACACATTACGTAGTCACATGAAGGTGTGACTGTTACTCTCAGTGAGCAAAGTTTAAGTAAACGTTATTGTTTTGATGAATGTATTAAGATGTTTTAGTGAAAGTGATTGCTTTTCTTAATGAATGAAAGGTTGTAATGAATGTGTGATTGGCTGAATGTATAAAAGCTGTTTAATGAACGTATAATTGTTTAAACAAAGAAAGGTTGATGCGAACGTGTGAATGTTTGAATATACCGTAAGGTTTTTTGGGTGAACATGTGACTGTTAATCTGAATAAAGGAAGGTGCTTTAGTGAATCTGTTACCTTTTTTGCTGGTTCCTGTTGATCTAACACTGGGTCCAGTTAAGCACATAGATCCATAGGATGCTCTAAGCCATGGGGTGTCTAAACTTTTCAACATGAGGGCCGAAGTCACCAAGTGTAAAGTCCTCAAGGGCCACAAAAGTTAGAATAGAAAAAGGCAAAAGATGGTTTAATTTACTTGTTCTGCTCAGAAATTGATTATAAATGCAACATTTTAAGGAACAGTATCTTTGTCAGTACGACACGTACAGGGATCTTGTACATTTGACTCAATAATACAGGGTTCGTACAGTCATGAAAAACCTGGAAAAGTCATGGAATTTGAAGATCAAAATTCCAGGCCCTGGAAAAGTTTTGGAATTTTATAGGTCCTGGAAAAGTTTTGGAATTTAATAGGTCCTGGAAAAGTTTTGGAATTTTATAGGTCCTGGAAAAGTTTTGGAATTTTACTAAATCTTTGTTCAAACTTAGAATTAATGCAAAATAAATGAGTAACGGATCAATAAATAAAAGTCGTGGACTCGTACATTTTTAGTTAGGCAGCTGAGGTGACACACCTGTCCCCTAGAGGTCCTTAAATGTAGCTCACGGTGACGGAGCTAATGCAAAAGAGGCTCAGTCGGCGAATGCAAACTGAAATAAAGATTTTAAAATGCCAGGGAAATGTAGCTTTAACAAGGAGTGGCTTTTCATGGACAAATTTTGAAGCTGGCTGCAAAAGGATGCCAACTTAATACATGTCAAGTGTAAGCTATGCAGTAAAACTTTAATGTTTCGAACATGGCTAGGCATATGAATGTTTAGCATGAAATTAGCCATGCGTGGGAAATAATACTATTATTCCTATCAACCCGTTTTTAGAAGCAAGTGCACAGAACACCCCCACGCCACGGCGCCAGTTGTAACTCCAACTAAAACTCGACTAAAACTCAAGGAGACTTTTCAACTAAAACGAGGTACTGAAAGTTGAGATACTGTGGGTGTTAAAAGTTAAGAACTCCGATTACTCCTATAAATCATCAGACATTATTTTATTTTGACTTGAGTTACAGTATAGTAAAGCCCTGCAGCTACTTTATTTATTCTAAAGAATTAACAGGTAAAACAGTGTCCTCAAGCTGTGCTAAGACACTTTATTTTTTATTTGGAATAAATGCGCTACAGCTACTTTATTTCTTTAAGAATTGAAAATCTATGTTGACTGTACGACTGGGTTATTAGTAAAAGCACTGAAGCTATATTTAATGTCTTGGGAAAACTGCAGACTTGTTTCTTGCTATGCTTTAAGTAGTATTTTCTGTTGTGTTTTCTGAGTAATAATAAATAAATGTGCATAACACTTCAAATCGATGCACAAATGTTATTTTTGGTCATGGAAAGTTGGTTGAAGGTTTTGGAAAAGTCATGGAAAATCTTAACTGGAAAGTTGTATGAACCCTGATAATAAAAAGCATTAAATTCACTGGATCTGATTGTCGACTGTTTTTAGGTTTCTAGAAACTAAATTTCCCTCCATTCTCAAAAACAAGCCCATGATCTATGGAAAGCATTCAGTCAATGATCTAGATCTTTCTTCAGTCATGTTGCTGGATTTAGTCACATTTTATGAACACAAGTCTGCCTTTTAGTAAAAGTCAATGAGGGTCTGTGGTTCTTTTTACCAGAAAATTTAATTATCCCAATGTCGCTTAAATTGTCTCAATAAAAAATTGAATTCTTTGATTGGATGGAAAATTTTGCATTTAAAAAGATTTAAATTGATCTGTTTTTTGTTTGTTTGCTGACTGAGTCTGGGAATTTTGGATTTTCATGAGCTGTATGCCAAAATCATCAATATTAAAACAATAAAAGGGCTTGAACTACTTCAGTTGTGTGTAATGAATCTAAAATATATGAAAGTCTAATGTTTATCAGAACATTACAGAAAATAATGAACTTTATCACAATATGCTAATTTTTTGAGAAGGACCTGTACTGGTATTATGAACAAGTGTCACTGCAGGATTCATAAGTCTCAGTGATCACAATTAATGCACCAATAAGTGCAGTTGCTATATAATCTGAAATCGTCTGTATGAACATAGTGTGATATTATTCTAAAATGCAACATAATTTTGTTCAGAGTTTCATTTTTATTCTGTTCAAAGATGGGAGTGTTGATTTTATGTGCGGGCAAGGGTCTACAAGTCTGAAATTGTGAGTTAAATTCATCATTTTTCCATCTCACCGACTGCGCTGCCAGGTTTCACGTCTCAAAAATGTGCTTACGCAAGGTTCAAAGTTTGTGTACATTTACGCACATTTTTTTTTTTATAAATGCCAAAGTTTGCATAAAAAAATGACTTACGCAATTTTCAGGCTCTTTTTTTGTGTAAGCAAGTTTTATAAATGAGCATCCTGGTCTTACAACCTCAGTCACCACTTTTGCTCTCTGTTCAGTTGTTCTGCCCTTCAGGCAGTCTAGTTAAAGTTCGCCAAGCATAAAGCAAAGCTGCCACCTACTGGCATCTTTATACACTGTTGTATTCATCAGGAAGTTTTTTTTTTTTAAATATTCTGCCACACGTAGCTGCTAGCTGGCAATCGCTCACATGTGCTTGTCCTGTTCTCTTGGGTTTCTTCGAAGCAATGCCTGTAAGTAACAGTTTAGATATGTTTATTGTGTACATTTATGCTCAGTAATGAGACATGTAGCCTGTACATGTTGACTTTATGTTTATTTAAGTTGAAGTGTTGTCAGAAATGCTAACTTCTGTATCTAGCTCGATGAGCTGCTAGCCAATGTTCTGCTCTGCTGTAGGGTAGCTTGTATCACATTATATTGTGGCTTTAAAGTTAGTTTGCATTGAATTAAGGCCTATTCATACTCCACGAGAAGAAAGAAATTTGTTCTCGCTGGGGAGCGCCGAGAACAAGAAAAAAGTTCGTTTCGGCAGGGAGCATTCATACTCCCCGAGAAATCAGCTGTCGAACTGCTTCAGTGACGTATCAAATGGGTGTGCGTATCAGGTGTGTGTGTGTGTGTGTCCTCGCTACGTGAGGAGCGGAGGTATACGGGTCTCCGGCGCAAACCCTCGCGGTTCGCGCTGGTCCTCCTAGCTCGGGTCGATCCAGACCGTGACTCGGACTCCTCGGTCCGTCCGCACAAATCAGCACAGCAAGCGCCGGAGAAAAACGTCAACCGCTAACCGCAGTAACCACACTCATCCTCCCTTTCTGACCAATCACAGCGGTTGTTCTCGGACATCCTGCCGAACAAAGTTCGGCCCGGCTGATGTGCACAAGAACAAGCCGTTAGCGCTGCCGAACTGGGTATGCGAGAACAAAATGACGTCATTTTGTTCTCGCAGCCCCCCAGCGAGAACAAAATTCTTTCTTCTCGTGGAGTATGACTAGGCCTTTAGACAGGTTTATTAACTTCAAGTTCAAACAAAGTGTTTATTTCTGTTACTAGTGCACTGCTAATGTATGCAGCTTTTTGTGTTATTATTTCTGTTGGCTGGCTGTTGGCTCATTGTAAATTTTATCTGTTTCTACAGTTTCACTCCATTTCACTCAACAATTAAAGGAGCGAGAAATCCTTCCTGACTCTTTTGTGAAAGGACTTTGGCTTATGGTTAGTTCTGGTATTGGGCACCATTACGAGACCGTTACATCAGTACTCCTCTATTTCACTCTTGCCAACCACTATGGCGAACCCACGTGATCAGGTGACGTAGGTGCAAAAGGTCAATAGCGGTTAGCTAACAGGTAATATAGTGTTCTAACTGTAGAGGTTAACAGGTAGGATTCACCAGAACTGGTGCATTGTAGGTATTGGTGTCCTGGTTTGGTAATATCTCTCAGTGACCTAACCTAACCCCTAAGGGTTCCTCACTCAGAATCAACACTTAGTTAAACCAGCAGGTTTTTGATGGTTCCTCAATGAGTTCCAGGTATTAGTGGAAGATTTTGTTGACCTGCTCATTTTATACCAGACCTGAGAGTCTGGTTCACACAGATGAAGAAACAAGCCAGGTTTAGAGCTTCACCTCTAATTGTCTTTTGGTCGGGTTTTTTGGGGTGTGAGTCCAGCCAGAGGATTTTTCACAGCCATCAGCTTTAATTCAGTGACATCAATCAGGAGGCTGCTTCAGTGCTCTTTAAACCCTCTACTTCATCATGACTGACCTACATTATGCTCCCTGCCTCAGAGGGATGGGGAGGGGGGGGATTTTAAGCTTTTCCTCCCTCCTCCCTCCAGGTGTCTCTGCAGCACCAGAAACATTACGTACCAGAACCATCAGTAGAGCATTACTGAGTTGGGGTTTAGTAAAATGTTTATAGGATATGAAACAGAGAAAGGAGCACCAGAAAAACAAGCCTCTGCTTTCCATCCTAAGGTTCATTATTCTGGCATGTATAGATGAAAGACACTATAACTAA
Organism: Callopanchax toddi; assembly: GCA_006937965.1. NCBI lineage: Eukaryota > Metazoa > Chordata > Actinopteri > Cyprinodontiformes > Nothobranchiidae > Callopanchax > Callopanchax toddi. The sequence goes on from SSNR01000075.1 coordinate 2,329,443, forward strand.
AAACCTGACAAACCCTCGCAGAGTGAAGCTGAACCAGGGGTCTGTTGGTCTTAGAATGCAGACATATTGTTTTCACACTACATTACCCAGATTCCCTCTAACCACGCTTGTCAAGTCCCTCGAAACCTACATCATTTCAAATTTGTGTTGAAAGCGTGTGCAGTCGTTAACTCTTATGTTTCACCCTGAGTGCTACTTTAAATGCTACCATTAGCGCCATTGGAGTATTGACGGCTCTCCACTACACTGGTTCCCACGGCAGTGGTCTGATAAAAGCAGCAGGACTGAAATGTCAGCTGAAGCTGCAGGCGCTTCATGTATCTCCATGTGACAGCTTTGAGACCAGACTCTTCATCAGTCAGTCCAGAACTGACTCCTCTTCATCAGTCAGTCCAGAACCTCCGGAGGTAGATTCTAGCTGACATATAGTTTTTCTGAGGTTGAATCTAGCTGAGATTATTTTCTAGCTGAGGTATTTTAACTGAGGTAGAGCCTAGCTGAGATATAGTCTTGGTGAAGTTGAATCTAGCTGAAATAAAGTGTAGCTGAGATGAAGTTTAGCTGAGGTAGAGTGTAGCTGAGATAAATTTTAGTGAGATAAAATATTGCTTAGGTAGAGTCTAGCAAAGGTAGAGTGTATCTGAAATAAAGTCAAAATGAGGTAGTATCTTGCTGAAGTAGATTTTAGCTCAGTGATAGTTTGGCAGAGGTAGAGGCTAGCTGAGATTAAAGTCTAGCTGAGGTAGAGTCTAGCTAAGATGTACACTGAAAAAAAGAACATGTAGGATCAACTTAATTCTATCGTGAACATTGGATATTTTCATTTGGCAGCAACTCAAAGAATTGAGTCAAATGAACACAAATGATTCATGTTAAACCAACATGTGAGTCTTGTGTTGATGAAATGTGATGGAAACATGTTGAGGTGAAGTCATTTGATCTCTTAGACCATTTTGACCCAACACAATTGTTTCACTTTATTCAATAACTTTCACTTCAATGTATTTGGTCTCTTAAATACTACATGTTATCTTCATATTGGATGATGTTATTATATTCTAGTGCCAGATACTGTATTTCCCAAATGGAGGTCTTTTAACAGATTGTATTATTCTATTCCAGGATGGTTGCCAGTAACCTTTCAAAATAAAATGTCTAATTTCAGTGCAGTGACAGAATTAAACTAACACTACTGCTCTACTGAAACACAAATCAACAGTTAATGTGGGGTACCCCAAGGCTCTGTTCTGGATCCACTCCTGTTTTTACTATATATCCATCCTCTTGGACAGATCATTAGTAGATGTCACAATGTCTCCTACCACCTTTATGCAGATGACATTCAGCTGTACTGCTCCTTCAAGGACTCAGAGTTCTACAAACTGTCTGAACTACTGGAGTGTCTGTCAGCTATTACTAACTGGTTAGAAAATAACTTCCTTCAGTTAAACCCTGAAAAGACTGAATGTCTGATTGTTGCCCCTGATAGGATGGTCCCTCTGATCAGTCAACATATTGGACATTTAAGTTCTGCTGTAAAGTCAAACCTGAGGATTCTGGGTCTTATTTTCGACCAATCAATGTCTCTTGAAGGTCACTCAAAACAGCTGGTCAGAAACTGTTTTTATCATCTGAGAAATATTTCCATACTGAGAAAGTTGGTGTCAAAACCTGAACTGGAAATGGTTCTTCATGCTTTGATCTCCTCCCGTCTAGATTACTGTAACGCACTTTTCACATGTTTGAACCAAAAAGCCCTTTATGGCCTTCAGCTGGTCCAGAACTCTGCAGCGAGGCTCCTCACTGGAGCAAGCAGAAAAGATCACATCACTCCTATTCTGAAGTCTCTGCACTGGTTACCTGTTAAATGTAGAGTTCATTTTAAAATCCTGACTCTAACTTTCAGGGCCCTACATGGTCAAGCTCCTCTTTATGTTACTGAACTGATAAAGCCGTACGCTCCAACCCGAGCTCTCAGGTCCACAGACCAGAATCTCCTAACAGTTCCAAGGACCAGATTTAAAAGTCGAGGTGATCGCTCCTTCCAGTCTGTTGCACCGCGACTTTGGAATGAACTTCCTTTAGTTTTACGCTGTATAGACAGTCTGGACTCCTTTAAAAAGCAGTTGAAGACCCAATTATTCAAAACTGCTTTTAAATAACTCTTTTGTGTTCTCTTGTTGTTGTTTAATGATTTTGATTTGTAATGATATTTTGTTTGTTTAATTGATTTTATTTGTTTTATCATGTTTGATTCTGTTTTCTGTGAAGCACTTTGTGATTTTCTCTGTGAAAGGTGCTATAGAAATAAACTTTACTTACTTACTTAATATCTCAGCATATTTCAGTCACTGCATAGAAATTAGACATTTTGTTAAAGGTTATACAGGCAACCAACTTGGAAGAGAACAATACAAACATTCTGCTGAAGGCCTTTATTGTCAAGTTTAAATTAAGCAATTATAATAGTAAACAGTTATAATGGTAACAATTTGATGCAACTATTGAACTAGCTGAAATACTAGCTGAGGTAAAGTCTACGTAGGAAATACTCCTGCTGAGGTTGAGTCCAGCTGAGATATAGTTTTGCTGAGGTTGAATCTAACTGAGATAATGTCTTGCTGAGGTGGAGTCAAGCTGAGGTAGAGTGTAGCTTAGATAAACTCTAGGTGAGATGAAGTCTAGGTGAGGTAGAGTCTAGGTGAGATAGAGTCCACCTGAGATGAAGTCTAGGTGAGGTAAAGTTTTGCTGAGGTTGTTTGGAGCTTCATAGACGTTTTAAGGTCTCTGAACTGTATACTCACTTCAGTCTTTTTAAGGATGCAAAGTTTTGAAATTAATCTTGACTCATTTTCACACCTCCTGGGAGATGCCTGGTGAGCTCAGCGTGGAGCCTTTGAGGTGAAAGTTGGGGGTGGGGGAATAGGGGGAAAGGAAAGATGTGTGTTAATGGAGATGTGGGAGGGATGTGTGCTTGTGTGTATGAGTGGTTCTACAGGCTGTTGCCCCTCCCTCCATGACGAATCCGACCCTCTCTGCATCAAACAGCTTCTGCCTCTTAATCTCTGTTCCTGCCAGAAGGTTTTCATCATGTTGGTTCTGGTTAGCTGTTGGGCCCGGTAGTAGGGGTATTATGGCGTGGAAACATGATACCCCTTCCCCCACTGACACATTTCAGAACGTGGAATTAGCTGAAAGAACCCTCTGTCTGAATTAGAGTTCTACTAGATTATTTCACAGGTTTCTGGACCTCTGGAGCCAACCAGTCCATAGACCATTTGAGACTGGACTTGCGTGTTGGTGCCTGAGTCCATGTGTGTGTAACTACATGTCTAGTGTGTCAGAACCAAAAAAAGCCAATCTAACATTCACACTCTCTGTGTTCCATCCTGCAGGGTTCCTGAGTACAGGAGACCAGGCTGCCAAGGGAAACTATGGCCTTCTGGACCAGATTCAGGCTCTCAGATGGATCAAAGAAAATATTCAGTCCTTTAAAGGAGACCCAAAGAGAGTGACTATTTTTGGTTCTGGTGCCGGAGCATCCTGCGTTAGCCTGCTTACCCTCTCACATTACTCAGAAGGTAGGTGTTCCTGCTCATTACCAGAACTAGCAGCTGTTCTCTCAATGTCCATTGTGAACTACACTGTTGTCCTGTGAGCTGAGGGTGTTACCCCTAACCCTTCCTGCACTCAAACCCTCACCTTAATGGCAGATTGACCATAATCCTAACCCTAACTACAGCTGGGCCTTAACCTTAACTATAACCCTCTAATCTTAATCCTACCCAATTGGCCCTAACCATGACTTCTGACTACAGTCAGGACTTAAACCTGGGTCCTACAGGAAACATCAGCGCCATGCTGCGGTAGTGGCATGGTAGCGACTCAAGGGAAAAGAGGTTATCCACTGATCAGGAGGGCAAGGCCCAATCCCAGGCCCAAGCAATGTGTCAGAGTTTCATTGTGGAAGATACTGAACCTCCAACTGCTTCTTTGGGGCTGTGAAACTGGCTGTCCTCTGCTCCTCAGGGATGCATCAGATACAGAGAACAGATTTGTAGGACATGTCTAATTGAGACAACACAGAGGGACAGCCTTACCCTTTATTCTTCCTTTTGGCTTAAATCCTTGGTATTCTGTCCTCACTAAGACCTGTCCTATTGAGACAACCCAGAAGGACAGACTGATCCTTTTCTTGTTAAGCGATGAAATCCAGGTCGCTGCCAGAGTCGACCCAGCTGAAAACAGCTGCAGTGGAGAGAGAGAGTTCTAACTTGGCCTGGTTGAGTCACTGCTCTGACTTCACAGGTCTAAAAATAGAACAAGAAACTCCCCACACCACCACCACATCCCACCTTCACTGACAAAACCACAATCAGTAATGAAAACATCATGTCTGCTCTAGTTTATCTTTTGTTTTTTCATCTGTTTGATAAACACAGTAAACTCAGTAATCAGAGTACTTCTACTCCTGTAAATGTGCAATGAAGACTCTACTGATGTGGTTATATGTGGGAACCTCTTAGTTTTCTCTAATTAATGTGACGAAGAGGAGTTTGATTCAGATACTTTTTAAGTATGAGCAGCAGGAAATACTGGAATACTCAGACCAAACACTACAGTCATTACCTGATTAAGTTTCCTTGTTGGATTTTAACATGGTTTTTTTCTGATGTTTGAATATTTATCTGTAAATTGAAACTGTTTTATTTCAGTGTTATGTTTCCTGCTAGATTAACATTATTAATGTTATTCATGAAACCTCCTGATTCCTAAGTGTCTTCCTAACACTGCTCCTAATTTCAGATCTGTTTCAGAAGGCCATTATCCAGAGTGGCACGGCGCTGTCCAGCTGGGCGGTCAATTACCAGCCTGCCAAGTACACGCGCTCCCTGGCTGAGAAGGTGGGCTGCAACACGCTGGACACCATTGACCTGGTAGGGTGTCTGCAGAATAAGAATTACAAGGAGTTGATTGAACAGTATGTGACACCTGCTAAGTACCACATTGCCTTTGGACCTGTGATTGATGGAGATGTGATCCCGGATGACCCCCAGATTCTCATGGAGCAGGGGGAGTTCTTGAACTACGACATCATGCTGGGGGTCAACCAAGGCGAGGGCTTTAGATTTGTGGATGGGATTGTGGACAGCGAGGATGGAGTGTCTGCTAATGACTTTGACTTTGCAGTGTCTGACTTTGTGGACCATCTCTACGGTTACCCAGAGGGAAAGGACACTCTGCGGGAGACCATCAAGTTTATGTACACTGACTGGGCTGACAAGGAGAACCCAGAGACCCGCCGGAAGACTCTTGTGGCTCTGTTTACAGACCACCAGTGGGTTGCACCAGCTGTGGCCACGGCTGACCTCCACGCCCAGTATGGCTCGCCCACCTACTTCTATGCATTCTACCATCATTGTCAAAGTGACATGAAGCCCAGCTGGGCTGATTCTGCCCATGGAGACGAAGTTCCCTATGTGTTTGGGATACCAATGATTGGACCCACGGACCTCTTCAACTGCAATTTCTCAAAGAATGACGTGATGCTGAGCGCTGTCGTCATGACCTACTGGACCAACTTTGCCAAAACAGGGTGAGTTTTAACTTTGGTTCTACTTTTTGTACTGGTTCAGACCCTAGTCTAGACCCTGGTTCTGAGTTGGTCCACAGACAGGAAGAAGGATTTGTGTTGTGTTTTTGTTTTCTTTCGATAACCTTTAAAGCAGCAAAATACACCCCCCAGCCCCCTTAACAGGTCCACCTCATCAATACTATATTGTACCTCTTCCTCTTGTCTGAATCTCCTAGAAACTTATTGTTATGGATCCAACTAGGTGTTAAGAGTCATTCCTCTGGTTAACATCAGATGAGGTCCAGTAAGGTCTGATGAGTTCCTGTTCAGGTCCAGTAAGCAGGGTTCCCGCGAAGCCTTAAAAAGTCTTAAAAGCATTGGATTTATGGATTTGGAAATAATACCTTTAAAAGACTTGAAAAAGTCTTGAATTTTGATATCTGGGTCTTAAAATGTGTGCTGTATGTAGGGCTGGGTATCGAAACTTAGTACTGAAAAAATAGATATTTTTCGGTACTAAGTTTTGGTACTTTTCCAATAAAATGCCCCTATAAATGCGCTGCTCCAGCCCCGCTCTGATCAGCGCACACACAGGCTGAGTGACAGCCCCTCTCCTCTCCTCCTCTCAACAGTTACGGCAACAACAAAAAAAGACAGAACCGAGTTCTCTGGTGTTTCAACAAAAACACAGGAGGTGTGTGAGGGAGAGGATGGCGTGGGTTGGGAATCGGGATGCCCTAGTTGGATCCTGCCTCCGCGAGTCGCGACTTGGGTCCGGATAAGCGTAGGGAGGCGAGGCGAGACTTTCCTCTTGTTTAAACACTCTTGTTGGTACCGGCTGGATCATCAGAACGTCAGAATAAAAGACCAGACCCGAACACTCTGTTTGGTCACCGTAAGCCCGCAGCACTGTTTCCACCTGCTGAGAGGCAGCAGCATCGGAGCTGCAACCGACCTCCTCAGTCAGCACGCTGAACACAATGCGCTGTAATTTTAAAAAAGCATGTAAAATTGCATTTTAAAAATCCGCAAGGCCATGAGACGTACTCATTTTATTTAGGAGCATTTACTTTTTATTAGAGACCATAGGTTCTGTTGTCAGCAAGGATGTGTGGAGGGTTTTCCTCCTCTGGTCATTCAGTTTTTCCTGTGCCCCCATCCTGGTTCCTCCAGAGTAAGTTTGTGGTCGACCTGAATCCGTGTACTCTTTATTAGCAAAAAGGGAATAACAAAATAATGAAAACAGATCTGTCTTCCCGTTTGGCTATTTCTGATTTTGTTTTGCCATAACAAAAACCAAATAATGGTTAAATCCAGTTATTCAGTTTCCATTTCAGAAACGAAAAAACGAAAGAGTATATGGATTGTAAGACAGTGTCAGTTAACCGAAAGTTCCCGAAAGTTCAAATATAAATAATAATAATGTTATTTTCAGAATTCAAATGTATTCTTTATTAAAAACCATTTATAAAAATACAGAAATAAATCTTCGAAATAATGTAGAATCTGTAATAAGTAATTTTTTCCAGGCGCTGCAGACTTCTGTCCTACAGATGCTTTGTAAGTGAGTGAGTGAGTAAGTAAGTAAGTAAGTAAGTAAAGTTTATTTATATAGCGCCTTTCACAGATATAAATCACAAAGCACTTTACAACACAAACAAAAGGACAAAACTGAGAAAATATTGAAAATAAAAAACAAAACAAAGATTTGGGCATACAGGGGATCTACATGGTAAATGATGAGACTATGTGGGCTGTTGACTTGGGCAAATACTAAAATTTTGGGCAGAACAATTTTAGGGAAAACTTCAATAATATATTTGGGCAAAACAATAAAAGGGGGGAAAATGGGAGCAGGTAAGAAAAGGGCTAACAACAAGGAAGGATGAGGAAGAAACCTCTGCATACAGAAAACATAGACTGACAGTCCACAGTTAAGAAATACATCCGGGAAGGTGGGCGGGGCCAGGAACTCTGCCAGCAGGCACAGACTTCAGTGCTGACGCAGCTGCACGCCTGCACCCCCCAGCAGGAGTAAAGGAGAAGATAGGAGGAGAACGTAGAAAGGAGGGAGGGTTCCGAGCAGCCGCTCCATTCATTCTGTAGCGTGGGGGTTTGTTTTCAAGGGCAAAGATTAGATTAGAAGTTGTTTGTCAGGCAGCAGCCATGTTTTCTCCACTGCCTTATTGTTCATTACTGTTCATTTTGCTGGCTTCACCCCTCCAAACAGTTGAATCATGGCCATCCCCACTGATCTGTGCAGTCAGACACCTCAGTTGTAATTTGCTCCTCGCCAGTTTGTTTGCAGCCAGTCCTCCAAAAGAACTCCTTCACCGTGAGCGTTTCAGTGTTCAAAGCACAAATCAGCCCCTCCAGGAGTGCAGGACACCTGCCAATCGCTCCCGCAGCTCCGTTATTTTCAGATGAATCAAGCCCCCGCAGATGCCAATGAGCGTAGACCCGAATCCAGCTTGTGTTGAACTGCAGATCCAAAGAGAATTTCCCAACACAGAGAGTCAGTATGTTGGCTTTAGGGCTGCACTTGCCTAAAGCGAGACCTGTATGCAGCCAGAGCATCTGTCAATGGTGGATGGTAGATGTCTGAAGACAGGTTCGGTGAAACCGGGATGTTTTGGATAATTTCCAAGTACGGCTAGGGGTTGGGTAAATTTCTTTGAAGACATCTGCTACCAGGTTTTGTACGTAGCCTAGAAGATATTGTTTAAAGTATACGTATATGTACATCCAGTACGTTGTTAAGTTGATATGAAATTGATATGGATTGATCAGAAGTTGCTACAGTATATGTATTGTTTATTTGAAAAGTATGTACAGAGCAGCCTCAGATTCTGTTTTTTTTATCACAATAATAAAGGAACAATTTAATGTTTTGGATCTCTACCTCTGCTTATTTTGGATTTGCAAAGCTTACACGTGGCTTTGGAGGGATCATTTTCACAAACAGTGAAAGAGTCCAATACTGCAGAGGTCCTTCTGGTTTTTGGTGGAGGAGGACCTCCATCACCGGATGCAATATTGGTCTCAGTGGGGGCAAGGTGGGTGCTACCACTACTGCCTGGTTCAGTGTCAGCTGAAGTACCCTCTGCATCACTCATTGTAAAAGAAAAAGAGAGAGTATGTGTTAACGCTATGTAACAGTTATCTACTGCATTTATTCATCCAGTGATGGCAGACAGGGAAATAATGTCAGCCTTGTTCACTGTATTCTTTTCAAAAGTTCAGTAAGAGCAAAGTTTTCCAACTGACTTTAAATCACCAGCCAAACTAAGAGCAAGCAGACGGTAAAAAAAAAAAAGAACCCGACCGGGGTGGAGGCAGAGATCAACGCAACACGAGTCGCTTTCAGCTCTGTCTTGTCAAATGCACCGTGTTATGAAACAAGTTCACCAAGTAACTGTCTTTAAATACAAACCAAAATAGAGGTTACCATCTTTGTAAAATCACAATGCATTTCACAAGAAACCACGCCAAAAACCATTGAACTGAATAAAGCTGCCTCCACTTTCTGGTGTTTGAGAGCTTCCTGCCTGGAGACACTTACACCTCTGGATCCTGACACATTGGACTCTCACATTTTGAGGAACCATTTTGATATGTTTGACCATTTCTGTAAAATCACACTGTAAATCCTAGGTAAACATTAATGCATGCTTTCACAAAGTTTTCTTAGGACATTTTCAAGTTATTATTTTAGTGGTGTCAGATTAGCGTGTTAATTACGATTAATTAATTGCAGCCATAATTAATGTGTTATATTTTTTTATTGCGTTAATCGCATTTTTTATTGCTTGACCATTCCTGCATATGGTCTGCCGCTACAGTGGTGTGTGTGTGCTGATCTGTGCTCCTCACAGTGTTTGTGTGTCACTGAGATGCTCTGAGAGTCTCAGACTTTCAGGATATCATCACGTGATCTATGTGTGATGCAGCAACTTAATAACAAACAGCTGATGGCCGCATCGGTGTTATGATAATGGTGTCACCTTTTAGAGCGCTCTTTATCTGAGCCCCGCTGCAACACGGAAGCGCAAATTAAAACGAGCAGCTGCACGACCGGACCACCAGTCCAGCACAGCTCTGATCACCACCAGTAGTACACATAACTGTCAGCCGGCTCAGAGTTACTACCACCAGCTCAGCACAGCGCTGGCCACTGGTTACCAGTACGACACTTTTGTGAGCCATTCCGGGGCACATCCAGTGGTGTCTGGTGGAAGACATGAATGTAATTTGGGGGTGCAGGGGGATGTGTCCCCTCCACTTATTTAAAGTCAGTTTTGAGCCCTGTAGTTTTTACTGTCTAAAAACAAAGTTCCAAAATAAATGGATACTGGCTGTCGTATTCAGGTGAGGGGTTTTGATATCACTGTTTAAACAGGTCTATCCCTCTTCTCCACCTCCTCCCACCCGTCTTCAAGTTGTGTCTCCCCATTTTTGAACTCTAAATGTAATTCTTGGTGGAAGATCAAATCAAATCAAACTTTATTTAGAGAGCACATTTCCTGCATAGCAACACAATGTGTTTTGCAGCAAATAAAACATAAAATAAGATGAGGGGTTAACAGAGCCCAAAGTAATGGTTGCACTGGGACTGAATCTGTTCAAGTCTGTTAAACACAACGAATGAATGAATGAATCTTTATTTCGAACATTTGAACAAGTTAAAAATAAAATACAGTTATTATAGACATTAAAAAATAAAAATATCACAACAATCACACACAAAAAATGAAAAAACTGTCCTACTCAGTTCGAAATGGAGTAGGGGGAAGCTAATGCTTTTAAAATCCTACCCCCATCTTACTAATCTATTATCTCGTCTCGTCTTCTTCCGCTTATCTGGGTCGCGGGGGCAGCATCCCAATTAGGGAGCTCCAGACGGTCTTCTCCCCAGCCACTTCTACCAGCTCCTCCAGCAGGATCCCAAGGCGCTCCAGGGCCAAACCAGAGATATATTTTCTCCAGCGTGTCCTGGGTCGACCTGGGGGCCTCCTGCCGGCATGACATGCCTGAAACACCTCCCTGGGGAGGCGTCCAGGGGGCATCCTAACAAGATGCCCGAACCACCTCAGCTGGCTCCTTTCGACATGGAGGAGCAGCGGTTCTACTCCGAGTCTCTCCCGTTGTCATGATTCCCCTGTCTGTCTTGTCTTGTTGGTTCATGTCTGTTCCTTACTCCTGTTCTCGCCCCTCCCTCATGTGTTAATTGTCATCAGGTGTTTCTTGTCTCATTGATTTCATCCACAGTATTTAAGCCCTTCTGTTTCTTGTCTCGTCCTGGGTTCATCTGTTCTGTTTTGTCCAGTCATGTCATGGTCATAGTCTGTTTCCATAGTTTAGCATTTTGTCAAGTCTCGTCATAGTTTAGTTCTTAATAAAACGCACCATTGGATTTTGTACCTCCGTCTCCTGCCTCCTGCTTCTCTGCGTTATCGGGTCCACCCCACCACGGTTCATGACACCCGGATGTCCGAGCTCCTCACCCTATCCCTAAGGCTGAGCCCGGCCACCCTACGGAGAAAACTCATTTCGGCCGCTTGTATCCGCGATCTTGTTCTTTCGGTCATTACCCAAAGCTCATGACCATAGTTGAGGATTGGGAGGTAGATCGATCGGTAAATCGAGAGCCTTGCTTTCTGGCTCAGCTCCTTCTTCATCACAACAGACCGGTTCAGCGTCCGCATCACTGCAGACGCTGCCCCAATCCACCTGTCGATCTCCCACTCCCTCCTTCCCTCACTCGTGAACAAGACCCCGAGATACTTGAACTCCTCCACTTGAGGCAGGATCTCTCTCCCGACCTGGAGTTGGCAAGCCACCCTTTTCCGACCGAGAACCATGGCCTCAGACTTGGAGGTGCTGATACTCATCCCAGCCGCTTCACACTCGGCTGCGAACCTCCCCAGCAAGAGCTGTAGGTCAGAGCCTGATGAAGCTAGGAGGACCACATCATCTGCAAAAAGCAGAGACGAGATTCTCCTGTCACCAAACTCAACCCCCTCCACACCACGGCTGCGCCTAGAAATCCTGTCCATAAAGGTTATGAACAGGACCGGTGACAAAGGGCAGCCCTGGCGGAGTCCAACCCTCACTGGGAACAGGTCCGACTTACTGCCGGCTATGCGAACCAAACTCACACTCCTCTGGTACAGGGACTGAATGGCCCTTAACAAAAAACCATCCACTCCGTACTCCTGGAGCGTCCCACACGGTCATAAGCCTTCTCCAAATCCACAAAACACATGTGGATTGGTTGGGCAAACTCCCATGACCCCTCCATCACCCTAGTGAGGGTAAAGAGCTGGTCCACAGTTCCACGACCAGGACGAAAACCACATTGCTCCTCTTCAATCTGAGATTCAACTATCGACCGGACCCTCCTCTCCAGTACCCTGGAGTAGACCTTCCCAGGGAGGCTGAGGAGTGTGATCCCCCTATAGTTGGAACACACCCTCTGGTCCCCCTTCTTAAAAATGGGAACCAGCACCCCGGTCTGCCACTCCACAGGAGTTGCCCCCGATGACCACGCAATGTTGCAGAGACGTGTCAACCACGACAGTCCTACAACATCCATAGCCTTGAGATACCCAGGTCGGATCTCATCCACCCCCGGGGCTCCGCCGTTGCATAGTTGTCATGTCCTAGCCTCCAGCCCCCCCTGCTGTTGGGTTTGTTCTTGTTTTAGATTTATCTCTTTAGTTTAGTCCTTTGTGTTCTTAGTTCTGGTCATCTGTGTTTTAGTCGTCCTCTTTAGTTTAGGTCTTTTGTGTTATAGCTTTAGTCCAGTCTTTGTGTTTACTTTAGTCAGTCTGTGTTTGGTGGTTCTGTTTTTAGTTTCCCCTCTGTGCTCTGTGTTTCAGGTGTCTTGTCTTGTGATTGTCCACACCTGCCTCTCGTTCTCCCTTGATTGATCCTTTGGTATTTAAGCCCTGCTGTGTCATGTCTCTGTGCTCGTTCGTCTGCTTTGTCTCCCCCAGCTCTAGTCCTGTTTATCCTCTAGTCTTAGTCTTGTTAGTCTTGGCAGCGACTTCTGCCCCAGAGATTGGACAGTCCATCCCCAGGTCTCCCATCTCTGGTTCCTCATAGGAATGCATGTCGGTGGGATTGAGGAGCTCCTCAAAGTATTCCTTCCACCGCCCGACTATAGCCCCAGTTGACGTCAGCAGCTCTCCGTCCCCACTGTAAACACTGTGAGCGAGTTGCCGCCTTCCTCCCCTGAGGCGCCGGATGGTTTGCCAGAACCTTTTTGGAGCTGACCGATAGTCTTTCTCCATGGTCTCACCAAACTAATCTATTATATACAGTACAATTTTGTCTAATGTGCAAAATCAGAGATAAACAAAATGAATAAAAATAAATAAAAACAGATAAAAATTAAGTAAAATAAAAAAACTGAGATAAAATAAAATAGAAAAATAGTAGCATTAAAATAAAACTCATGTTTTGATATTTTATTTACAATTCGTTCTCCGTGTTAACAAATGTCAGCTGACACATCACCTAAATGACTTCATAAAGACAATTTTTGATGTTATATATCAATCTATTGGTCTGACACAGTAATTTAATGATTTTAAATGACAATGCCTCAAGATGAGGGCTTTCTTTAGCTATTTCTTTAGGTGCAATAAAAAATGCGATTAATTACATTAATTAATTACAGATCATAATTACTTAATTGCTCCATTTTTTTATCACATGACAGCACTACTTATTTTACCTCCAACTTAGTCTTTCAAAACAGTAATCCAATCAGTTCCTGTAAATCAGAATCTGGGCATGCCATCATAATATTTAATATTCATAAGATTATTTAAAAAAAAATATATATATATTCATAAGATTATTAATATAAATTTTTTGGGCTTTACTGTATTATGTGATTGAAATGGGAACTATAGGTTTTTTTGATGTCCAGTGAACATTCTTCATTAATAAAATGACAAAGTAGGAACTTCACTTTATATAAAAATCAGCTTTATTACTGTCGTAACTGAATATTTAGAGAAGGTCTACAGAGTCACGGGTTCGATGAGGTAGCAGCAGAGCGACCAGAACTAGGGAGAGTTCAGGCGGGTTTTGGAAAATAAACACAAGACGTTACAACAACAACAGTTGGACTCACGCAGTGTTTTAATTGTATTTAGTTGTAGTTTGTTTAGAGAGTTTAGACCCGTTCAGAAGGATCATTGTACACCAGCGAGAGGGCATAATGAGCCAAGGAGGAGACGTTAGCGGCGGGAGCCGGCAGCTGGCTGCTGCAGGGCCGTGCGCTACGTTCAATATCCAGTCATCGGAGTCATGTGAATTTTCTAAGCCGCATGAGTGGGACAAATGGATTCGATGGTTCGAAAGATTTCGCCTGGCAAGTAACCTGAATGCAAGCTCCGAGGAGAATCAAGTTAACACTTGATATATATTGCATGGGTGACGAGGCGGATGATATCCTGCATGGACTTAATCTAACAGCTGTTGAAATAGACACTTACAAGGGTATGCGTGATGGCTTTCAAAACTTTTTTGTGGTCAAGAAAAATGTAATATATGAGCATGCTATGTTCAACATGCACAAACAGAGAGGAGAGTCTGTGTCGCTGTGTTATACACGCTAACTGAACACTGCAGCTACAGGGAGCTACACGATGAGCTAATCAGAGACAGACTTGTTGTTGGACTGCTGCACAAGGGACTGAGAATAGTTTTAAAACTTATGATTTCTAGAATTGAATCAAATTCTGGGTGGTAAAAATGTTTGGTCCTTCCACTGAGGCGGTGTGCCTCCGGTGTGAGGAGGAGCTGCATCCTTGGCCTCACAAATTGGCTCTTTTGAGGAGGAGAATTCGATATTACCCCGATAACTCAGAAGACTACTTCCAGAACTGCATTAGAGGGCCTTGAGTGTCTGTTAGTGTATGTTTTTAACATCTGTTATTGAGAAAGTGGCTGAAACCCATCCATGGGTGGCCCTGTTGTCTCGTAATCTCGGTTGGACTATCAGAAAACATTTAGAGCAATTAGGGGCTGAAAAACAAACCAGGTTGTCCCCTTCCTGAAGCCACTTACTGGCCTCAGCCAAGTGCAATCGGCTAAAGCATAAACTATTGCGTCCAATTAGGAGACAGCATACGTTTGGTGGCTCCAACTGTAGCATCAGCTGAAGCGTCAGCCCTTGTGTGAAGTCTCCCCTGGGTAGAGACATACATACTTGCGCGTGTCCACCAGGGATGTGGAGATTCACCGATCTGAACCGGTGGTCCGATCATGACGTGTAAAATCCGACTGCACCGGTAGCTTCAGCGAGCATCGGCTCAGCTGACTGCTAATTGCGCAACGTATATCTCTCTCTTGTCTCCCATCGGTGAAAACGATGGTTGCATCGATTAGTTCAGTGGTGTCCAGCCTTTTTCCTCTCATGAGCTACTTTTATACTGAGCAGCTCCACGCTGGTTGCAGGGCAAGCTGCAGGTGCTGCAAACGCTGTGTGTGTGCATGCGTGTGTTTGTGTGTCCACCACCGAGTCAGCGCACATTCACGTGACGTTTAACGGAGGTTTCGTGGCTCAGCTGCTGTCCTTGTAACTCGTTCCCCAGAGGAGCGCGGGGGAGAACCGTCCCGCTATTTAACAGCAACGACTCCGCGTTCAACCGGTTGATCAGTTTATTGTTTATCTGTTTTGTCCTCGTTTTGTTGAACGCACCATCAGTAAAACTACGGAAGCCAGGTGGCGCGCAGGCGCAGTTAGAAAACCTGGTAGAACAGGTGAGGAGGAGATGATCAACATCAGAGAATCTGAATGGTTTCTGCTGTTAGCCACTAGAATCTGTCAGGCAGGATTAGAGACACTATGTTGGAGTTATTTACACACTGCACAGAGTTAGTGCTGGAAATGTTGATTAGAGGAGGTTTAACAAGTGGTTTAGTCAAATTACAGACAGAAAACACTATTAATTAAAGGAGGATCTGAGAAAAGGGCTTTATTAAGGGTTCACATTTTTTTATTATTTATTTTTAAGAGACCTAATCTTTTAAATTGGCTATATTAATTAATTGTTAAAAAAGTATAGAGATTTACTTTATTGATCCCTTGGGGAAAATCCTAAGGGAAATTTAGCAACAGTTGAAACTAACAACAAATGTAACATTTTTGGTGATGATTTAATATTTATTAGGAATAAGTTTTTTACATTTCTTATATATATTTTGGTAATTTTATATTTGTTCTATTTTGTAAGCTAAACTTAGTCTTATTTTATCTTTTTTTTAAAAATGTTACCACACCTTTTTATTTCTTTCTTGCTTCTCATAAATTTTTAATTTTTTTGGTTCAACGGCAGTCGTACAAGCATTTCACTGCATATCGTACTGTGTATGAGTGTGTGTGTGACAAATAAAATTTGAATTTGAATAAAACAGTCCTCTTGTCTGAACCATAATGAAGTGCATTTTTTAAGTAGAATTTATTGATTTATCAAAAACAATAAAGTAACAAATAAATCTTTCACAGAGAAAGAGAGAGAGATACCATGATGATTTTTAAAAAAACAGACGTGGACTTGAAAATTCTCTGTGATGTGTTGAATCGGTTCAACTCGCATCGTGAATCGTATCGAATCGCCAGCAGGGATGAATCGTATCGAATTGCCAGCAGGGATGAATCGTATCGAATTGTATCGAATCGCCAGCAGGGATGAATCGTATCGAATCATATTGGCAGAGGCCCCACCGCATCGTCAATGTATCGAATCGCTGGGAGCGTATCGAGATACGAATCGAATCGGCCTCAGTGGTGGGGATTCACATCCCTAGTGTCCACTGAGCAAGTACACCAAACAAAGCAAACCTGTCCTCGTTGCTACTCCTGTAACACATTTTCAAAATGTGCCTTAATCCTATTTCTGTGGTCACAGGATTGCGTAGAGGGTC
>SSNR01000075.1:2346261-2371532 GCA_006937965.1 Callopanchax toddi
CTGAATCTGCAGGAAGTATGTTGACATTAGGTGTTAGCTGTCATTTTGTTGATTTTTGGACTCATGTTGGTTTGAAGTGGGCGTGGCCTCTACTTTATCAGAAAGTAGTGTCCCATCTTTTCCCACGTTTTTCTCTAGATGAAAAAGCCCTGTTTGGTGGGACAAGACTCAAACAGTGCTAGCTGGCCAACAAAGCAGTTTTTTGCTTCAGAATGCTTATAGTTTTGAAAATAGTGACACTATTTGAATCCATCAGTCAGGTTTCACGGGTCTCATGGCTGGTGTGTCTCAGGCCATTCTTTGGCATACTTACCTGGCAGGGGAGATACCATGATCATGAAGGTGGTTCACCCAAGGCGAGGTTCAGCCATTGCACACCGGCTGTACTGACCCTTGCGAATTCCCCAAATGTGGGAATCTCGACTGCATAATTTCTGGTAGTGGGGGACTGCGTTCGCGCTCTCCCCTGATTTTTATGTTAATGTCATGAAACTTTGAACACTATTTTGGGTTAGACAACTCTTAAGGTTTTAAATTGCATTATAAATATGTGGCAATGTAGCTGAGATGATCCATTAGATGCATTTCTACATCTGAATCTGCAGGAAGTATGTTGACATTAGGTGTTAGCTGTCATTTTGTTGATTTTTGGACTCATGTTGGTTTGAAGTGGGCGTGGCCTCTAAGTAGTGTCCCAACTTTTCCCACGTTTNGGGTCTCACATAGCCAAACAGCACTGCCGTCTTCAAAACCTTCTTCGCTCTCTAAAACATATTCTCCTCAGTGACACTCACTTGTCTGTGGGACTGTGGAAATGCCAGTCAGCAGTAAACACTTCATTACTGCATATGCCAAGCAGTTGTTACTTGATGTCCTGGCTCTCACTGAGGCCTGGTCCAACTTGGTAACAAAGCTACCCCAGCTGCACTTTCAAGCATCGACATTCTCCCACACCTTTCATGCATCTGGATGAGATGGTGGAACAGGCATGCTAATTTCTAACAAATGGAAGTATAGTCAACTGCTACCTATTACTAAATCCACCACCTGTGAAAACCATGCCATCCTGGTAACTGCACCTGTCAAACTCTTCATGGTCCTCGAATATCAACCACCAGGACAACTTGCTGATTTTCTAGATGAATTAGGCTACGTTCACACTGCAGGTGTTACACCACTCCAGGACAACTTTGTGTAGAAAAAAAAGAGATTTATTGAATTATCTCCAAAAATGTACCAGCAGCAGCCTTACAGAGCATAACGACGGACACTAACTGAAGCTCTCGCGCCTGGGGAAAAAACCCAATGTCTCTTTTGTTCTTTTCCTAAACGTCCACAGTTAATCTGCCTGGCAAGAACACATGCAAGTGCCAATCATACAAGCACTTTGCATGCCTTGAAAAATCCTGCACCCCTGATGTTTGTTGGAGGGGTGTTTTTGAGGGCTTGCGCAGCTCTTTATTGTCCATTTTGTAACCTTCTGCTGAAATCATTCTACCCACATAACGGACCTGATTTTTGAACAAGTCACATTTGTCGGGTCTCAGTTTTATTCCCCAAGCTTGCTGACGTTTGAGAACAGATCTTAAATCCTCAATATCTTGTTCAAATGTCCGACTGTATACTAAAACATCATCCAAGTATGGAGTGCAGATCTTGTCTCTTATACCTTCTAAACTCTCCTCCATGCTGTGCTGAAATGCTGATGGCGCATTGGTGAGACCGAACGGGATTCTGTTCCATTCATACAGTCCCCAAGGTGTTGTAGAGGCTGTGTATTTCTTTGAGTCCTTGCTAATCTCACCTTGATGGTACGCTTTGCCCTGGTCGAGCACGCTAAACCACATGTTACCGCCAAGTCCATCAAGTATTTGCTGGATTCGTGGTATCGGGTGTCTATCTGGAATAGTCTTTTTGTTCAGCCCCCTAAAGTCAATACACAGTCTTAGACTTCCATCACGTTTCCTTACGCACACTACTGGAGATGCATAAGGTGAGGTTGATTTGTGGATAAACTCTTTATTCAACAGATCCTGGACATGGTATTTAACTTAATCGTAGAAAGCACGAGGGACTGCATTATAAGCTTTTGCTACAGGGATCTCATCAGTTAGTTTGATGTCCATTTTCAGATTTTTGATATAACTGACTTCATCTGACTGCTTGGCGAATGCACTTGACTCTTCTTTAAGCATTTCCATGACAGCAACTTGTGTTAGGTGGACCAAACTAACAGGTGGTTCCCACAGCTTCTCTGATGAGCAGGATGTGCTTTGACTGTTTTCTGCTACAACTGCATCTATCTGACTTGGTTCAAGGTTCATAGGATAAGAGTTGATTACCCTCTCAGTGCTACCTATACAAGTCTTGGCTGGCAGAACAATGTCATATTTTGTAGTGTTAGTCACGTATATTTTAGCTTTTCTGGAAGTGCTTGATACGTCCAACAACAGACAGTTAAACTTTAAGCCTTCATCCAGGGACAAGTTTTCATCTGGCTCAAACAGCATTTCAGTTTTTACTTCCAAGTCTGTTTTGATGGAACAGTTAATGCAGTGCACCTGTCCGCCTGGCACTACAACAGCTGTGCGTCCTGATCTGACTGGGTAGGAGACTGCCTCACTAGTAGCTGTGTGAATAAGGTTCAAAAGTGTTTCAGCTTTGCCTGTTCCCATTTTCAGTGAATTTCTCAGTAAAGTCACTTGGCCAGTAGACCGAGTAGGGTTCTGTTTAATCAGCTCCTCAATGGCATTAAACCCTATTATTGGTTTTTGCAGAATGTCACGACTCACTAAGACTGGAACTAACACCAATGTGTTCATCCTGAGCTGTAGCTTTTCCTTTTGGATCACATAGGTTAAGGCTAATTTCTACCCAGCCCTGAAAGGGGATTTCAGATCCATTTACAGCCCTTAGGTCTAAAAGCTCATCACTACTTAGTAAATCACTGATTGGGTGAACTTCCACATTCGCAAATTATTCCTCTTCCAATGTGCACTCATTATTGAGACTTGAGCGCCTGTGTCCCACAGTGCTTGAGTTTTACACTTGTTCATTTTACACCAAACACCAAACTAGACACTTTTTACCTATCAGCTGTGCTATTCTTTTGCATTTTACATTAAGATTACACACTTCAGGTGGCTGATCCCTAGTTTTGGTATTTCTTGACTCAGTATTTTGTGATACCGTCTGCCTGTTTTGGTTTAGCTCTGTGTGTTGGACCTGGGGTAAACTTTGAGCTTTGGGGATTTTGTCACGTTGGGACTTGGGTATCAAAGCTGTTGCTTGTCCCTCAGTCACAGCCGCTGCCAGTTTCCCTCCTTAGGACCTCCTACTACTCTGCATCCCTTCGCCCAGTGGGACACATTTAAAGCCAGATCAACTGAATTCTACCCTGGTTAAACAAACACGAAGCTTCCTACAGGGCTTGTGTGCAGCAAAGAGACAACATCCGGGTGACAACAGCTGTCAATAAATGAAATAACCAGAATCGAAAAAACGAGCCGCCATTGCCCATAGACCGTGTAGTGTTTAGTTTCAGTTTTGTTTCTCTTTCACGCGACGGCACTGCTCCCTGCTGCAGCAGAAGTGTCAGGCTGCCAAATAAGGAGAAACCCAGCAGAACCGGAAGGCGGCGCTTTCTTCTGATCTGAGTTGCTCGTTAGGAAATAATTACAGCGTATTTTGAGTTATAATGGTGCAACGCTAATCTAGAGGCATCAAAGATTACACCTGTTTAATATAAAGTGATTTAAATATGGAGTCACAGGCACTTTAAGATCAATCTGTTCAAACTCAATCAAAATTCGCTCTGTCGGCCATTACTGAGCTGAAATAAACAAACTTTGGTCGACCAGAGGCATTACTGCAGAAAAGTTATACACCCTCTGCTGTCCTGGTGGAGAATTGCTTCGCAACACTGATGGAGAAGTATAAATCAAAAACGTCTCCGTCAATACGTGTTCATGTGAGCATAAACGTGCTGTCAGAGAAGTATAAACCAACCTTAACTCTGTGCCACCACATAACTATAGATGTGTTATAAAAAATAATGAGCATATATATATATATATATATATATATATATATATATATTATACACACACACACACACACACACACACTGTTAAGGTTTGGTTTACGGATGGACCCTGGAGCAAACACAGACAACTGAGGAACTGGAAGGTAAGTGAAAACAAAGTGTTTTAGTATACTGGTGCTGGAGGTGTGGCCTTAGGAGACCCTAGCGTCCCGGGCGGAACCGTACTCCACGTCACTGCAGGGAGGAGAGGAGAGTGAGCACAGGCGGGGAATACTAAATAAGTGGATGATGATGGAATGGAAGGGTCTTACTGTGAGTGGAGTGAGGAGGGGTGTCGGAGCTGGCGACTGGCAGGGAGACAGACAGGCAGGCAGGACAGAAGAGGGTGATGATGGTCNATATATATTTTGGTAATTTTATATTTGTTCTATTTTGTAAGCTAAACTTAGTCTTATTTTATCTTCTTTTTTAAAATGTTACCACACCTTTTTATTTCTTACTTGCTTCTTATAAATTTTTAATTTTTTTGGTTCAACGGCAGTCGTACAAGCATTTCACTGCATATCGTACTGTGTATGAGTGTGTGTGTGACAAATAAAATTTGAATTTGAATAAAACAGTCCTCTTGTCTGAACCATAATGAAGTGCATTTTTTAAGTAGAATTTATTGATTTATCAAAAACAATAAAGTATCAAATAAATCTTTCACAGAGAAAGAGAGAGAGATACTATGATGATTTAAAAAAAAACAGACGTGGACTTGAAAATTCTCTGTGATGTGTTGAATCGGTTCAACTCGCATCGTGAATCGTATCGAATCGTATCGAATCGCCAGCAGGGATGAATCGTATCGAATCGTATCGGCAGAGGCCCCACCGCATCGTCAATGTATCGAATCGCTGGGAGCGTATCGAGATACGAATCGAATCGGCCTCAGTGGTGGGGATTCACATCCCTAGTGTCCACTGAGCAAGTACACCAAACAAAGCAAACCTGTCCTCGTTGCTACTCCTGTAACACATTTTCAAAATGTGCCTTAATCCTATTTCTGTGGTCACAGGATTGCGTAGAGGGTCTCACATAGCCAAACAGCACTGCCGTCTTCAAAACCTTCTTCGCTCTCTAAAACATATTCTCCTCAGTGACACTCACTTGTCTGTGGGACTGTGGAAATGCCAGTCAGCAGTAAACACTTCATTACTGCATATGCCAAGCAGTTGTTACTTGATGTCCTGGCTCTCACTGAGGCCTGGTCCAACTTGGTAACAAAGCTACCCCAGCTGCACTTTCAAGCATCGACATTCTCCCACACCTTTCATGCATCTGGATGAGATGGTGGAACAGGCATGCTAATTTCTAACAAATGGAAGTATAGTCAACTGCTACCTATTACTAAATCCACCACCTGTGAAAACCATGCCATCCTGGTAACTGCACCTGTCAAACTCTTCACGGTCCTCGAATATCAACCACCAGGACAACTTGCTGATTTTCTAGATGAATTAGGCTATGTTCACACTGCAGGTGTTACACCACTCCAGGAAAGCTTTGTGTAGAAAAAAGAGATTTATTGAATTATCTCCAAAAATGTACCAGCAGCAGCCTTACAGAGCATAACGACGGACACTAACTGAAGCTCTCGCGCCTGGGGAAAAAACCCAATGTCTCTTTTGTTCTTTTCCTAAACGTCCACAGTTAATCTGCCTGGCAAGAACACATGCAAGTGCCAATCATACAAGCACTTTGCATGCCTTGAAAAATCCTGCACCCCTGATGTTTGTTGGAGGGGTGTTTTTGAGGGCTTGCGCAGCTCTTTATTGTCCATTTTGTAACCTTCTGCTGAAATTATTCTACCCACATAACGGACCAGATTTTTGAACAAGTCACATTTGTCGGGTCTCAGTTTTATTCCCCAAGCTTGCTGACGTTTGAGAACAGATCTTAAATCCTCAATATCTTGTTCAAATGTCCGACTGTATACTAAAACATCATCCAAGTATGGAGTGCAGATCTTGTCTCTTATACCTTCTAAACTCTCCTCCATGCTGTGCTGAAATGCTGATGGCGCATTGGTGAGACCGAACGGAATTATGTTCCATTCATACAGCCCCCAAGGTGTTGTAGAGGCTGTGTATTTCTTTGAGTCCTTGCTAATCTCACCTTGATGGTACGCTTTGCCCTGGTCGAGCACGCTAAACCACATGTTGCCACCAAGTCCATCAAGTATTTGCTGGATACATACATACACACATACACACACATACATACACACACACACACACACACACACACACACACACTGTTAAGGTTTGGTTTACGGATGGACCCTGGAGCAAACACAGACAACTGAGGAACTGGAAGGTAAGTGAAAACAAAGTGTTTTAGTATACTGGTGCTGGAGGTGTGGCCTTAGGAGACCCTAGCGTCCCGGGCGGAACCGTACGCCACGTCACTGCAGGGAGGAGAGGAGAGTGAGCACAGGCGGGGAACACTGAATAAGTGGATGATGATGGAATGGAAGGGTCTTACTGTGAGTGGAGTGAGGAGGGGTGTCGGAGCTGGCGACTGGCAGGGAGACAGACAGGCAGGCAGGACAGAAGAGGGTGATGATGGTTGTAGGAGGGCAGCCAGGGAGACCAGGAGGAGCGGAGACGAGGGAGCAGTGACCGGCTGGAAATCCAGGTAAAATGGCAGCAGACCGGAATGGAGCAGGAGGACAGGAACCGGGACAAAACGCTGGAGGAGGGAATAAACAAGGTTAAACTAAGACACTGGGGAGAATTAAGTTAAAAGGCCATAGTTACCACGGGAGGCAGTGGACACAATGAACTGGCGTTCGTCTGCAGGAAGGCTTGTGGTTTTATGCTCTGGAGTTGATGAGCTGAGTGGTTGCAGCTGAGGGTGATGAGTGGAAAGATCCTGCTGATTAGGGAGGAGGAAGCGTGCCTGCTGGAGTCCAGGATATGACATATACATATACAGGATTTGATTTTAATTTAATTTATTTAATAGTGTATTTACTAATTATTTATCAGTAACAGCATTTTAAACATTTATTTAAGGATGAGATTTATTTATTTCATGGAGTATATATTAATTGTTTCCTAATAACAGTATTTATTTATTTAAATTGGACTAAAACGGCTTTCCATACCTCCTCTCCTTCACTCCACCTGCTGCCCTGCGCACTGCTTTATCCTCTGTCCTTGATATGCAGCTCTGTCCAACTTCTTAATGAGACAATTGCATTTTGGAGCAACATCACAAATCTCCTCCTCAGAAAGCGCTTTTAAAAATTATAGCACCTCTCCCAAATTTATTTTCCGACCGGGGCGGAGGTTGTATCGTGCCTGGAGCTGAGCTGGAGGGGGTTAGGGGTGACGAGCTAAGTAGATGCTGCGGGTGCGACTTGCTCGGCAGCCGGCCTCTCCACCTCCCCCAGGACCGAGTTCAGAACGACATGCTGCGGTCCATTCAGGGGGAGGGCGAGTCCCGGTTGTGGCGGCATTTTATTTTGCCGTAGAGGAGCACCTGTGGAGGAAACTCTGTAATGTAGTAACGAGTCTGGATCGGGAGGTGACGTCCAATTCCTATTGAGTCTAAAATCACGTGATCAGGGCAGATTTCCGATCACGTGATTGGACATCCTTATCCTAAACTACCAAGTAACATGCTGACATGCCTGATGACCCAAAGCTGTGGGAGGACCCACTTGAAAACGATTTGTTTCAAGTGGTTTTATCCTCCTTAAATAAATATGTTAATAAATAAATAAATATCAGTGTATCAAACACTGTGCAAAAATATAGCCTTTAAACTAGTTTTGGCTTTAAAGAATCTAACACAATGATTAAAACAAGCATCTCTTATGCAGATTCCACACAACAAAGGGCTCAAATTATCCTATTTATTGATCGTACAAAGTGCTGATTTAATCTACAAATATGATAACTATTATATGTCTGGCAACATTGTGTGTGCCCATGTATGATGTGGCTCTTCACGGTAACACAGTAACAAAATATGGCTCATGGTCTGTGACTGGTTAGCAACCCCTGCTTTAGTACATTGTCTGCCCTTGAAGTTAACGATGCCACTGAGTCACTCTGCTCCACACTCAGCTCTTGTCTTGACAATTGGTGCCCATTATCCTCCAAGCCTGTTCGATCCTCTCAGACACACCCTTGGCTAAATGATACCCTCTGGTCTCTGCACACCACTCTTAGAGCTGCAGAAAGGAAATAGTGC
Organism: Callopanchax toddi; assembly: GCA_006937965.1. Classification (NCBI taxonomy): domain Eukaryota; kingdom Metazoa; phylum Chordata; class Actinopteri; order Cyprinodontiformes; family Nothobranchiidae; genus Callopanchax; species Callopanchax toddi. The sequence continues at coordinate 2,354,555 of SSNR01000075.1, forward strand.
AAATCAAAAGATCCTGTTGATCTGTTGAAATTCCAGGCACTGCTCTCCTCATTCTCTGCCAGCATCACTGAGGCAAAAAAGCTTTTTACACTGACAAAATTCTCAGTATGACACTCGGAAACTATTTCCCACTTTTAGAACTCTACTTAATCCTTCACTCCCACCACCTACCAACAACTTGATGACAACTTTGCCCAGTGGCGGGCCGTGACTTTAACCTCTGAGCCTTCAGTGATTTTGTCCTCAGTTCAACCTAAATTAATACACCTAATACTACCATCTGTTTATATATGTATATGTATGTGCATGCATGTGTGTGTGTATGTGCATGCATGTGTGTGTGTGTGTGTGTATACACACACACACACATATAATATATATATATATATGTATATATATATATGTATATAAATCTTAGAGTGACTGTGTTTTATTCTTGCACTGAAAAGTTGCACCTTAATTTTGTTGTTCAATGTCTCATTGCTACAATGACAATAAAAGATTCTGATTCTGATCAATCTGACACCATGGCTCCAGAATCCATACAAAATCACACTTTACACATTACATCACCCTTAGTATAGGCTGGTCAATGCACATTTTTGGGCAGATCAGAACCGAACCGGTCTGGCAATGTTACGCCACAGTAGCTATCACGCACAGTCTGACCGGCGGTGCTGCTGTACAGCTCATATGAGTCAGCTCAGAGACACGATACAGGTGATTGATTACTAATGAAATAAAATGACAAAAACACAATAAAAACACAAATAAAATGCTGCACTCACCAACACGAATCTCCTCCACATCATTGCTCCAAACAAAATATCCATCAATACCAGCTTTATAATCCCAGCGTCTCTCTGAAGCGGTTATCCACAGTAAAGTTCATAATTCCTTTTCTAAAATCGATGGATAAACAGTTTTTCCTGCTGGGACTGGATCATTTCTCCTCCTTCAGCCATCCTGGGTTAAAAAAATACTCCGATAGCTATCGGTAGCTACTTTAGCGAGTTTAGTTCAGATATCGCCGCCTCTGGGCCAAAACAAGTCCTTATCCAATCACAGGATACATTTTTGTCAACAGAACGTGAGCCAAGCTAGCTGGCCTCGGTCAATCAGACTCAAGAGCTGATTGGCTATTGCAACTGATCGTCTCTGTTGTATTCAAGTGGACCGGAGCCTGCTCTGTTGATTCTGAAGGTCCTGAGAGAAGCACTTGGGCGTAGAGCCTCCTAGTGGCAGACTTAAATCTGCCTGACAACACAAGCAAGCTGAAATCTGATTGGACAACACCCTGCCTTGGGGCGGCATTAGCTCAGTTGGTAGAGTGGCCGGTCTGGCAACCGGAGGGTCGCCGGTTCGATCCCCAGCTCCGGCTGGGTTAGATTGTCATTGTGTCCTTGGGCAAGACACTTCATCCAACTTGCCTACTGGTGGTGGTCAGAGGGTCTTGGAGGGCGCCGGTGCATGGCAGCCCCCGCCTCTGTCAGAGTGTCTGAGGGCAGCTGAGACTACAACGTAGTTTATCACCACTAGTGTGTGAGTGTGAGTGTGAATGGGTGAGTGACTGTTCGTGTTGTACAGCGCTTTGGGGTGTTCTGCACTGTAGAAAGCGCTCTATAAATACAAGCCATTTACCATTTTACCATTTACCTTGGTGTCTTAACACTGGAAGTGGCGCAACCAAGTGGATATAATATGATATAAAGAGAACAGACCAGGGAGAACATTTTTATTTAATAATATTAACCAAAAGAAAAATACATTTACTTTTCTGAGTAAGTTTAGGCCAGCACAGAAGGCCTTGCTGGCCCTGAAGGCCAGCCACTGACTTTGCCTCATTTTTTTACTGAGAACGTGTAAGCTATTTGCAATTTACTGAACTGGCCACACCAGAACCCTCCCAACTCAAAAGTATCACCAACTTGAAATGCAGAAGTCCTACTGCATTTTTTCCCATTTACCCCCTTCAATGAGAACAGTGTCTCTAAACTTCTGACATGTAGTCGTCCTACTACAGTATATGCCTGCTAGACCCCATTCCGAATAAGCTTCTCCAATCCATCACTCCTATTAGCTGCAGCAGTCACACATGTGATTAATGCTTCACTAACATCTGGTACATTTCTCACCTCACCTAAGCATGCTAAGGTTACACCACTGCTGTACGTTTCTTTGGACAAAAGCATCTTATAAATGAATATACATAAACACATGAACATAAAAAACCTTCCCTTCCTCCAAATCATGTGGAGAACTACTGACCTCTCTCCTCCCTCTTCTGTCTAAAGTCATTGAAAGGGCAGCCTTCAAGCAAGTCACAGGACACCTTTCTCAAAACAATCTCCTTGACCCATAATAATCTGGGTTCAAAAATGGCCACTCCACTGAAGCAGCTCTGTTAGCAGTGACAGAAGCCTTAAAAGAAGCCAGAGCGAATGCCAAGTCCTCAGTACCTATCTTGCATGACCTACTGGCTGCACTTGACACTGTCAACCATGGCATTATTTTGTCCATACTATCTAGCATGGGCATCTGAGGGAGAGCACACTCCTGGTTAGAATTATACCTCACGGGTCAGTCGTTCAGTGTATCCTGGCTTGGTCACACTTCTGCTGTGCACCACCTTGCCACAGGGGTTCCCCAAGGCTCCATACTAGGACCTCTTTGCAATATACACCATCTCACTGGGCCAGATGATTCAATCACATAGCTTCTCCTTCCACTGCTTTGCTGATGACGCCAAGCTCTATCTGTCATTCCCACCTGATGACCTCACAGTCTCAGCACGAATCTCAGACTGTCTCTCTGATATATCGAGATGGATGAAAGCCCAACATCTCCAACTTAACCTCTCTAAAACTGAACTGCTTGTCCTCCCAGACAAACCAACCATACAACATAATATCTCAATCCAAACTGACTCCATATCTCTGGCTCCATCAAAGGTAGCTCGAAATCTGGGTGTTGTGATTGATGACCATGTGACCATGTCTAAAAGAACTGGACTTGATGCTCACAAAAACCTGTATTTATGTCATATGCATCTTTACAAGGATAGCATAGGGCATGCTAAAACTGCCTATTATACTACTGTAATCTCCTCGAATCAGGGTGATTCCAGAACACTTTTTTCTCTGTTGAAATCACTTTCAAGTCCACCTGACTCTTTGCCCTCTCATTGTTGCTCTCAGGAATTCTGCAACATGCTAATGTCATTTTTTAAAGAAAAAATCTGAGTAATCCATGACAGTTTGGGTCCGTCCTCGGGTTCCTGTACTATGAATGAGTCTTTTCCACTCACATCCACCTTCTCTGAGTTTGAGCTTCCGTCTCCTTCTCATATTTCTGACCTTATTTATGGTTCTAAATCTTCCACCTGCCATCTTGATCCGGTCCCTACAACTTTACTCAAATCCTCCCTGCCTGCCCTGGTCCCTCTCATTGTTTCCATTATCCATTCATCCCTCTCCACTGGCACTGTCCATCCATCACTAAAAACTGCTGTTATCCACCTTATACTGAAGAAACCAGGTGCTGATCCCAGCAACCTGAACAATCTCCGGCCTATTTCTAATCTCCCTTTTCTCTCAAAAATACTTGAGAAAGCAGTAGTTTCCCAACTCCACATGCACTTAACTAAAAATAACCTATATGATCCATTTCAGTCAGGATTCCGCCCTCAGCACAGTACAGAAACTGCCCTCATTAAAATAACAAACGATCTGCTAATGGCGGCAGATTCTGGGCAGGTTTCCATTCTGGTGCTCCTGGATCTTAGTGCCGCATTTGACACTGTCGCTCACTCTACTCTGTTAGCTAGGCTGGCGTCTCTGGGGGTTTCTGGCACTGTGTTCAGTTGGTTTAAATCTTATCTCTCTGACAGGACTCATTCCATTCAACTGAAGAATTTTACATCCACACCTTCTCTTGTTTCTACTGGGGTTCCCCAAGGCTCTGTACTGGGCCCCCTTCTTTTCATTGTCTATTTGCTTCCTCTAGGGGCTATTTTCCAGAAGTTTGACATAAAATTTCAATGCTATGCTGATGATATGCAGCTTTATGTCTCTTCCACTCTGTCTGCTCTCCATCCACCACCTTCTATCATTGAATGTATGTCAGAACTCAGATCTTGGTTTTCCTCAAATTTTCTTCAGCTCAACTCTAAGAAAACAGAAGTGCTCCTCATGGCCACTAAATCTGCTCTGGGGAAGGCTGGGAGCTTCTCACTAACCTGTGAGAATGCCTCAGTTGCCTGCCTGGCTCAGGTCAAGAGCCTTGGAGTAATACTGGACAGTACCCTGTCCTTTCAGGCTCACATTAGTTCAATCACCCGGTCGGCCTACTTTCATCTCCGTAACATAAATCGCCTGCGCCCTTCAATTACTGATCATACCACCGCCATCTTAGTGAATAGTTTGGTCACCTCTTGACTAGACTATTGCAACTCGCTACTCTTCGGTCTACCTCAAAAAACTCTTCATAAACTCCAACTGGTTCAGAACGCTGCCGCTTGTGTTATCATGAAGACCCCCTTTGCCTCTCACATTACCCCTGTTCTTCAACAGCTGCACTGGCTGCCAATAAAATCTAGGATCACTTACAAACTGCTTCTCCTCACTTTTAAGGCCATACACAACCGTGCTCCATCCTATATCTCCCAGCTCTTCCAAATCTCTATACCATCTTGAGTGCTCCGTTCCTCTGCTTCACTTACTCTGTACAGTCCTCCTGCTTGGCTTACCACTATGGGGAGGCGAGCCTTTAGCAGATCTGCCCCCTTCCTGTGGAACTCACTACCTGCTGATCTTCGGAACACTGCATCTCTGTCACTTTTTATATCTAGGTTAAAAACACACCTCTTTAAGGCTGCCTACTGTGTGTAGCACCTTGGCCCTGGTTTTTGATTTAACTTGTTGGTTTTAGTGTCCCGCTGCTGTTTTTATTTGGTTTCACTGTATTTTCATGTTGTTTTTAACTGGTTTTATTGTGTCTTGTTGCTTTGTTCTTGTGTTTTATTTGTATTGCATCTGCACATGTACGGTGACCTTGAGTTTTAGAAAGGCGCCTTAAATAAAATGTATTATTATTATTATCATGTTACCTCTGTCGCGCATTCGTACCACTTTGCTTTGTTTAACATACGAAAGGTCAGACCATATCTGACACAATATGCCACCCTGCTCCTGGTGCAGGCTATGGTTACCCGCCCGGAGTTTTGCAATGCCTTTCTAACTGGTCTTCCAGCCTGCACTGTGAAACCTCTGCAAATGATTCAGAACGCAGCAGCACGCTTGGTCTTCAGTCAGCCTAAAAGCTAGCTCCACTGGCTACCTTTAGCTGCCCGCATCAAATTCAGTCCAAAATCATTCATGTTGTCTGGTGACTCACTGAAAGTAGAACTCATTGAGAGATACTTTGTCTGATTCTTATTATTTGATGTTTACCTTCTAGAGTACTTCTTGCAATTGGTGATTTTAAAAAAAGCAAATTGATTTTACATCCATTCTATAACCCAAAGCATAAATTTACACACCAAGACTGTTGGTTTTTTAAATCTCATGGAGGTGTTATAGATCCCAGTCTACAGATAACCCTTTTTCTTGTGAAATACCAGAATGCAATGCAAATTTTAGGAGTTTTTCCTTCATTACAGGAGCAAACAACACTGTGAACTACACACACTATGAGAGAAACACAAACACTGGCAAATGTCAGCTACAGCAATAAACACATTTTCATTGGATGAGCAGACGGACTCAGCTGGAATTAATTTATTGAATATTGTTCAATTTCTTCTCATGCAGCTATCTGAAGGAAACAAACGAGTGCTACTACATCTCTTACCAAATCTTTTTCTTTTTTTCAGGGATCCAAACCAGCCTGTTCCACAGGACACTAAATTTATCCACACCAAGCCGAATCGCTTTGAGGAGGTGGCCTGGACTAAGTACAATCCTAAAGACCAGCTGTACCTGCACATAGGCCTCAAGCCTCGGGTTCGAGACCACTACAGAGCTACCAAGGTTGCTTTTTGGCTGGAACTGGTTCCACATCTCCACAACATCAATGAGTTCTTCCAATATGTTTCCACTACCACCAAAATACCCCCCCAGGACACAACCCCATATCCCTACACTAAACGTTTTCCAGGTAAAAACAACTGGCCGTCCACCACCCGCCACCCTGGCATTCCCTCTGCTAGTACCAAACAAACTACAGATCAGCGCAAGAGCAGTGACCTGACAGATGAGTCGGCCATCATCATCGAAACCAAGAGGGATTACTCCACAGAGCTCAGTGTCACCATTGCTGTGGGTGCCTCGCTGCTCTTCCTGAACATCTTGGCCTTTGCAGCACTCTACTATAAAAAAGACAAACGGCGCCATGAGTCCAACCGGCAGGTTCACACCCCACAGTGTAACTCGACTTCAGCCACTGCTCCGTCTGCAACTAATGACGTGGCCCACCTGCAGAGTGAAGAACTGATGTCCCTGCAGATGAAGCAGCAGCATCTGGAGCAGGAACACCACCACGAGCGTGAGTCCCTGCAGAGTCACGACGCGCTGCGACTCACCTGTCCTCCAGACTACACCCTGACACTGCGCCGGTCGCCTGATGACATACCACTGATGACACCCAGCACCATTACCATGATCCCCAACTCACTGGCTGGCATGCAGCCATTGCACAACTTCAATACCTTTGGAGGCAGCCAGAACAACAGCAACCTGCCCCATGGCCACTCCACCACTCGGGTATAGCTCAACCAGTATGGGTGGTTATTGTTCAACCATGACTGTAAAGCACAGACTCCCCAGTCTAACACAGATGTTATTTTGTTACAACACCTTCTTGAAAAGTCTAAAATGAACTTGATAAAGTTCAGGTTAAATGTTACCTTGGTAACCCTTATGGGGAGCAGAGGTTTAAAAGAAAACCAACCAGATTGTTAATAATCTCCTAAAACTTTCCTGTGGAGGGTTTTATTGACAAGTACAAACAAACAATGACAGCAGTTTTTAAAAAAGCAACAACAGAGCATAATCTTGTCTTGAACTGAACTGGATGCAGAACTCTACTGCAGCCTAAAATGTATTTATGAAAACTTTGCATAAAATCCCAGAAAACAAGGATAAAAAATAAAAATATTTTAGTTGTGAGTGGAAATTTAAAAAATGTTTAAAAGAAAAGAAAAAAAAAAGAACACAAAGAACTCCTGGTATAGATTTGGCTGAGATCTGTTTGATGGTTAGGTTGTTTTAGCTTGAACTATTTACTTATGTATGTAAAAATATAAAATTGTTAATTTTCTTCTGACTGCAGCCTATGTTTCATTAGTTTTCTTGGGACGTTGTGTTTTCAGTTTTTTCCAGCGGGCTGCTCATGAAGACGACTGATTCATCCTGTTCTGATTCTCAGTCTGTGCTTGGTGTGACCAGTTATTAGAAAGCACTCCATTCTGTTGTAATGCCATTAGTTGGATCTGTTTGAAATGGCATCTGTTAGATATGTCAAATGCCAGCAATATGTCAAAGATTCTGCCAGACCTGTGAGATTTTGGTTTACAAAAGCAATTGAATGAGTGTAAATAATATTAATTATTATGATGTTACCACAGAAGAAAAAATGAACTCTAGTTCCATTTTGCATCCTATAATATAAAAAACATGCAGAGATGTCCATCTACTTTTATAATTTCTAGAAAGGTTTATCCTTATTATTTGGTCCCAAACCAGCAACAAGGTTTTAGCGTGGTTCATAGTTTGTCTTATTTATCTGAGTTCTGCCTTATTAGTGAACTTACCAGGTTTCTGGCTGGACCTGGATGAACTTTATATCAAATATCACAATATTTTATAAAAATAATCAGAAATTAAATAAATATTGGAGATGAAATCCTGTTTAATTGAGACTCCTGTCATTTGTGACTGTTTGACCAACTGACTGAGTGAAATAGTGACAGGCTTCATGACTTATGTAACATTATGAAGTGTTACATTTAATAAAAAAGTCAATAAAATATTAAACTTATCCAACTTATGATGAAGCATAAATTAGATAATTATTATTACCCCCTAGCGAGGGTAAAGAACTGGTCCACAGTTCCACGTCCAGGGTGAAAACCACATTGCTCCTCTTCTATCCGAGGTTCAACTATCGACCGGACCCTCCTCTCCAGTACCCTGGAGTAGACCTTTCCAGGGAGGCTGAGGAGTGTGATCCCCCTATAGTTGGAACACACCCTCTGGTCCCCCTTCTTAAAAATGGGAACCACCACCCCGGTCTGCCACTCAACAGGAACTGCCCCCGATGACCACGCAATGTTGCAGAGATGTGTCAACGACAGTCCTACAACATCCATAGCTTTCAGATACCCAGGTTGGATCTCATCCACCCCCGGGGCTCCACCGCTGCATAGTTTTTTGACTACCTCAGCGACTTCTGCCCGAGAGATTGGACAGTCCATCCCCAGGCCTCCCAGCTCTGGTTCCTCATAGGAATGCATGTCGGTGGGATTGAGGAGCTCCTCAAAGTATTCCTTCCACCACCCGACTATAGTCCCAGTTGACGTTAGCAGCTCCCCGTCTCCACTGTAAACAGTGTGAGTAAGTTGCCGCCTTCCTCCCCTGAGACGCCGGATGGTTTGCCAGAACCTTTTTGGAGCCTACCGATAATCTTTTTCCATGGTCTCACCAAACTCCTCCCACGCCCGAGATTTTGCCTCGGAAACTGCCACTGCTGCACCCCGCTTGGCTCTCCGATACCTATCAGCTGCCTCTGGAGACCCACAGACTAGTCATGCCTTGTAGGCCTTTTTCTTCAGCCTGATGGCTCCCCTAGCCTCTGGTGTCCACCAGCGGGTACGGGGGTTACCGCCACGATTGGCACCGGCCACCTTGTGACCACAGCTAGCAACAGCCGCCTCAACAATTGCAGAGCAGAACAAGGACCATTCAGACTCAATGTCCCCCACTGCTCTCGGGATGCAGTTAAAGCGCTGCCGGAGGTGGGAGTTGAAGACCATCTTGACAGGTTCTTCTGCCAGGTGTTCCCAGCAGACCCTCACTATGCGTTTGGGTCTACCAGGTCTGCATAGCATCTTCCCCTGCCATCTGATCCAACTCACCACCAGGTGGTGATCAGTTGACAGCTCCGCTCCTCTCTTCACTTGAGTGTCCAAAACATACGGTCTCAGGTCAGATGATACAACTATAAAGTCAATCCTCGACCTGTAACCTAGGCTGCCCTGATACCAGGTGTACCGGTAGGCATCCTTATGTTCGAACATGGTGTTCGTTATGGCCAAACTGCGACTTGCACAGAAGTCCAATAACAGAACACCACTCGAGTTCAGATTGGGCGGGCCGTTCCTCCCAATTACGCCCCTCCAGGTCACGCTGTCATTGCCCACGTGAGCGTTGAAGTCTCCCAGGAGGACTATGGAGTCCCCAGTAGGAGCGCTATCCAGCACTCATCCCAGAGACTCCAAAAAGGGTGGGTACTCTGAGCTGCTATTTGGTGCATAAGCACAAACAACAGTCAGGACCCATTCCCCAACCCGAAGGCGCAGGGAAGCTGCCCTTTCGTCCCTCGGAGAAAACCCCGACAGACAGGCAGAGAGTCTTGGGGCTAACAGAAAGCCCACCCCAGCCCTCCGCCTCTCACCCAGAGCAACTCCAGCATACAAGAGAGTCCAACCCCTCTCAAGGACTCGGGTTCCAGAGCCAATGGTATGTGTCGAGGTGAGCCCGACTATATCTAGCTCTCACCTCTGTTGACCATCACAACAATAATACATCTTTTTCCCAATAACTTGGAATACAATGACTCTTGGATTATGTTTTAACCTGAATCAAGATCCCTACAGGTGTCCTACTGTCCACTTTCAGGTGTCCACTTCCCAGATGACCCACTGGACACTAGCTGGTCTAATAAAACACTCTCTAAAGATGTCTCTTCTGTAACACCAAATGACTGGTGTTCAAACTGTAATCTCTTGTTTACAGAACAGTCTCCGGTAGTGTTCCTGCTCAGGGTCATTCGCCCTCTCACACACTCAAAGTGTTAATATGTTTCTCTGCTATGTCATGCATTTCTACATTTATAATGTGAGTGTTTAACGGGCGGAAGTCACATGTGAGTTGGTAACTCCCTCACAGTCCCCTACCCAATCAGACCCATCCACAAGTCCACTGACTCAGTTTTGATTAGTACACTTAATATCTTCTGATTGGTTGAATTTAAGATAACTTCTCAAAACTAATATTCAGTTCCGCTACCTCCAGTCTCAGTCTTGGTCTGTGCTACAGCCTGCTATCTTCAGAGTCTTAGCTTGAACCTTCATCAGCTTTGAACAAGGCCTTGAGAGACACCTGCTTGTGTCTCTCCCTCACCACGGGAACTGATCAGAAATGACTTCAGCATGCCTGCTGAAATGCCTCCCTTGCTGACCGGGACGTATCCACGGACTGCCCAGCGAGGTCCTCGGCGGCCACGCCTTCATGGACCACCACTCCGAGTCTGGGGACTCCAGCCTCAGCTCGTGGAGAAACCAACGCCTGTCAGATCCAGGAGCGTCCACCTTTCAGTGAGCGACACACCACTTTCTGATCGAGAGGTTTACTTTGTTAAAGCTTAATTCTTCCAAACTAAATTAAGCCAAAACTAAATCCCATTCCAAACTCAAATTAGCCCTAAATTGGCTCTTAAAGTCCTAACTAGGTTAACTAAATTGACTAACTTCCCTAGTCATTAAAACATATGCTACGGTCCGTTAAAACTCACATTTAACCTATCTTTAACATCCTCAACATGTTTAAGAATATTAATTGTGTTTACATCAAACTTTCAAACTGTCTTATCTGTCTGTGTTCTTAGGTTTTTCAAATTAAATGGTTGTTCAATCTTTATGGTCTCAGCTTCACATTATTAATAAGGTATTTCAATTCACTGTACTCTTTCAAAGAACCTAGATACCTTCAATAAATGTTAGCTATTATCAGGGTTAAATGACAGTTTATCACTTTTCATTATAATCCAAAAATAAGTTCTAATGTTTTTCTGAAGAGGGTGTAGTTAAAATAACTAATAGTTATTTCCAAACGCTACATATGGCCAGCCAGCCATGTTTTTAACTACATATGATGAGCCACGCCAGGTTTTAAACTAATATGGCGCTGCCAGCTCAGGATTTAACTGGATATTGACAAGTTAACCAGTTTTTAAGTACAAAATTAATACCTAAAAATATTAATAACTAAGCTGTTTAATGATTGAACTCCATTTTCCCTGCCAAGAAGCACACACAGTCCTTGCTGATAAGATAAGCGTTGCCACCTCATCACTGAAGCCAAGTCTGATACTTGTTAAGCTGGTTCACCTCATGTCTGTTTTCACAGTTAAATGTCTGTTTGTGTAACTTGTGTATGCTTGGTGACTGAGTTTTCCGACGTGGAAACAATAAAATTCCGGCTAAGTTCTAAGCTGTTTATCAGACGGTTTACACGACGTTCAAGAACGCGTGGACTAAATCCGACGTCCAGAGACAAACCAGGTAGAGACCTGTTGTCCTTCGTCAAAAATCTCGTGCGTTTTCACGACGAGTTTAGGTAGCATCGGCTGAGTACGTCCCCCGAGCTAACCGCTAAATAGGTAAATATCCGCTGATTCCGCTAAACAACGCCGCTTTTATTCGTCTTCCATCGCCTCGTTTAACTCTTTGTCTCAGAGACACATCACTTCATTACATTTGTTGAGCTTAACTCTTTCTTTCTCCTTCAGTAAATTATCTTCATCAGAATAAACATGTCTGAACAAAAACAACTAAAAGAGGGTAGACGCCTCACTGCTGTAGAAGTTTACAACTTCTCACAGGATTTGGGAAAATTTGTACCCCAAACAATGTACCCTGAAAAGCTATCTGCTTTTTTCAGGAAATTTGATAGGCTCTTGGAAGACTATCCTGACACATGTTTAGAAGACAAAATCTTTCTTCTTTACCACTCCTCAAACTTCATGTGGATGAACTGCATCGATCGTCAGACACCAGAAGTCAAAAGTGATTTCAACCGTCTACCCCGAGAAATCGCCATGTTTTTCTACGGTGATGAAGAGGCAGCTGGCCTCCCGGCTGGGAGACCCGAGCAGCCTCCTCCTCAGACTACTGCCACAGCGAGTGCAGAAAAGACATTCACCCCCGAGGTGACTGCTGTCTGTCCACCTCTGCTGTTGATGCAGAAGCTTGCAGTACCTGTGTCTAAGGGTCCAACCACTGAAGTTTCAGCTCTTCGGCTGATTAAGATATCAGAGTACATCAAAGAACACCTGCCCAGTCCAGGGGACCCTGGATGGGTTCGTGATCTTTTCAATCTGATCGATATCCAACTACATACATACCCTGGTCTTTCAGTCTTTAGGAAAATCTATCTCCTGAACGAATCCTCAGATTATGTTTTGGAGAAATTCATTAAAAATCTGCCATTGAAAATTAGAAAGGATTTTGACCTACTACGTCAAGCCATCTTAGATCATTATCCAATGCCTGATCTTACAGATGCTAGTCCATCTACTGCATCTGATCCACCGACCTCAGTTTCCATCACTGAGAAAAGGGGGGTCACAACACAACCTGATCCTCCTCTAACATCATCTGACCTTCCAGTGTCAAGCCCAGTCCCTCCAGTGGTCAACGCTGACGTTCCTGTGCCCAACATCTCTCTGCCTCCCTCAGAGTCGGGCAGTTCTCCGGCATCCAGCACAGAGCCCGTCCTGCTCCCCGCGGAACCGGCCAGCCCTCAGGCGCCCCAGACTGAATCCCCTCTCTTAACAGCAGAACCAGAGGAGCTCCCACTCAGTCCACAGGAACCCCTTCTGCTCCCCGCAGAACTGGTCAGCCCTGCTGGAGCTCGAGGTGAGCCTCCTCCTCCTCAGGTAGAACAGGTCAACTCTACTCTGTCAACAGTAGAACCAGAGGAAATCTCACTCAGTCCTCAGGTGCCCCGAGCTGGACTTGTTCTGCTCCCCGCAGAACCAGACTGCCCTACGGCACCTCACACTGAGCCTCCTCCTACTGGACCTCAAGGTAAACCTCCTCTGCCCCCGGAAGTGCAGGTTAAGACTCCTCTGTCACAGACAGAACTCACTAATCTTCTTTGCAGTCCTCCTGCAATTAAGAAAAGACTCAAGGCCACCCTCTCAGGTGTGACCTCTTCTCACACACCCCTGGTGGTTCCTCCAAACGGACCTCAACCACTCTTTCATCCTTCATCATTCAGTCTCCGCCTCCCGAGCGTTCGATACGTCGGCCCGGCGATGCTTTTGATGTTAACGGTGTGTGCAGTCGTGTCCTCCGACGCGACTACTTTGTCTCCCAGACTCACCTTTGACCCTGGTCCTACAAAAACGACCTTTCTCAAAGATCAGTCTTACCCGGTTATGACAATCTCTAACCTATGGAGAACTAACAACGATCTCATCCTCCACGCAAAGGGGGGTGACATTTCTTTAAGACTCTTTTTCACTCCAACTAATGAGTCCCTGTGTTCTCTGACTCCTAACACCAGCTGTCTCCCTTTTCTGTTTGATCGGCGTGAATGTGTGTCCATGTTTTTGCCCCCTTAAAAACCATGTGTTATTAACCATGTGTTTTATTGATAAACAGACTTGGTCGAGCTGTTGACGTCGCCTGCCGTACTCCAGTCAGCTGTGCGTCCATCCTGGTAAACACTAAGCCAGAGTTCCTTTATTTTACAGCCTAATGCTGTATTCATTTAGTAAAATTACTTTATGTTTACATCAAACTTAATGTTTAATTTTCTACTATCTACAATAATTATTTCATCATAATAATTACTGTAAAGGCGAGCCAAGTCAATTTTAATTTAGTTCCCTCAAATCAAATTTTAGGGATATAAAAATATAATTTAGGTCGTTTTAAAACAAAATGTCCTCTAAAACTTTAGATTTCAGATCTAATATGACTGATTTCATTATTTCCAAAACTCAATTTTTGGTTATCAAAAACTCAATCATTAGTTTACTAAGTTATTCCAAAACTTTAAATAGTTTAAACTTAGTTTAAAATATGACGTAATGTCTTTCCAAATTCACTTTAAAAGTGTCACTCCTAGAGTAACCTCATGGGGGTGAAGTCAATCTCTTCAGAGTTTTATACAAAATAATAGAGCTCTTAAATCATTTAAATAGGTTAAATCCTTAATTAAATGTAATGGCATGACACATAGCCTTATTTTAAAATTAGATTAATTTAATTTTTCTAGTTTATTTTAACCAAATCTGCCTACATTCACACATTTTGAATGCCCTCCGTCAGATTGTGGTTGTTTTGCTGTGCTGTGCCTCTGCTCTACTCTTCTGTCCAGTGACCGGACGTCCAAGGTCCCAACTGGTCTCATCTGCGACTCATCTGCCGACGCTGCTCTGGGTTGGAGATCTTCATCAACGACGCCTCCGCTGCTGCCTACTCCTTCACAACCTGCCCCACTCTTCAGTCTCCTGGCATCGTTTGGATCGGTGCCCTACTCCTGATTCTGTTCCGTTGTGGGATGCTCAAAATTCCTGAAGGTCATCGACACAGGTTCCCCTGTGTCTGGTAATCTCTAACTCTGATTCATTTTTGATTGACTCTGTCCGTTGGGAAGGTTGGGAAGGTACTACTTCCATGGCCATCAGGCCAGTCCAGAGGCAGCCTGCATCCTGAGGTATCCTCAGTGGACCTGGAACTTTAAGCTGGACCGGACTTCTGGAACCACTCGCGATCTGAGCTGCTTCCTGCCACTTTGACCAAAAAGCCTGCGCCCTCTGCTGGAAAAACTAGGGCGCAATAATAAGACGACCCCCCTTTTTCAAATTATTTTCAATAAAAAAACCTCGTCTTATATTCGAGCCAATATGGTATTATTGAATATTGCTACAGAGAAACCTTACATACACAAGCATGCATATACACACACAGGTGATCACAAGGTGTTCACATAAAGATTGAATCAGGTGTTTTCAGACACATTGACTGGGCTGTGGTTGACACTGACCTCACCTTGAATTAATCTTTACCGTATACATTTAACAATATCACAACCATTGTGTATTCATATGCTGTTGCTGTTGTGTCTTTTCTCCCTGTTTTGTTTGTGCTTTATTTGCTTGAGTTCCAAGTCAATCATGCGTGACACTGAAAAGCTGTGAACATTATTATGTTATAATACAGCCTAAATGAAGCACGAAGGGTAAATGAAGCACATTTATTGATTTTACATTTTTTCAGTTTATATACTAATGAACACAGTACATATTTACTGCTTATTTCACATTGCTTGTCTTTAAGTTAAACATTTACATTTTATTTTCATTGCACATTTTTTTATCTATCATATTCACTCATGTGGCTCTCTGACATTATGACTTATTATACAATTTGTTGCAGATTTGACTTTTTTAAATACTTTTGTGGATGGTGTGTATTTGTAAGCTTGTCCAGAGTGGTTGATTTTACATGACAGTAAAGCACAAACTGTGCTGTTGTCTAATGACATCCTATTCTCTGTAACAATCTTTCTCAGCAGACTAAACACCCTTTCAGAACTGGCATTGCTGTGGGGAATGCAGAGTAAAGCCTTGGCAGCTTACTGAACCGAACGTCACATCCTTCCCTAGCAGGCCCCAGAATCTGTCAAGTTTGTCTTCTTGGGGGAGTTGCTTGCTATCTGTCACCTGGTAGTCAATGAGTTCCTCTCTCAGTCTATCTTCACTCAAACTCAGCTGAGGAAACAGGGCCCCTAACCTTTCCACTGTAAAATAAAGTAAGTGTTTGATCAGTGCAGTTCTACATCATGCAGTATTTTATTCAATCATTCTATCAATGGGAAACTGCCCCGGACATCTAGCTGTCCCTGGAGTAATGTCGAGGTGAGCAGCAGGCTCCAGCACTTTCAAGTCCCTCAGGAGTGGATGGTCTAGAGGAAAGGAGGAGAACATCTTCTAAAGCGTTGCTTCATAGAATCTTCTCACAGATCTACAACAGCATAAAACTGCATTAGTTGCAACATTTTAGCCCTGTATGGCATGGTGTTGCCCTCAGGCAACAAACCACATTTCTGCACCTCACAATATCCCATAAGTATAATTTGGGGGGAAGAGGGACTTTAAAGTATCACTAGACATGTCTGTGTCCAATGAAAAGAGAAATTGAAGTGCATGTGACCATTTGTCTGGGAGAGGAGCAGTCCTTTCATGAAGCAAGCTGCAGGATTGACACACGCCTCTATTGGTAAGTTGAAAATCCCTTTTTAAATCTTAAAATTGGTTGTTACTTTAAATAAAACATATATTTGTGTAGTATAGCATGTAAAGAAGTATTTTAAAATAATTTTAAGATGGATATTTTCATTATTTGCATGCTAAAAATGTGTTTTCCCACCATGCAGTTAGGACACCTTTGTTCAGACAATATTGTTCTACAGTGTGGATTTGGGCAAGTTTAGAAAATAATTATTATATTCATTTTTTTTTTATTTTACCATTGGCTAACACATGCAGAAGATGAATGCCAGATAATTTTATGGGTGAAAGGTGCATCAGTTAGTTACAGTAATTCCCTCAGACAGTGAGCTTTCAGAGAGTAACAGTGGAGACATTGAGGAAGAGTGTATTCCTACATCAGGTCAGTCAAGGACCAGTCAGCATAGTAACATGTGTGTATGCAGGTCAGTGGAGGAAGTGCACTGTGGGATATGTGTGGAATTGTACCCTCTGGTTTTTTCAAACCTGAAGATGTCCACATGATGAACATACTGACACTCTGAGAATGAGGCTGAAGATGTTGCAGAAGATGATACTCCACAGCTACCCTGATGGGGGTCCAATTTTATGATTGATATACTTTTAGAGACCACCAAGCTCCCAAAAGATGGGGTCAAAATCCCCCCCCCCCCCCCCCCCCCCCCCCCCCCCCCCC
>SSNR01000075.1:2371564-2387996 GCA_006937965.1 Callopanchax toddi
GATGAAAAATGTAATGGCAGAAAAATTTTATAATTACACATTTTCAGTGTTTTTTCCCCACACAATAAAGATGTGTAAATAAACATTTATATTATTATGGTGTAGAGATGTGGGACAGTATTTGGATGACTTTTCTGTCAATCATGTGAACTCCTTCGCGCATACCTTTATTTTGAAGGATTTTGATATCCTTCACTATTAATTCCGGGACGATGTTGCGCGGAGCTGCTGGGATGTTTACCTCATCAAATGGATATTATTTATTCAAAGAATCCTTCTTGACAGCTTGTGACAACTCTGCCGATTGATTCCATATGTGTCCTTATTTAACCAACTCCATGGTGAGTCGTTTCTTTTGTTTTACTAAAGATGCGGAATGGAGCTGGGTTTTAATTTTGCATCCTTTAAAAACACTAAGCAGTGTGTTAAGCGAACCGTCAGCTTAATCCAGTGTAGCAGCTCACTTCCAAGCATCTGACCCGCACCCCTAAACACACACCTGTCTTTATAAGATACGCACAATCACACCATGCCAGACAGGTGTGACGTTGTGTTCACTGACTGTCGGTCGCACCACAGTCACAGTAACCCCCGTGTACATATAAAAAGCTATTTATTTAATTATTAAACACTCAAAGTATCCAAAATTGGTAGCATTAACAATTCGTAGGTACCAGGAATTGGTTCAAATGTGAAAGGTATCCATCCCTAGGGGAATGGGGGTGCATGAACACGGCTGGGACATAGAAGGGGGTGCGCAGCAAAAAAAGTTTGGGAACCACTTCCACAGAGGGTTAGGCACACTACATCCTATTCTCTCATACTGTCAAAAGATGATATAAATATTTAACTGCTGGGTAATATACTCACTGAAAGATATTGACACAAGCAGTTCTGCTCTTTTCATGTAGGCCTTTGTGTCTGCTCCGATAAAGAGCTCTTCATCAGCCAACTGATGTCCTTTTCCATACTCCACCTCCCTGAGAGGTACACCCACGATGGCCCTGGCTGGTATGAGGTAGCCCAGGATCCTTCTGATCAGCCTGCACATCTCTTCAGTTCTGTGAATTTGTACTCCCTCTGACTGCAGAAAATATCATTGATCTATAACAGTGAATTAAGAATGCTACAATTACCAAAATCCCATTTAATTATAATTGATTATTATTCACACATATATTCAATAACATTGACACCCACCTGGAAGGCAATATTAAATTCTGATAAAGCAGAGGGGGCTTGAGCACCTGCCCCTCTTCTCTTTGATGTCCAAAGTGCACATTTTTTTTGCATGTGTCTGCAATGCTCATCAATGACGGCACAGTGCAATGGTTACCAGGAGTGAGCTGCACACACATCTTTTGCTGCTTGAGCGGTGGAGCTGTATGGGAGACAGACAAACAGTGGCGGACTGGCATTCGGGAGAACCGGGAGATTTCCGGTGGCATGCCCGCTAATCTGGCCTGCTCAGTAATTGCCGACATTCAGGACCTGGATCTTATTCTGCACACATGGAAAATACCAATACCCTTCCACATAATTCATTCAAATAATATCAAGACACTCAACTGGTGTTGTTATTTAAAAGTTTTGTCCATATGGTTTTCCACAGGATGGAGTCTGAGGACCATCATGGAGTGCATGTGTGTGTGTGTGTGTGTGAATTACTGTTTGTGCTGTAAAGCACTTTGAGGAGTGTGGAACTATAGAAAGCACTATATAAATACAGGCCATTTACTTTTTATCATCCATCCTACAGATCTCACCACAGAACATGCATTCATCCAATGCAGCTATTAGTCTATTTTAGTTGGGTTTATTAAAACAGTACAAACATTAGAATTCCTCGTAAACTTTAGTTAGTTAGTTAGTTAGTTAGTTAGTTAGTTAGTTAGTTATGAAAGCTCATTTCCAGGTTCTCTGAAACCCCTCAGAAGGAACCAAATAATTTTTTTCTTTCTGTTTGTTTCTAGCACACACCCAGACTCTAGTCCCACCATAACCATGACCTTTCGTTCACTCTGTTCAATCTATTGATCTCCTTTGCAAGCAAATTGGCTTTTGACTCAAAGCTGAAGTGACAGGGGGAAAATTGAAATCTTTAATGGTAATTTGCAGCTACTGATGCGCTGTGGATGTCTCTATACAGCCTGCTGTGACATTTGCAAAGCTCCTGTTCTAGAAATGCTTGATGGGTAAGATTTTCTCTTGATCACAGGGAAAACTTTGTTTCATTAGCAAATAGTTTGATGTATAATGTATGATGTTCCAACACATGTTCCAGAGAGCAAGATGAATATGTATTATGAGCCTTGTGTACAAACAAAGGCAGCTGGAATGTGCCGGCACCATTTTAATTGGCATGTTGTTTATGCTTGGGGTGATGGTGTAGAGGTGAAGATGGTAGGAAGAGGGATGCACAGAAAGGAGCAGTGAGATGTTGGTGGGGTGCTGAATGTGAGCGCTGAAGACTCAACTGGAAGTTAATTAAGCTGGCAGCAGCGCTCCATCAGTCAGCCGTGGTCCCACAGCTGCCATTCAGCAGCGCTGCTCTTCAGGCAGCCATTACTGAGGCGCATCGATCACCACAGTGACAAGGTAACACACCAAATTGGAGAGGGCATCGTTAAAGGTGTGTGTGTGTGTGTGTGTAGGATTTAAAATAGAAGGCTTAGGTGTTTGTAGACATTGTGAATGCTGCACTAAGTCCCACTGTGTCAACGCTGCACAGCGAAACTCCTCCAACTCAAATTAAAATGCAGGTATAGACCTCAGCAGCAGCACTGCCTGATTGCATTTCCCTCCCTGGGTAGCTGCAGCCTAAACACATGAATATGAAATCTTCAGAGTCAATACAAATGCAGTTAGCTGGTGAGAGACAGATGTGGCGTTAATGACCTGCAGAAATCTTCCTCCCACTTTGCTAATCTGGAAAACGTTTTCAGGAGTTCCTCTTTCGACTGCAGCACCAGGTGACCTGACAAGCTTCACAGAGCTTACCCTTCATGGAGATGAGTGACTCACAGGTGATGTCAGCAAGGAATCATGGGATTTAGGCCTGCTGAACTGCTAAATCCCCTGCTGCATGTACCTCCTCATATTTTCTAAATATGGCTGTGTGGTACTAATGAATCAAAAGTGTGTGTGTGTGCGTGCATGTGTGCGTGCGTGTGTGCACGTGTGTGTGTGAGTTGAGTCTTTTCTCAGGAAATCCCATTACAGGTAATTTTGTCATACAGCTTCACTTCTTAAAAAGCTCCTGATTCAGAAAACCTACCAGTTCAACCTGAGTTAGATGAAAATCTGGATTAACAAGACAGACAGAGAATGAGACAGAGATCAAGATCAAGATAGAGACAGTGACCAACCACGTCTGGAGGCTCACACAAGTCCTCACACATTTCTGTTACTTGCCCAGACTTTATATACAAATATTTTTGTCTTGCCTCACATCACCTCACCTTGCATTTATCCAGCAGCCCCCCAAGGCATTCCCAGGCCAGATTGGAGATGTATATTCCTTCTTCTTCCGGCTTCTGTTGAGAGCAGTCGCACTGTTCCTTCTCTCCCTTGTGTGTTACTCCTGCAGCTTTTTTGCAGGTTTTTTTTCTCGTTTTCTAAGCAACTTCATATTCCTCCTGGATTAATATTTTTCTTGATATGGCATTGGTTTGCTGGCTTTTCAACATTATGGATAAAAGATTTTTCATTCTCAAAATGGAAGAGGGGACTCTGTGGCTGACTGAGAAACGAGCTGTGGGGTTCGTAATGGATCTAATTGCGGGTCTCGCAAGTCTGTCTCTGGAGGTCTACAACTTTGGATTAATGATGATTGGGTGCACGCTCATTGGAATACTGCATGAACCTGGTTTATTGGAAAATAACGGATCTAATAGGTGCGATTGGCAGGATTCCTGTCTATTTTTTCCAGATGCCACATCTGCATGACTGCGGTCACTAGGCTGAATTATTATCACTATTTAGTGAGTTTTATGGACGTTTTTTTCTGGCAATGCTATCTGGTACCATTCACTTACAGTGTTTGAGCTAAGCTAAAGCAAAAAAAATTACTGCTGGATCAGGAAAACGGCTGGGCTGTTTACAAATAGTTTTTGCCCACTTGTCTAACTCTGAGGAATATGGCAATAGACAAAAAATAACTTTGCGGAGGAGTATTCCTTTAAACTCCTCGACTTTGGACCTCTCTCCCAGCCCTTTTTTTAAATTGAACAAATCATCACAAAAATGGCACTGATTATAAAAACAAAAAAGGGGAAAAATCCATCATAGCTCCTGAGGCATCTGCCCTCCAAGCTGCAAAAACGCAGTAAGCTGGGTCACAAACAGCGGTGCGCTGCAGAGTGCAGACATGGCCCCCCTTCCTTCCCCTTCTCCCGGCCCTCACGAGAGCGCACAGAGGAAAAGAGCAAAAAGGGAAAGACCTAAAAAACAACTAATTTCATAAAACTAAAGTTTTAAGTTGTAACAAAGGACATTGCAGTGTTAGAGTATGGTCAATTACAAAGAAAAATAAATGATATTAATATTGAAATTCTTGTTTTATATTATTTTATTTAACCAGGTAAATTTAATTGAGATTAAGAATGTTTGTTGAGCATTCCGAAAAGCATTAGGTTTTGCAAATGACACTAATAGTCTGTCAGAAAAAGTCCAGCTTTAGACATTTTGGGGTTTTAATAGGATGACGAAAAGACCCTAGTGTGATGTGATGAGTAGAACTAATTCTATAGGAGAGAAATCATTTAACATTAAGGCTGATTCAACCTTTCAGAGTCAGAATGGATGCTACATCTTATTTCTTGTATCACATCTTAGCAAGTGAAGTAACTGGTAAACAGCCTGTATTTAAATTAAAAGAATATTTGAATTAAGGAAAAATAAATTTAGGGCAGTTGAGAGCATTATAAAAATTTGCAATTAATTGCGAGTTAACTATGGACACTCATTCATTTAATTGTGATTAAAATAATTAAGGTGGAATCCAGGAGGTTAGGAACAGAGTAAAGACCAGAATCTCGAGAACGAGGCCTGCGTTACCACGTTTGAGAATCAGAATCAGCTTTATTGAGTGACATCTCACAGTCAAGGAATCTGACTTAGTTTACAGACACCCGGGCAGCCTCTGGGAGGCACCTTCTTTGCAGATGGAATGTGCATACAGTGTGAAATATGGTTCAAGGAGGGAGAGAGAGGAAGTAAAAACATAATCTCCAGTGGGAGGGAGACGTGCTGGCAGCAGTAAAAAAACCTTGCAGATACAGTCAACGATGGGGGAGAGAATAAAACAAAAACACAGCAGGAAGGTGTTTGGGGGGGGGGGGGTGAAATCTCATGCTATCAGCCGGGGTCTTCCGTGCAGTCGCTGCGTAACCTCTTTAGCCCAGTCGAGGGGGAGGAGGAGGGTGGAAGTCAGGACAGAGAAAAGGTGGAGGGCTGAGCAGCTCTTTCAAGGGCAACAGATAAGATAATTGTTTGCTTTGACTTCAGGCAGCGTTCTAGATTTATACGTCACCTTAATGTCCGTGTACTGGCTTTTGTTAATCCAAAGTACCAAATCATGGCTTTTAATTCCCTTAGACTCGGACCATTCTCTCGAGGGTGGTCTTTACCCCTTTCATGAGTTCTGCACTGGAGATCTGAGTTCATTCAGCCCCAGGGTGATCGAGTTCATGGTAAATGGCTTGTATTTATAGAGCGCTTTCTAGAGTGCTGGACACTCCCCAAAGCGCTGTACAACATGAACAGTCATTCACCCATTCACACACTGGTGGTAATAAACTACATTGTAGTCACAGCTGCCCTTGGACACTCTGACAGAGGCGGGGGCTGCCATGCACCGGCGCCCTTCCAAGTCCCTCTGACCACCACCAGTAGGCAAGTTGGGTGAAGTGTCTTGCCCAAGGACACAACGACAATCTAACCCAGCCGGAGCTGGGGATCGAACCCTCCGGTTGCCAGACCGGACACTCTACCAACTGAGCTAATGCCGCCCCCATGAAGTGTGATTCATGATCATTGCCTGATTTTCAAGGGGAGCAGACAGCTTGCCAATAGCTCCTTCTTGTGCCACTATTTATTTATTTATAATTTTTATTTTTTTAAATGGCGCCACGGATGGCTGCTTCAGTGTTTTCGTGCACATTGTTTTGTTGTGTTTTACTGGTTAATCTGGCACATTGCCACACATCTGGAAACACGTACACCAAAGAGGAGCTCGTGAACATCAGATCGATCATGCCGGTGGATTTATTTCCCACCTTCATTGCCTCAACTGCCAGTATTTTGTACATCCTAGTCAAGGGGGCCCTCACCCTCAGACACACGCTGAAACGCCGGAGGAGAGGGAAGCGCGCTGGAGCGCTTGTGCGCCTTCGCCGCCGCGGAGTACGGACACCATTCCCGGGTATTTTCCTCTCCAATGTGCATTCGCTGAACAATAAAATGGATGAACTTCAGCTACTAACAACAAAAAAACAGTGACTTCTCCTCATCTGCCATCTTATGCTTCACAGAGACGTGGTTAAGCGGATCTATACCGAACTCTACGCTGCAGCTGGCAGGATTCCAACTTTACTGAGCAGACCGCTGCCCCAAGCTCTCCGGTAAGACGAAAAGTGGGGTAATCTATATCTACAGAGCCAACAGGTCCACAGATGACGCCGTTAACATGGCCCTTCAGCTCATTCTTCAACACGTGGACTCACCCGACAGCTACGCCAGAATATTATTTGTAGACTTCAGCTCCGCCTTTAATAGCATAATTCCAACCCTGCTGCAAGTCAAGCTAAATGAGCTTAACGTCCCTGACCCAACCTGCAGGTGGATTACAGACTTCCTGTCTGACAGGAAGCAACATGTGAGCCTAGGGAAATGCACCTCTAACCCACAAACCATCAGCATCAGTGCCCCTCAAGGCTGTGTCCTCTCTCCCCTGCTCTTCTCCCTGTACACCAACAGCTGCACCTCTAGCCACAAGAATGTCAAACTGCTGAAGTTTGCTGACGACACCACCCTCATCGGATTCATATCCAGAGGGGATGAGTCAGCCTACAGATGTGAGATCGACAGCCTGACAGCCTGGTGCAGACTGAACAACCTGCAGTTAAACATGGTCAAAACAGTGGAGATAATCACGGACTTCAGGAAAGAACTCAGACCCTCCTACTCCCATCCTCATCAACGACACTCTGGTAGACATTGTGGAATCATATCGCTTCCTGGGTACCATCATATCCCAAGACCTCAAATGGGAGACTAACATGACCTCCCTCATAAAAAAAGCACAACAGAGGATGTTCTTCCTGCGGCAGCTGAAAGACTAAACCTGCCAAGACATGATGGTACACTTCTACACAGGCACCATTGAGTCCATCCTCTCCTCATCCATCTCAGTCTGGTACCCTGCTGTCCCTGTCAGGGACAGAACGAGGCTCCAACGCATCATCCGATCTGCAGAGAAGATGATTGGCTACAACCTACCCTCCCTACAGGACCTGCACACCTCAATAACAACAAAGAGGGCAAGAAAGATTGTGGCTGACCCTTCCCACACTGGGCACACACTGTTCGAACCTCTTCCCTCTGGGAGGAGGCTGAGATCCATCAAAACCAAAACCACACACGTCACTGGAACAGTTTCTTCCCAGCTGTAGTTGGGCTGCTCAATGCATCTGCGTGATCCCCCCCGCCTCCCCCTCCTCACTGCCAAGGATAAAAAAAAACACTGACCGTTAACTGTACCTTAGGACTATTCCTTTTTACTCAACCATCAAAGCAGACTGGTAGGTGCTGGAAAGATGAAATCTGAGTCCTCCTCCTCTGTGAGAGAGGAGTTAAAGAAGCCATCTATGTCAAACGTGAAAAACCAACTTTAAACAGAGGAGGAGGACTCAGATTTCATCTTTCCAGCACCTACCAGTCTGCTTTGAACTTAATTCCGAGACAATTCACGCCTCTAATCAAAACACCTCACCAGGACTCCAGTTGAATACAGTGGAGCGAACACCTCCTCAAGGGGGGAGAAGGAGGTGTGTCACAGACAGAGGAAGATAAGAACAGTTTATAAGATTCTCTCTCCTTTACTTCAGACAGAATTGACAAAGCTACTCGGATGAGCAGTGAAACGTCTTCAAAGAACCAAATAAGTCCAGTTGCCTTTATTTAAAACACTTTTTTGGATCCTACATAAAAAGCACAAAACTCTGACAATCACAAAAACATAAGACACGTGATGGTGGGTGGGAAGGTAAAGGGAACCCCCATGCCCCCGGTCGAGTTTGCAGCATTAGTGCGGCCTTCAGACCGAGTTAACAGAGGTGGAAGGAGTCGATAAGGAGATGGAGAACATTATTCCAGGTCCCCTTCTTCATACATTCCAGAGGGGGGAGTTGTGGGTCCCAACTCCAAGGTTGGAGGGAGTCAGATAAGATTATAGGATTTGTTTTGGCTTCAGACAGAGAACCATTTTCCCTCTGACTTAGAGTCCTGCAGCTGGCTCTATACATCCAATTCAGCCAAATTATGGGCATTCCTTTGAGCCAGGACTTCTCTCCAAGCTGGTTCCAAAATTGCGCACAAGTCCGCTAAGATCCACAATCTTATGATTAGATCTTGCAGCGCCAAGAGTCTGAGTTCCCCGGCCCAACACACTTAGTGAGAGCGGGTATTTTCCCAATAGAACCCGTCTTCTCCAGAATTTTTCAGTCCCCCAGGGATCCACAAGCTCCAATCAGTAGAAACCTGGTGAACATAATCCGAATTATGTAGAAATCGTCGTCTTCCATGGAAAGAGGAGGGAGATGCATCATCTTCCACCAGGAATTCATAATATATCCCACTGGAAGCTTTCCAGGACAGCTCAGCGCCCCCTTCATCGTACAAAAAGTGGAAAAAACTTTATCAATAGCAATCAGAGTCCAGCTGATCAATTCCATGTTAATAAAATGTTGAATAATCCAAAATGGGATGAGGAAAGTGCTCCAAATTTCACACCACAAAGCAGCAGGGAACACAGAGAGAGGGAACAGAAGGGAATGTGACCGTCCTCCACAGAGCAGAAAGAGAAAAATCTTGAATTGTGACATGCTGTTATTGATGCTCAAACCACAGTGGAATCCAATGTTTCCAGTAAAATTCCCTGGACAGAGGAATGGGATCACTTCCCCATGATGTTACTGCATCTTGGAGAAAGATATGAAACTGGTTGGTTTTTAATTTTCTTAATTAAAACAAATAAAATGTGACTGTTCTGACATGTCACAGAATGGATAATGCCTTTGGTCATGCATAATGTTCTTACGATTGTATGTTAGAAACAAAAGTCAAAGCGAAGAGGAGGAAGAAGTTGATGGTAATTTCATTTGTGCTGTTCAGATCTGGGCCTGCCCTCTGAGGATTGGATCTGGCAGCTGCTACAATTATCATTCAGCAGGAGTGAAGGACTCTGTTTGATATCTGCCAAGGTAAATTAGTAGGAATGATTGAACACAGGTTTTATTCTTTGTTTTTGTCCCTGAGGAACGTGAATGAAATGGAGCTCCGGAGTGATTTTAGTGCAAAACTAAACCTTCAGATGTTTATCCACACAAAGAGGATGCAAAAAACTCCGAATGGTCTATCAATACCAGCATGAGGCACTAGGAAACACCATCAAACTGGATACAATCCAGTGGATCGAAAAACAGAAAACACCACAATAGAATTATTAGTTACAGTGAAACAACCAGAAACAATCAGAACCATTAAAAAAAACAGAAACCATCAGAACCATTAAAACAGTGGTTCCCAATTAGTGGGGCGGGTCCCTCTGGGGGTTTACAGGGGGGCGCGGGATGAAGGAAAATTCATTATTTTTTAACACATTTTCTTCATAATGGAATGCTAAACCACCCCCAGTTGCTAGGTGGCAGCAGCGTTCAATCTAATCAATAGGCTTCCCTTTTAACCCAGCAGAAGTAGACCAACTACAAACCCAAACAAGTACACACACACACATGGGTGACCAGTGTACAGAGTGAGAGCACTGATGGAGGAATAGAGATGGATAGAGAGAGGATAGAGAGAAGACGTTTATGACATTGAAAAGAAAAACAGTGGAGACACAAGAGGCAAGTAGTGTAGTGTAGTGCCTGTAAAAGAAAAATACTAGAAAATATGACGAAGCCTGCATAGCGCTAGGATTTACCATGAACACGGTCGGAAATTAGGAAAGACCCATTTGTGTTTTTGCCTAAAAACCTTGGCAGCTGACAGGGTGAAACCTAACAAGTTAAAGCGGCACCTGGAGACCTCACGCCCCAGTATATTAACAAGGCCCTGGACTTTTTATGAAGAAAAGTTGAAGAGTAACACTAACAGTCTGGTAAAAAAAAATTGGTTTAAAATGTTAAAAATTATTTGAGATTTTGAAAAAGAATTTGATGTTAAGTGGTCAGCTAATGTTTATAGTTAATAAAAAAAAGCTTTGAATAAGTTAAAGGCATACTCAGTAGCCAGGTAAACAATGTAGCTTTTAATGTTTTTTTAAAGCCTCTTAACAACGTTCTAATATAGTATACCCATAAATATATTGTGGAGATTTAAAAAATCCCGAAAGAAATCAATAAAGTGGTTGTCCCACAGTTCTCTAAAAACTTCAGCCAATCCTATCATTCGGACCGAACAATAGGATTGGATAATCCAGCTGTCTGTCTGCAGCATTTCCGCACTGCTTGGATTGGCATTAATCCGCCCGGACACATTTTCCGCCTGAACATCCCGGAAGTGAAAGGAGGACAGAATTAGCCGGTGGTCAGTGCTTTCATTTTAAGATAAAAATACCAGAGTCCCCCCAAAAAACACCTTTTCAGCTAGCAGAAAACTAAAATCGTTTGGAGGTGAAAAGAGGAAAAGCTGGGGGAACACTTCTACGGCTGAAGTTAGACTCTGCATTGTTATCATCGCAAAACGGGGTCCCATGTCCGTGGGAAGGCTGGCGTACCGATTATACCCGATGGGAGGGGTGAGTGCTCCGAGTCGTGTTTCTGTAAACTAGCTAGCGAGACCTAGCTTGTTTACCTGTTTGTTTAAATAGTTTTAAAGAGGTGAAGCTCATTTCTTAATTTGATAATCATATTTGTGATGCCGGCTGCATGGTGGCGCAGTTGGTTAGCACTGTTGCCTCGCAGCAAGGAGGTCGTGGGTTCGCGTCCCGGCTCTGCGGCCTCTCTGCGTGGAGTTTGCATGTTCTCCCCGTGCATGCGTGGGTTTCCTCCGGGTGCTCCGGTTTCCTCCCACAGTCCAAAGACATGACTGTCAGGCTAATTGGGCTGGTAAATTGTCCTTAGGTGTGAGTGGGTGTGTGGTTGTTTGTCTCGTTCGTCTCTGTGTGGCCCTGCGATGGACTGGCGACCTGTCCAGGGTGTCCCCCGCCTCTCGCCCCTTGACCGCTGGAGATAGGCACCAGCTCCCCCCCGACCCTCTGTGGAGGAATAAGCGGCTACAGAAAATGGATGGATGGATGGATGGATATTTGTGATGCCAGAAACCATATCCAGTGGTTTTTACAGATAAAGAATTAAATGTTTTCTGGTTCTATATCAGATATCACACATTTTTCTTACCCCAAACCACAGCACCACAGAAAATAATTGGGAACCACTGCATTAAAACAACTAGAAAATATCAGAACCATTATAAAAACCAGAAACCATCTAAACCAAATGAACAACCAGAAACCACCATAACATTTAAAAAAACATAAACATCAGAACCATCAAAACAAGCAGAAATCATCAACCCTGTGGGTGCCAGAAATTTTCCAAGAAGATATTAATTTTAACATTACCATTTCAAAATGCTGTAACTTTAATATGGTTACAGATAAAGACTGTAAATGAGAGAAATGTTCAGTTTGAATCAAAGTTTGTGATGGAAACAAATTCCCTAATCTAATTAGCATAATATGACATCATCAGGCAGCTGCCAAATTGGGTGTGTAAATTTGGACACATATGTTGTCCAGCTTCTACTGTTTTAGCAGAATGTGAAATAACAGGGTACAGGTTTCATGGCTGAACAGGGTCCTGATTTAGGTTTCATTGTCTGCAAATCTAAAATGGAGGCACATGTACATACACATTACAAACTGAGAAGGTTGGTGTCAAAACCTGAACTGGAAATGGTTCTTCATGCTTTTATCTCCTCCCGTCTAGATTACTGTAACACACTTTTCACATGTTTGAACCAAAAAGCCCTTTATGGCCTTCAGCTGGTCCAGAACTCTGCAGCGAGGCTCCTCACTGGAGCAAACAGAAAAGATCACATCACTCCTATTCTGAGGTCTCTGCACTGGTTACCTGTTAAATGTAGAGTTCATTTTAAAATCCTGACTCTAACTTTCAGGGCCCTACATGGTCAAGCTCCTCTTTATGTTACTGAACTGATAAAGCCGTACGCTCCAACCCGAGCTCTCAGGTCCACAGACCAGAATCTCCTAACAGTTCCAAGGACCAGATTTAAAAGTCGAGGTGATCGCTCCTTCCAGTCTGTTGCACCTCGACTTTGGAATGACCTTCCTTTAGTTTTACGCTGTATAGACAGTCTGGACTCCTTTAAAAAGCAGTTGAAGACCCAATTATTCAAAACTGCTTTTAAATAACTCTTTTATGTTCTCTTGTTGTTGTTTAATGATTTTGATTTGTAATGATATTTTGTTTGTTTTATTGATTTTATTTGTTTTCTTTTGATCATGTTTGGTTCTGTTTTGTGAAGCACTTTGTGATTTTTTTTCTGTGAAAGGTGCTATATAAATAAACTTTACATGTATCAGAAAAATGGCATTGAATTACAATGTTTACAAAATCAAGAGTGACTGACCGTGTGCTGTGGAGCCTAATCACTTCTTCCTTGTGTCATTCCTGACATTCCCTGAAAATGTAATCCAATTCTGTGCAACACTACTGAAAACCTACTTGGCAGAAGTTCTAATAAATACAGACCCTTTTCTTCCTTGCAACCAATCTTTATCTTTAATACAACACTGTTTTTGTTCTTTGCAGACTGAAAAGTGACCAGAGCCAGATGTAAACAACACTCCTGTTGGTATTCTGACCACTGTCAACAAGAGCAGTATGAGTCCAATGCATTTCAGTCCGCTCAGTGCAGCAGTTGTAGTGGAAGACGAGCTTGTTGTGTGCGAAAAATCCTAAATGAGCTGAAGCATTTGCCTTGTTGTTCAGTTTGGTTTATGTCTTGCATCTACGATTCAAAAGGACTTGTTCACACATTTACGTTCATCTAGAAACTACTGATGAGCCTTGAAGATGGGAAACAGTTAAAACCCTGTCTTTTTCACCTCAGGTGACTTTTTTTAACAGATGGTAGCATGTAGAGGCGACAGCACTAGACATAGAGGCGTGTTAGTGTTACCAAATGTGTTCAATGAAGTTGTTGACTTGTGATTCTTGACTTGATTTGTTTTTTGTACATGGTGATTATTTTTTTTATTATATTTTCACTAGACTTGTTATAATGTGTGGTATTAGAAAGTCCTGCTGATTTTAGGGCATCTGCTGCCATCTGTTCCCCATAGCCCTATATTTGAGGAGACTGACACTAACATGCCAGTGGCTAACTGTTTAATATAATGGGTATTTAATCATGCTTACTATGAAATCTACAATTTGTACATTAAAGCACCTAGATGAAATATTTTTCTCTGTATCAAAGTTTTCTAAATGTTTTAAATGATATTTCAGGTCTAAACTATGATCTATGGGTAGAGTTCCACAACATTTGTCATTCTGATGAAGACCCTCCTTCCTCCTATAGAACCCTTTGCATATGTCTGACTGGCAAACTTTTTCAGCCAATAAAATTCAAATTTCTGCATTGTTGGCTTTCTGACAACATGCATTCGCTTCGAGCAAACCTGTAGCAGTAGGGGGCGCTCTGTATCTTTCTCTGTACAGTCTCAGCCGTATGGAGGAGGCAGTCAGAGCTCATTTCTACTAAAAAGTCATCCATTCCTCTGCTGCTGAGGGATTTATTTTTATTTTTAAACATTTCTCCTCACAGAATGCAAGGCTTGCCAAAGGATACACGTTTTTTTTGGTCAAGAACTTCCTTCACAACCGAGTCATTTCTGGGTTCAGCTTCAG
This sequence comes from Callopanchax toddi, assembly GCA_006937965.1. Classification (NCBI taxonomy): domain Eukaryota; kingdom Metazoa; phylum Chordata; class Actinopteri; order Cyprinodontiformes; family Nothobranchiidae; genus Callopanchax; species Callopanchax toddi. Next base: position 2,385,724 of record SSNR01000075.1, read on the forward strand.
AGTCCAGTACAGCATCAGCTTGGTGCTACAGAGAGCCACGTATCAGGGACAGGGCAGCCTCGTACAGTGTGAGAACATGATTTGTGAACTGTGAGTGATTAAACCCTACAATGTAATTATAGTTTGAGGAGGAGTCACACAGTTTATGCCCAGCTGACGGACCAAGGAAATGCGCTATGTGCACACGCGTTCGTGTCGAAGTGTTTTGGGCGGAGCCGTGTGTACATTGGTTTCAAAAACTGCTCTTTTGCTGAAATAATCCATCTAGCTGCTTTAAGCACTCAAAAATCCTGTTCAAATGCAGTTGAAGTGTTAACTCTTGTGCCGGCGGTTAAAAATAAACTTGTAATTGCAATTCTGCCTGTCATTTCTTTTTTAATTTTTTTTTTACAGTTTGACCAAGACTGAGAATGGTTGTTAGTTTAGTGTTCAAAAGGTCAATTTAGAACAGTGCTCTCCAACCCTGGTCCTCAAGATAATGCATCCAGCATCTTTTAGATGTTTCCCTGCTCCAACACATCTGATTTGAATCAGTAGTGATTAACAGGCTTCTGCAGACCTAGATGACCTGCTGAACAGGTGATTCAAGCATTGAATTAATTGTGTTGGAGCAGGGAAACAACTAAAACTCGCTGTAGCGTAATATAACCTGATTTTATTGTTATAATACGAACACACTTCTGCAAAGTTATTAGCTTAGTTTTGTCGGTTTTAATGCTAATCACTGTTAGCTACCTTCACTAAACTAATGGTTATGCAGGACTTCAGGTTCTTTCTGATTCAAAGGGAAGACCTACGTACGTTATATTTGGAAGTTATAACCCAGAAGCAGGCTTAGACTACAGTTATTTTATTAAAGAAACAGATTGAACGAACAGACAGATATGAGGTAGATGGTTGCATCTTAAGAGATTCTTCTGATGTTATTAAGCTGAGAGTTAATGACGAGAGCCCGTGAGATATTTATATATCTCTAGGGAGTCGGAGCTAGTTATGAGGGGAACTGAGCTAAGTTGACAGGAGTGTTATTTATCAAGAGCCTCAGTTTACCCAGATCGGAGTTGATACCTGCTGAGACCGCTCCAGATCGCCTCGGCGTGAGGTGGAGGTTCGTCGGTGAGATCGTTGATCTGACGAACCTCAGAGTTATCCCCGGTGAACGTAACGTTACCGCAGGCACGGAGGAGTCTGACGAGTCGGTCTAGCTGGTCCATGGTCGGCGGGCGCAGAGGCTAACCGGCTTTCCCATGGCAGGTGAGAAGAAGCAGACAGATGGTGTCTGGCTTCTTAGCCGGAGCAATGTCCTCGACCGGTGGGGCTGGTTTACCCACGAGCTCGGTCGGCATCAAAGCCTTCCGTGTAACGGAGAAAACGGAGGCCGTGTTCTCTCGTGTAGGTTGAACGAGAACTGCCTAGCTTCCAGACAGGAAACCGGACAGAGGGAACTTTGGACGCGTGGCCCAATGGGAAGTAGTTACCAAGTCACGTGGTTCTCGTCATTAAGGAACCCAGGAAGTTAGATGGATTATTAATATGCTTTAACCTTTTAGCAAAAGTAGAAACATGAAATAATACTGATGCACCATCAACATTCATGAATACTGGAAGAAAATGAATTAATCATATTAAGACATTTCTGGACAGTGGATTAAAGGTGGTGTCTTTTAGAATGAGACATCAAAGAGTTCTTAAGTTTAATTATTAATTAAAGGAAATCTTCTGAGTCTTCCGACACGACCGGGTCCTGGAAGGAATGTTGATTCAGGTTACAACATAATAAAAGAGTCATTTTAATCCAAGTTATTGGGACAAAAGATGAGTTATTGTTGTGATGAACCAGATGTCAGAATTCAGAGATAGTAACGCCTTTGCCGGCGTTACAAAGTGTTTAAATTGTGTAATAAAATTGGGCCACAGGCTGCCACAGGACTGCAGAGATGGTGTTCCACACCCATGACGTACCCATGACCCAAAGCCTTGTGTGTGTGGTGACGTGACGGAGCAGAGGGAGGGAAAAATCCGGGGATGTGGAGGCAAGACTGGGGGGACAAGCCCTCCCAGGGAGCCAGCTCCCCCGCTGGCCCCAGTAAGCACCCCCGTTCCCCAAAACCACCCAGGGCAGGGAGATCGCCGGCCCACCCATCCAGGCTCCCGGCAGGAGCCCCACACAGCGCCACAGAGCCCACGGAGTCCCCCACCCCCACTCCAGCAGGGTAACTATACTTTCCTCAATCACGCACATAGTAACTACAAACTTACATAGGACATAGACA
>SSNR01000075.1:2427005-2446611 GCA_006937965.1 Callopanchax toddi
TTTTTTTGAACTTTATTGTTGCATCCACAACAACAGCAACAACAAAAACATAGTAACAATAACATTGTCCTGAGATTGGGCATCACATATTACAATCCTCCAGATGCATAAAAAAAAATATAATAAAGTAAAAATTAATAAATCAGGGTTTACAATGTGAGAATCAAAAACAAGACATTATTAAAAGTAATAATACTTGCCGGGCATGGGTTTTGTCCTTATTTGAGAAAGTCTATGATCGGTTTCCACTTGTTTTCAAAATCTTGTGTTTTTAAATGTAGTTGTGCTGTGATACGTTCCATCACGCAGACATGTCTCAGTTTCTGTATCCATTGCGTGGCTGTAGGTGGTTGCGGTCTCAACCAACAAACCGTTATCATCTTTCTTGCAGTCACCAACAGGATATGAAGCAGATATTTTTTATCTTGAGAGAGATCATCCGGAAATATATCTAGTAGGAATAGTAGGGGATCCAGAGAGATAGTCACCTCTAGTAAGTTTTCCAAAATGCCCTTGACATCCAACCAAAACTTGCGTATTATAGGACAATCCCAAAAAATGTGGGTTTGATCACCCACAAGTCCACAGTTCCTCCAGCATTTGTCACTCACACTTGTTTTGGCGAGGAAGCATTTTAATGGTGTTCTGAAGAACCGTATTTTCATTTTCCAGTCGAATTCCCTCCAAACCTGACTTCCCAATCCCCTATGACAACCCAAACAGATATTTCCCCAAACACCATCATCCAAAACAATGTTCAGTTCCATCTCCCATTGTTGTTTCATATGTTGTGTGTTATCAGACATATCAATCAACAGTTTGTTATACATCAATGAAACTTGTTTTTTCATTACCCCTCTGCTTTCAATCAAATTAATAAAATGTTGTTCTATGTTTGTAGCCTCTCCTCTAATATGATCCCAGTCCATATGTTTTGTCACATAATTCCTTATTTGTAAGTACCTATACAGATCACTGGTGGGTAAGTTAAATTCTGTTCTTAATTGGGAGAAAGTTTTAAATACATGTCCGTTAAATAACTGATTTACTGTAATGAGTCCTCTCTCTGCCCATCCGCGAAAACCACTGTCTGATAAAGACGGGAGAAACTCCACATTCCTAGTTATAGTCATGGCCCGGGATAGTACAATCCTGCCTTTTAATTGTTTTTGAATTTTGTTCCAGATTTTCAAAGTATGTTTGACAAATAAGTTTGTAATTTTAATTCTTCTTTTAGATTGCAGACTTAGAAATGGGAGTGATGAAATAGCAATTCCTGGGAGTGAGTACTCCTCCATAGCAACCCACTGTACTTCTGGATCCTGAATGATCCAAGCCGCCATTGCCTTTATCTGGGCTGCCCAATAGTATAATTTGAGATTAGGTAAATTTAAGCCCCCATTTTTTTTCCCAGATGTTAATATTTTTAGGCGAATTCTTGGCCTTTTATTTTGCCAAACAAATGTAGAGATCAGTCTGTCTAGAACTTTGAAAGTAGGCTGTGGTATCGAGATCGGGAGATTTTGAAACAAATACAATAATCTCGGAAGAACATTCATTCTTATACATTCAATTCTTCCCAAGAATGAAAGTGGTAGTATAGCCCACCTATTTAGATCTGTTCTAATGTCCTTTATTAATTTATTATAGTTAGCTGAAAACAATTGTGTGATCTTGGGGGTAAGAAATATTCCAAGATATTTAAATCCCTGTTTGGAGTGTCTGAACGTGACTAAGTTATCTAAATGTGACGGCCAATCTCCACTAATCATTAAGGCCTCTGATTTATTAGTATTAATTTTATAGCCAGACACCATACTGTACTCCTCAAGGGTGTGTAGCAAGGCAGGGACAGAGGTAATTGGATTCTCTAGAAATAATAAAATATCATCAGCGAAAAGTGATATTTTATGCTGTACATTTGTTTTATCTCTTATCCCCTGTATGAGCGGGTTGGATCTAATCAGTTCAGCTAATGGCTCAATACTCAAAGCAAATAGAGATGGAGAGAGAACTTCACCCTGTCTAGTACCCCGCTCCAAACAAAAGAATTCAGAGCAGTGCCCATTCACTCTCACCCTTGATCTTGGGTCTTTATAAAAAGTTTGGATCCACTTTATGTATGTCTCATTGAAGCCCATCTGTCTCAGTGTCTGCTGCAGAAAATTCCAGTCCACCCGATCGAATGCCTTCTCAGCATCCAAGCTGAGAAGCATCGATGGGACCCCATCCCTCTGTGCCAGTAGTTGGAGGTTCAAGGCTCTTCTGACATTATCAGCTCCCTGTCTATGCTCAATAAAGCCAGTCTGGTCAGGCTTCACCAATTTTCTGATATACTTCTGTGTTCTGTTTGCAATTATGGCTGTTAGTATTTTGAGGTCTACACAAAGGAGGCTAATGGGTCGATAAGATGAGCATAAAGTGGGGTCCTTACCTTCCTTATGTATAACACTGATAATGGCTTCGGACCATGACTGAGGGGGGTCTTGCTGAGCTAGGGCATAATTATAGACTTTATCTAAGAGTGGTGTAAGTTCTTTTTCAAACATTTTATAATATTCTCCTGGAAGACCATCCACTCCTGGGGATTTATTGTTTTTAAGCTTTAAAATGCTGGCTTTAATTTCTGGTCTTGTAATTGGTCGTGTTAACCAGTCGGCTTCTTCCTTAGTTAGTTTGATCAAATTAACTGAATTAAGAAGGTTTTCAGTTTTCTCTTTTTTATTTTGACAACTTTCTTCCTTGTATAGTTCACTGTAGTAATTGGCGAACGCCTTTGCCACGTCCTTGGGCTGTGAGAATATTTTCCCTGAATTTGGACATTTAATTTTATGAACTACTTTACTCGATTGCAATTTCCGTAGTTGGAATGCTAACAGCCGGCTTGCCCTATTGCCAAATTCATAATATTTTTGATTTGTGAATCGAAGTTGTCCTTCTGCTTTGTAGGTTAATAAATCATTCAGTTTCTCCCTATTAAGTTTCAATGAGTTCAAAGTATCAATATTTTGTGTTCTTTGATATTCTTTCTCTAGCTGTCTAATTTTGCTTTCTAGATTTGACTGTTCTGCTAATCTTTCTTTTTTTAACCTAGCTGATATTGCAATAATGTTCCCCCTTAAAACACTCTTGGCCCCCTCCCAAAGGACTGATGGGGATACTGTATTATTANGAAAATAATATAAACTCGGCCCAGCTTTCGTCTCAGGACATAAACATTTGAAAATGAACAAGTAATGAACATAAAAAGTAACGTAGGCTTCCACATACCCAACTGGATCAGTCGAACATATTTAGTAACAAAAAACTTGAAGGACCCAGTTCCCGATGTACTCAGGGCGAAGGCTGGTGATTTCTCCTCCGGGGGAAAGAACACAGTAGTTGTGACATCGCAGTCGCTCCCAGAGCGCGTCGTTGCGATTTTGGCGGTGGATAGGTGGATCACCACCACTCGATGATGACTTAACGAACCGTCCTTATTGGACAATCTCCATCATTTTTATTTATTTCCCTAACATATATTGCCTGAAAATGTACAAATGAACTCGGCGAGAGAATAGGTCCTCAATCTTCAGTGTTAAAGAAAGTCTTGAACTCATCACAGGACAGCATAGCTGGGCTTTTACCAGCTCTCCTCCCTGCCGTACTCCAGCCCTCCCGGGACAACTCAGCCTCCAGTCGCTCCCTCTCATCCACTCGAGCACTCACACCCAGCCCCTCCAATGTCGGGACCGCTTCGGTCAGTGTGGGGTAGGTCTTCACGCCGTCCACTGTAGACACTCTCAGCTGTGCAGGAAAGATACATTTTGCTCCTATGTTCTTCAACTTTAGCTGCTTTACTGCATCCCGCACCAACATTCTCTTCTTCTGCAGCTCGGGAGAGAAGTCGTGGTCAAAGTAGATCTGTTTTCCATTGAGCATAACTTTTCGCTGCTCCCAGGCCTGACGCAGTACGGTGTCTTTGACTGTGAAGTCAAGAAATCTCACGACAAGCGAGCGGGGGGCAGCCTCCGGATTCCTCGGCTTAGCAGTGAGAGCCCAGTGTGCTCTTTCAATAACCATGTTAAGTTCGGGGGGAAGTCGAAGCACTGATTTGAGCAGGTTGTGTACAAAGAGCTTGACATCTCTTCCCTCACTCTCTTCCGGCACTTGGTAGATTCTAATATTATTCCGTCTTAGGCGATTTTGCATATCTTCACATCGGGCAGTCAGATCCATTTCTTTGTGTAGCAAGTAGCGAAGGGCCCGCTCGTGGCGCCTAGCATTATCTTCATTAGCGCTAATGCGGTCTTCTGCCTCGGCGGTTCTCTTTTGCAGTACTGTCAGTTCTTCTTTTAATTCACCAAGAGAGGTCTCTAGCCTTGTTAGAGAGAGCTGGGTCTTTGCGTGCCCTTCCTGGTTGTCTTTTCTCAGCTTGTTGAGTTCTTCAAGTATTTTTGACTCTGAGTCACGGGAGCTAGCATCCGTTTGTCCGCTCTGTGATTGCATAAGCGTCAGTTGTTTCAAGTTATCACCTTTTTCCTTGGCTGAATCCAGTTTTGCTTGACCTTTCCCTCTCACAGATGATGCCATGTCTTTTTATTAACAAATCGCCGAGTTTTATGATAGTTATGTTAGGAATTTAACAAAATTGGACGGAGCGTGTCTTTTAGGCTGCAGCTAACATGGCGTCACCGGAAGTCCTCCCAGGACATGTTTTTGTCAACAGAACGTGAGGTATGCTAGCTGGCTTTGGTCAATCAGACTCAAGAGCTGATTGGCTATCGCAACTGAACGTCTCTGCTGTATGCAAGCGGACCGGGGCCTGCTCTGTTGATTCCGAAGGTCCTGAGAGAAGCACTTGGGCGTAGAGCCCCCTAGTGGCAGACTTAAATCTGTCTGACAACACAAGCAGGCTGAAATTTGATTGGACAACACCCTACCTTGGTATCTTAACACTGGAAGCGGCGCAACCAAGTGGATATAATATGAAATAAAGAGAATAGATCAGGGAGAACATTTTTATTTAATAATATTAACCAAAAGAAAAATACTTTTACTTTTCTGAGTAAGTTTGGGCCAGCAGAGAAGGCCTTGAAGGCCCTGATGGCCCGCCACTGCTCTTTACATGGTTAATGAAAAGTCACTCAGCCCCATCGGCTGCTTGTGTCCAGAATATCACACTTGCAACTTCAGTCTCTGGTCTGGTGCCCTGAAGTCTCACAAACTCACAAATCTCCTGAGAAGCAGTAACGCTTTAAGGCAATCCCTGTTTCCACCTCAGAACCTGCTCAAGACAGACGAGCTGAAGATCTATTGTATCGTGTTCATCATGGGGCAGCCTTCAAATAAACAAAGAAAACCTTTATCTGATGATTGAAAACCTGGGTGCACAGTGAGGGGAGGGGTCAACAGTTAGTTTTTTTGACAGTGATTTAAAACTGACACTAGGGGGTGCTAAAAACAAGCCATAATTGCATACTGTGCTTTTAAGTTGGTGATGTGGTGAAAAAGGCGTAATAAAGTTAAGGGAGACAGATAAATGTGTTTTAGTGTTAATAAGGATAATTGGACACATTTCATCCTGCTAAATTTAGCAAACATCAAACATGAGAGCAGGTTGACTTACATCCTAGCTGACTGAAGCATCTTCCTCCTCCTGTAGGACAGACCAGGACCGACTGTGTTCCCACTGTTCCTATGACCTCTCATCCATCCTCTGGAATCTGTCTCACTCTTCCAACACTCTCTCTTTGCAGTGCTAATAAGTCCTGCAGTGTTGGATCGGAACCCCCCCTCTGATTGAGAGCCAGCGTTTCCATGAATGAGTCATTAGAAGTATGAAACAGGATGAATTAGTAATCCTGTGTTGAAGGAGCAGCTAGCCTGAGACAGAAACAGGCTGTGATGTGTTTCCATCTAACAGGATTACACTCTCCTTCGTGGCTTCAGAGGATCAGGCTCAGTCCTGATGAATCTGGAAGACATTAGACCTTTCAACCCTCAGTGTAAACAAAACAGAACACTGACAACCTCTGTCTTGTACTTCTTGTCCATTTGATTCAATCAGACCTGGTTTTAGGCTCATAACTCTTTGTTTTTTATCTGAAGCTCTGCTAAAAGAAAACTAATCTAAGAAGGTCCTGTTATTGTTACAGATTTGAACCTTTTTAACTAAATGAGGATATTTTGGGTTTTTTCTGTAAATGATTTGATAGAGGTACAATGGTGGTGATCACTGAATCCTGAATTTAGCTCCTCTGTCCAGTTCGCTCTGGTCCAGTCTGCTCTGGACCAGTTCATCTTGTCCAGTTTGCTCTGGTCCAGTCTGCTCTGGACCAGTTCATCTTGTCCAGTTCGCTCTGGTCCAGTCTGCTTTAACCTGGTCAGGTCAGATCAAAATGGGTCTGGCTCAATATAGTTTGGTCGGTCTGGTCTTGTTTGGTACTTGCAATCTGGTCTGATCCAGTCAGCTCTGGTTTGGTCTATCTAGTCTGGTCTTGTCTGGTTGTTTCAGTCTGGTCAGGTCTTGATTTGTCTGACCTGGTCCAGTCGTGTTTGGTCCATTAATGGCACTTACAGATTAGTGTAGTGTCGGTACGGTTCGCGTGGCCTGAGTCCTGCCCTGCACGGCTCAGTTGTGTTCATACTGCATTTTCTGGAACACGGAAATGTCCGAGCAGACGGGGCGGTCCTGCACTGAGGAATCTCTGATGTCATACATTAGCGCCACACGTTAGTAAACAAAGCACTCATGTCAGCTAAGACGAGTGGAACGGCGAGGACGAGGCAGACGTCTCACAGTAAGAGCTTGTTATTCAATATCAGCATATACAGTTTATATAGCTCCAACATGTTTACATCTGCAAGTTATCACTTCATGTTTTTAAAATATGGGTGTCTTGTTTTAGATGGCTCTATGGAGCAGTGTTCCAGCTGCAAACGTGCAGTTTGGTCCCTCCAGCGATCCTCTCACTTATGGGCGTCGCAACCATTATGTCAGGAGGGGACGTGTCCCCCCCACTTTGTAAAATCAGGCATTTGGACCCCCCCACACACACACACACACATTTACCGAGTCCGTGTTGCGCTCTTTCTCAAAGAAATCCATTCCACTTGATTCATTAGAAATTACTCAGACTGCTGAAATCCACTCCATGTTTTCCTGGTTACACCCCTGCACCGTGCTCCTCTCTTTCTGGACCGAACCAGGAAGGAGGTCGACCAGAAACCGGAGTGTTATGGTGCGTTCCAGTTGTCCTCGGAAGTCGGAAGTTCCGAGTCGGACTTCCCACTCGGAAAGTCGGAGGTTTTTTTGAGTCCTGACTTTGGGAAAAAACATGGCAGCTCCTCATAATAACAGTTAAATGTAGTGAAAACATGTTTATTTTGCAAGATCTGCTTGTCTACATTCAGAATTACATTATGCTGCGTTTCTTAAACAATTTCAGAATGTTTGCATGATCTAATTAAAGTTTAAAACAATATTTTGAATGTGTGCTGCTAACAAAGGCAACAATGGCAATGTGTTTGTGTGTGAACCAAACATGAGAAGAAATAAAACTGTAAATCACTTAATATTTTGATATCCCGACTTTTCCGACGTTGCAAACTGGAACGCTTGTAACTCGGGTGTGACGTAATTCCCCATTCCGAGTTCCAACCTCCGAGGTAAATGGAATGCAGCATTACTCTGGAGGGGCCAGGGTTCGGAGGCACAGGAATAGGGCTGTGGAACGGACGTCATGAAGCAAAGCATTGTGGGATTCCGACTCCATTTTAAGGGACCAAAACAAACGGTTTGCAAAGGTAAGTCACCCAGAATGCTGTAAAATTCACTTGCCTTATTTCATTAAACAATGCTGACATTTAGACTTAGGCTATTAGTGAAAGACTAAATAGATTAGTGTAGCAGATTGATTCCACCTGCTGCCGGGCGGCTCCTTTAAAAGAGAGGGATTCTGGCCACTTAGTAACAAGAACTCAGCTGGGGTGTCGCGTCTTCCGCCTGAGCGTTGTTCGGCTCCGGAACGGGTGCTGGGCGTGTAATTGCATGCAGTAAGTATGTAGTTTCCTGGTGTAGTGGCAGTGGGGGTTTTGTTTTAACATACCGGCAGTTCTGCAGGGATCTGGTCCTGCCTGGAGGAACACGGGTCGCTTGCTCGTCTCAGGTGGGGGTACAGGGAGACGCAGGTATGTGGGTGCTTGTGGGTGTGTCTGTGTGTGCGTGCATGTGCGTGTGGTGCAGCCTGTGCTGAGTTGTGCTTTTCGCAGAGCGGACTGATTGGCTGATCATCGGAGCCTGCTGTTCTGTCTCCGTCGGTTCCTCCTGCTGCGTTGGGGGGCTGACGTGTGGCGCAGCCAGGGACGCTGGCACGGAGGATTGGAGCGCAGGAGCTGCAGCAGCGGCTGGCATTGGCGCCGTGGGAGGTACCCGCTGCCCGGCTGGCGGTGTGTGTTGGCACCCTCAGACGGACCGGAGAGCAGGAGCTCGCTGCTCCGGAAAAAGAACGTGCTGCGGGGCCGACTCTGAGATCAACGGCTGATTGGGTCAAAATCCTCAGCGGTGCTGGACATTGGGGACTGACAGTTTGTCAATGCGGGCTGGGGGGTATTTTAATGATAATGGTATTTTAATGGACATTTCTTTTTGGGGTTAATTAATAAAGTTGATTGTTATTTTGGCAACAAGTCTCCACCTGGTTTTGTTTGCCTGAGCCCTCGGGTCACATTAGGATTAGCGTTATTTGTACTCTTTACCATATTAGATGTGCAGAACTTCTCACATACAGCAGAAATTTAAACAGAACTTTTTGCTTCTCTATTAAAATTGATGACATTCTTACCTTACATTATCTCAATATTTCCCTCAGTGTAAATGCCAATTTTTTAAAACATTCCCACTGTTAAATCATCAAATAGATTTGTAAATCAATTGCATACATTTGTGTTTTCCTGGCTTTATTCAACTTCATGTTGTGAAATCAAGTGGTCTTAATGTTTCAAGTATTACAGTAAAGACTGAACCAGCATTGAATCCGTGGGCCATTGTGAGTGTGACTGTCAAGACTGAATCTGCCCACTTCAGCCGTTTGGCTGGAGTCGCTGAGACCTGCACATCGCTGCTGAAGAAAGCACAGTTCTTCCAGAAAGTGTGCCTTCCAACTCGAAGGGAAACATTTCTCCAGGCAGAGTTCAGAATGCACCCTAATTATGTATTGTGGGTCAAGAAAGATGTTGTACATCGTTTCTTTGTATGTACATACATACACCTATTAAGACATTTTGTTGTAAATTAATAACTGGGTTGTTTGTAAAATTGGCATTTACTGAATAAGTTCAAAAGTTTAATAAAAATTCTTTAATTTTTAAAACTTTTTTGCTTTATTCAAATTTATTTCCATAACAAAAGTAGATAAGTTTCTATATAGAAATTGTCATTACATGTAAATACACAAATTATGTCAAGAGCTGAAATAAAAATCTGATAATCCACTTAATCTTCCAATAAAACCAACACTCTATATACAGTACAGAAATATTTAACAGGAGCAGGAATAAGTATTCATTCAGCTCCCTCTTTTTTTTAACTCTGACTGTAGCAGAAACAACCGCTTTAGTTCTGCTCTGTTCTGTTCACATTCTGTCTAATGGTATTTTTCTGCTGTCTCTGTCTGTCTGAGCTCCATCCTCTACATGTGCTATCACAACTTCCACTTGTCCAACACCTCCATCGCCCACAGCCTCCATGATGAGGTGAGTATGGTGTTCTTCTGTCAGGTCCATCTCTGGCAGCTCTTCCAACTTCTGCAGGGGTCTCAGCTTCTCATTCTGCTGCTCCATCAGAAAGCCTGTCAGTTACAATGAGTGTATCAGTGTAAGACAAATGTTCACCACATGTACAATTAAATCACATTTACATGTATTGAGCAATTTAAGAATTTCTGTGCAAATGTTGTGACAGTAGGAGCATGTGAGGGTGTTGTTATCCCTTCTCTTTGTTGCATTTGTCGTGCATGACGGCCTGAGTTTGAAGGAGAGTCCAGAGTGACCCAGGTGCAGCGCTGGAACCAAGTCAGGATGTGTTTCATCCATTTCATAGGCAGGATAACCTGCAATAATGCAAAACAAAAACAAAAAACATTATAGTCTCAATATAAACAAGTTTTTGTTTTAAATCAGTCACTCCTCAGGTTATTTGTTCTAATTTTCTATAATATAATTATAATAATTCATCTACACGACGCCGGTCTACAGTGAGGTAATGTGTGTTGCCTCCTTGTCATATTAAATAAATACATATTTAAAAATCCACATTTTCATTCTAACCACATTTATTAACCTAAAACGTGAGTCATTATAAAAGGGATGACAATTTAAAGCCACAGGATTACAACTTACTAAACAGAGAGTCCAATCAATGACTGATGCTTTCCTCAGAATGTCCGGATACTCGTTTGGACTATCAAAATGGTGCTTGTAGGCCGCGCCCCCGTAGCGCAACGTCACGCTCCAAAGCCCCATAAGAACTGAATGACCAGAGCAGGTAAACCCCCCACAGATAATCATCTATGGCCTCTAATAAAAAGGTAAATGCGCCTCAATCAAGTTTCATTCTGGACCTACACGTAGCAGAAAAAAGTACAGGAAGCACAATACAATATATATACCAAAATATCAGAGACAGAACAATAAAGACAGGAAAACAAGGGAAGAAAAAATATATAAATACAAGTAAAAAGTTATAGTGAAAAATAAAATAACAATAATATGAGTGTAATTCACTGCTCTTTATAAAAGAAAAAGACTGTACCAGTAAATAAAATAAGTACATACTTTATTTGAGGGTCAACATTTAACACTTAAACACAACCGTTGATTATTTTACAAAAAATAAAAGACTACTAAAGATTACTGGCGTCGGAAAAAATTGAATCACGTCCGAATTGTTTTTTTTATTTATTAAGATTCAGAATTGATTCAAAATGTCCAAAAATCGATCCTTGAGAAGACGTTTTCCAAACATTTTCTAACTTTACTTGTTCTGCGTACTTTTTGTCATGGAACGGCTTCCGTAGTTGACTAGAGGCGAGGTACGCGTGGCGCGCCACCAGCTAACTAGCTTTAGCTTGGCATGGAGGAGGAGAAAGAAATACAACCAGCCCCGTCTTCGCTAAAGGCGAAAGTTTGGACGCACTTTGGGTTTCATTATGTATCGGGTAAGAAGGAACTGGACATGAAGTATTCCGTTTGTAAAATATGCAAAATTAAAGTCAAGTACTTTGGGAACACTTCAAATCCCTGAGCCCACATCTCACGGCATCATCCGGAGCTGCAAGCATCAAAACAGCGGCTGCTGCTACCAGCTACTGACCACCAGCCCACACTCAATCAATTTACGAAACTTCCAGCCAATTCTGAACGGGAAAAACAGATAAGTAATTCTATTGCTTGTTTCATTTCAAAAGATATCCGTCCATATAGCATTGTGGACAATGAAGGCTTTAGATTCATGCTGCACAAGATTGAGCCAAAATACGTCATACCATCACGTCAGTTATTCACAGAGAAAGCTATACCACAGCTGTACAACGATACTAAAGTTAAAGTTGTAGAAGCCTTGTCCAAAGCCCACAGAGTAGCCCTTACCTGCGATGCCTGGTTCACCGCTCACTACATCACAGACACCTGGCAGATCGAGTTGCGTGTGTTACAAACAAGAGTGATGCATGAAAGCCACACAGCCACCAACATGAACTTAATGTTCCACACTGTGGCAAAGGAATGGAATCTAGCAATCACGGATGTGGTTATAGTAACGGATAATGCTGCAAATATGCTGGCAGCTGTGCAGCTTGATAACCTAACACATATCACGTGTTTTGCACATACATTAAACCTGGCTGCTCAGCGAGAATTGAAGCTTAACTCTGTGACACGACTTCTTGGGAGGATAAGACGAATCACTGGGTTTTTCCACCGAAGCCCCATCGCAAGCCATGCACTGCAGGAGAAACAGGAACTCCTGCAGTTACCAGTCTACAAGCTGAAAACTGATGTAGCAACAAGATGGAACAGCGCTTACGAGATGGTTGAGAGATTTTTAGAGCAGAAGCCCGCAATCTGTGCAGCTCTCCTCTCTCATCAGGTGAGAAAAAGTGGAAGTTCAGGTGACATCTGCACACTCAGTGAGACTGACATCTCCAATGCTGAGGAAATAGCCAAATCACTGAAACCATTCAAGGATGCAACCAACATCATGTCAAAGGACTCTGTGTCCACACTGTCAGTGATTGCTCCATTGCATGCTCAGCTGCTTGATGACACCAAAGCAGGCTTAGCTGAGGATGAGGCACCTCTTGTGCAGAAAATAAAAAGGACCATCCATGAAGATCTGTCAAAGAGAAACATAAGTGTGCAGACTTAGAAAATACTTCTCGCTGCCTCCACACTGGATCCCAGGTTCAAGCCCCTGCCATTCCTCAGTAGAGTGGAACAACTGAATGTCCACGCCAAAGTGACTGCTGAGCCTGCAGCTCTTGAGGTAATTAGCATGGAATTTGCATGGCACAAATACAGTATATGGCACTTGCACATATAACAAAAAAACTATTATTTTGCATCTGATGTGGCTCATCTGCAGAAAGAGGTGGTTTCATCTGAGGCTGGAGCTGAAAACCCAGAGACCATGGAACAAGAAGGCCCCCCTGCACCTAAAAGAGCATCAGCACTTGTTAACCTGCTTGGAAACACATTTACTGAGGTGAGAGTTGGCCCCAAATCTGCCAGCACCAAAGCTGAAGAGGAGCTGAGAAAGTATCTGGAAGTCCCTCCACTGTCCCTCTCAGAGAACCCCCTTCAGTGGTGGAGTTCCCATGAGGTATCTTTCCCTCTCCTAGCTACCTTAGCTAAACGCTACCTATGCATACCTGGCACTAGTGTTGCAGCAGAGAGAGTATTCTCTACTGCAGGGGATATAGTGACTGCACAGAGGAGCAGTCTATCCCCAGACCATGTTGACCAACTGCTTTTTCTGCAAAAGAACTTAAGCATTCCTGGTGGTGGACGGTAATTCCTTCTATACAGCTGAGTTGAGCAGCGTAAAATTTGCACTAAAGGACTTTGTGTTTGTTTTTCAAATTGCAATGGTCTGATAAAAGTTAAGGGCTGTTAGCCACAGCACCACAGTTTTAAGTTAAATTAGTAAGTTGAAGTTGTAACATGATGGCAGCTGAAAAAACTGGATAATTAATAAAAATGTTCAAATTTTGAAGTTAAAGTTAAGTAAGGATTCTGTTTTGTTGTCTCAAAGTTAAAATATACCAGGATCTCTATTTCAAGGTAGTGCTCAAATAATTTATTTTCATAAATGTCAGACGAACACAGATGTTTTGAAGCTAATGTCAAAGAAGAACTCAGATTTTTGTTGCAGGTTTGATATGCACTTTAGTATTTTAGTTATGTGTTAGCAGAGTGAGTACAGTTTCCTTTTGTTGTCTCATCCATTGAGATGTGCTAATTTATATTTGAATCTGATAACTGACTACTTGAATGTATTTTTTCATACTCAGAAACTTGAGATGTTTATTTTTGAAGCTGATAAGTGAGTACTCATATTTATTAATTTATTTTGGCATTGATAAATGAGAAAACACATTTTTCTTTTTAGGAGATCTGGGGTACTGTTTTTGAAGTTACTGTTCAAGGACTTGTGTTGAACTTTCTTAGTACACAAATTTGTATTTGACTACCTTTAAACTACTGTTAAGCGACCATAAAAAGAAATGTTTAAATTTACAAGATGGGCAAAAATAAATGTTGCCTCTTTGTCAAAAGATTGCTTCTGTGTGTTTTCAATTTTAGAATAATTGAACCTGTAAAGCTGTATTATCTTGAACATAACCAGTTTTCTTTAAAGTAATATTACAGTTTATTATAGCTCTAATTTTTATAGGAAAGTAGATCATCCAGAAATTGACACCCTTTGTTACTAAGATCATATCAAATATGCCTCAAGAATCGTATTGAACCGAGAATCGTATTGAATCGAAACACGATTCAGAATCGAATAGTCACCGCAAGAATCAGAATCGAATCGTGAGTAGCTGAAAGATTCACAGCCCCTATGTACATACATACATACATACATATATATATATATATATATATATATATATATATACTGTATATATAATTTTTCTGTAAAGCACCTTGTGATTGCTATCATGAAAGGCACTATATAAATAAAACTTCTTCTTTTTTGTCCCAGTGCAGCAGAACCACCATTGCTAAAAACCCTTCTTTCAGAGTCTTGCAGACTTCTGGTTATTTAATTTGCAACAATGCTCCCTGATTTTAAAATTTGGGCTTTAGTAGCGCTTGTTAGTTCAGTCAGTGTGGGAGCGGAGTGAGGATTCAGCCTCATTGTTGATTTTATCAATCTATCCCTCCAAAACGGCTCTGTCCCCTCCATCTTTAAACACGCTGTTATTGAACCCATCCTTAAAAAACCCAGTCTGGACNAGGGACGCTGGCACGGAGGATTGGAGCGCAGGAGCTGCAGCAGCGGCTGGCATTGGCGCCGTGGGAGGTACCCGCTGCCCGGCTGGCGGTGAGTGTTGGCACCCTCAGACGGACCGGAGAGCAGGAGCTCGCTGCTCCGGAAAAAGAACGTGCTGCGGGGCCGACTCTGAGATCAACGGCTGATTGGGTCAAAATCCTCAGCGGTGCTGGACATTGGGGACTGACGGTTTGTCAATGCGGGCTGGGGGGTATTTTAATGATAATGGTATTTTAATGGACATTTCTTTTTGGGGTTAATTAATAAAGTTGATTGTTATTTTGGCATCAAGTCTCCACCTGGTTTTGTTTGCCTGAGCCCTCGGGTCACATTTGGCGTTGTTGGCAAATGTGAATGAGGTGGGGACTGTTGTCTATGGTGTTTTTGTTTTGTTTTTTGATGTTTGTGGGGTTTTATTGTTGTTTTTAATCAGCAGGTTGGTGGAGACAGAACAGCAGTGTGTCTGGTGAATGTGCCTGAGGTTGTCATTACACGGTTAAATCATGGACCAGGAGCTACAGCAATTGAGGGACCAGGTCAAGAGTTTGGGGGCTGTGCTCTCGCAGGAGCAAGGGGGGCAGGTCCGTCCTGTGGTCTATGCCAGTAGGGGGTTGAGGCCCGCGGAGCATAATATGGCTAATTACAGCTCCATGAAGTTGGAGTTTTTGGCGCTCAAATGGGCCATGGCTGAGAAGTTCAGGGAGTATTTGTTGGGTCAACGGTGTATAGTGTACACTGATAATAACCCATTGAGCCATTTGGCCACGGCCAAGTTGGGTGCTGTTGAGCAGCGATGGGCTGCTCAGCTGGCTGCTTTTGACTTTGAGGTCAAGTATCGACCAGGGGGGAGTAATAGAAATGCTGATGCATTGTCTCGACAGCACCCCCTGGTGGTCAGGATTTGGCAGCTATGCTCCCTGGGACTTCTCTGCCAGCCTCCTTGCAGGAGGTATTGCAAGTTGGCCAGTCTCAGGCATTACAGGCGGTGGTAGCGGCCCTGCCTTGGGATCGGCCCCCTGACCTTTGCGCTTCCCAGCAGGATGACCCCGTACTGCAGGAGTTCAGGGTATTTTGGGGGCAGAACCGTCGGCCCACACGGGAGGAGCGTCAGGGGATATCCCCTCGTGCCTTGGCTCTGCTTGGGCAGTGGGATCGGTTGGTCGAGAGGGATGGCGTTCTGTATCATCGGGTGTGGTTCCCTCGGGATGGGGAAGAGACCTGGCAGATTTTGTTGCCAGCCTCCCTTCAGGAGGCAGTTTTGACAGAAGTGC
Organism: Callopanchax toddi; assembly: GCA_006937965.1. Classification (NCBI taxonomy): domain Eukaryota; kingdom Metazoa; phylum Chordata; class Actinopteri; order Cyprinodontiformes; family Nothobranchiidae; genus Callopanchax; species Callopanchax toddi. The sequence goes on from SSNR01000075.1 coordinate 2,442,816, forward strand.
ATCAGAAGCATGCTCATCAGGGGGTGGAGAGGATGTTGGCCCTTCTGAGGCGATGGTGTTACTGGCCTCGTATGTCTGCAGATGTGGAGCGTTGGTGCCGTGAGTGTGAGCAGTGTCAGTGGGCGAAGGACACCCAGCCAGGGACTCAGAGTTTTATGGGACATTTGTTGGCCTCATGTCCCAACGAGATCTTAGCCCTAGATTTTACCATGTTGGAACAGTCTCGTGAGGGGTTAGAGAGTGTCTTGGTGATCACGGATGTGTTCAGCAAGTATACCCTGGCTGTTCCCACTCGGGACCAGCGGGCGACTACAGTGGTGCAGGTGCTAGTCGTGGAGTGGTTCCCTAAGTTTGAGGTCTCTGGACGGTTGCATTCCGATCAGGGGTGGAACTTTGAGAGCTCCTTGATTCAGCAGCTGTGTGCTCTCTATGGGATCACTAAGTCGCGTACAACCCCCTACCACCCGGCAGGCAATGGTCAATGTGAGAGGTTCAACCGGACTCTACACGGGATGTTGCGCACTCTTCCAGTGTTGCGGAAGCGGGACTGGCCCTCTTGTTTGGCCCAGCTGCTGTTTGCCTATAACAGCACCCCGCATCAGTCCACTGGGAAGTCTCCGTTTTTCCTTATGTTCGGACGGGAACCCCGGCTCCCTGTGGATTTCTTGTTGGGGCGGGTGAAGGACCCGGTGAGTGGTCAGGTTCATGACTGCGTTCAGGAGCATCAGACCAGATTACGGTTGGCATTCGACGGGGCCCGGGAACGCTTGAGGGTTGCAGCGGCACGGCGGAAGGTGCGTTACGACCAGGGTGTTAGGGAGGCCCCACTGGCTGAGGGTCAGCGGGTGCTGTTACGGGAGCATGGCGTAAAGGGTCGCCATAAGATTCATGATCTTTGGGGGGCAGTGGTGCATGTGGTTATGCGGGCTCCTGAGGGGTCCGGTTCAGTGTACTCTGTTGCCCCAGCTGGGGATATGACTAAGGTGCGGCAGGTGCACCGAGACATGCTGAAGGCGGTAGTTGAGGGTGTGCAGCCTAGGGCGTTGGTGTCTGTTCAGCCACCCTTGGGCCCAGCAGTGCAGGAGGGGGATTGGTCAGATGATGAGCCCCCAGCCGATGACCTGTGTGTGGTTACACCTGGGGCCCGTGGGTTGGTTGAGGCTGCTGTGGTGCCGGACTTGGTTCCGGGGCGGGAGGTTTCAGTGGGGTCTGGCTCTTCAGGCCCGGATGAGGGCTTGGCGTCGATTGGGCCAGTAGAACCGGTGGAGGTGCCCGGTGTTTCCAGGTTGCGTCGGACTTCGAGGTCCACAGCTGGCCAGCACTCCAATGTTCATCATCTCCCTAGGTCGGCAGTGGTTTCCCCGCGTTCTGTGGTGGCCCTGTCGGCCCCAGGGTCCAATGGGGTGTGGGCGGTGTTTAGGCCATGGGTGTAGTCCTGTCGGGAATCGTCGGGGCGCCGATTTACTCTGGGAGGGTGGATTGTAGCAGATTGATTCCACCTGCTGCCGGGCGGCTCCTTTAAAAGAGAGGGATTCTGGCCACTCAGTAACAAGAACTCAGCTGGGGTGTCGCATCTTCCGCTTGAGCGTTGTTCGGCTCCGGAACGGGTACTGGGCGTGTAATTGCGCGCAGTAAGTATGTAGTTTCCTGGTGTAGTGGCAGTGGGGGTTTTGTTTTAACATACCGGCAGTTCTGCAGGGATCTGGTCCTGCCTGGGGGAACACGGGTCGCTTGCTCGTCTCAGGTGGTGGTACAGGGAGACGCAGGTATGTGGGTGCTTGTGGGTGTGTCTGTGTGTGCGTGCATGTGCGTGTGGTGCAGCCTGTGTTGAGTTGTGCTTTTCGCAGAGCGGACTGATTGGCTGATCATCGGAGCCTGCTGTTCTGTCTCCGTCGGTTCCTCCTGCTGCGTTGGGGGGCTGACGTGTGACGCAGCCAGGGACGCTGGCACGGAGGATTGGAGCGCAGGAGCTGCAGCAGCGGCTGGCATTGGCGCCGTGGGAGGTACCCGCTGCCCGGCTGGCGGTGAGTGTTGGCACCCTCAGACGGACCGGAGAGCAGGAGCTCGCTGCTCCGGAAAAAGAACGTGCTGCGGGGCCGACNAGGTGCGTTCGAGATGAGCCAGTTCTGCGCAGAATCGATCAGCGGTGATCGGCGCCCATTGCATGCCGGTTAGATTTCTGTCCGACTTGACGCCGACTTGCTCTGATGTCATGCCTACGTAGGCAACGATAACCTCGTGAGATCAAGGCGGACGCAGACTTTGGAGCAAGGCGCTGCAGTTGCTCTCCACCGGCTGCAAAACCGAGGGCATGACGGGAAACGCCTGGCTCTCACCTGATCTCACATCTGATTGGTTCACGTTTTGATCCAAACATCCTGTTGCAAAATGCGAAATGTTATTTGTTTAAATATATATTGTAAATTCATGCCACGTTGATGATGTCAACTATAAAGGCCACAATGAGAAATGTGATTTGTTTCAAAGAGTTTTCAGTAGGAACTGTTTCCATTTTCTATAAAGTTCTAATAAAACTACTGTCTGATTTTTATAATCAGATCATTTAGTACAGAGCAGTATCTTGTTTATTTTCTTTGACTGATATGATCTCTCTAGATATATGTCTATTATTTAGTTTGCTTTAGTGTTGATACTTTATATTGTTCACTCTTGAATTTATTTTGAAATACTTTGAACTTCAAAATAAAGATTTTGGAAAAAACGGAAAGTCATCTGCAATTACGGACATTAACGCGATATCTTCAGACATATCATCACCTACGAGCTACATTTAGGAAAATCTGTCCGACTTAAAAGCAGACTTTTAGCCGCTCCCCCTGCTGCGTCCGCCTGCTCTCGTCTGTTTTCCAGGCGAGGCGCAGTGCATCTCGAACAAGCCCAACAACAATAGAACAGAACGTAACATCACATATTCTCGCGATATCTAGCTGGCTGTGTTGCATTTACTGGTCAAACCAAAAGTCGAACAAAATACAACCCGTTTCTGACTGATAGAAAACTTAACTGCCTTACAATATGCAACTTTTTCATATTTTTAAATCATTTCCTTGAGCCACTATGTGCTAATCTGACCCTTTACAGAGTTAATGAAAAGTCACTTAGCCCCATCTGGTGATTGGATCCGGAATACCAAGATTGCAAGATCTCCGTCGCTGTCACGGTGTCCAGGAAGTCACGTGTCTCATAAGGGTTAGGCTAACCCAAAGTGGCTAGCTATTATGCTAACACTGGAGTGTTTTTAGCTCATCATTCCTGCTTTTTTCAATCTCTCCCTGCTTGAACACAGCTGATTTATTTGAAGGAGTAAATAACCGCTCCTGTAGAAAACTATGAAGGCTGAGGAGACATTTCAACAGGTAGATTTAGCAGTTTCTAAGCAAGAACTATGGGCTATTTTATTTAATGCAGTGATTTAAAACGGACACCAGAGGGAGCCCAAAACAAGCAAAACTGCATATTATCACTTTAAACCCTGAAAAGACTGAATGTCTGATTGTTGCCCCTGATAGGATGGTCCCTCTGATCAGTCAACATATTGGACATTTAAGTTCTGCTGTAAAGTCAAACCTGAGGAATCTGGGTGTTATTTTCGACCAATCAATGTCTCTTGAAGGTCACTCAAAACAGCTGGTCAGAAACTGTTTTTTATCATCTGAGAAAAATTTCCAAACTGAGAAAGTTGGTGTCAAAACCTGAACTGGAAATGGTTCTTCATGCTTTGATCTCCTCCCGTCTAGATTACTGTAACACACTTTTCACATGTTTGAACCAAAAA
>SSNR01000075.1:2446637-2464244 GCA_006937965.1 Callopanchax toddi
AAATCTGAATGAAAATATGTCGCATTTTTGAAAAATATCCCATTATGTTTATCCAGTCGTCTTCAGATTATATAACAAACTGCACTTATTGGAGCATTAATTGTGATTTCTGAGACTTAGGAATCCTGCAGGGACACTTGTGCGTAATGCGCTGGATGCGCTGCGCAGCTCAGCCAGCAGGCAGACTCCGGATGAATGGGAGAGAGTTTTTAGAGATTTCTAGATAATGACTGGACGATCGATCAGCTGAAAGATTCATTAGAGCATCCTATGGATCAACTGGGTCCAGTATTAGATCAACAGAACCATCGGAACCAGTAAAACCCGGTGTCACCGGCCGTTCTCGGGTTTCAACCAGCGATTATTTTATCCAGCAGGTTGACTGTTTGATAGGATGAACAACATGACGTGTCTTCTCCTTTGGATGAAATTAAATGTTGTCATTAAACGTTTCTCTTAGATCTTCACGATCTCTCTGTCAGACTGACAGCAGGCGCGCTGCAGCGTCTCTCGGAGCACTTCCGTGTTCGTAATTCGTCACATTTCACCATCTAATAAAACATTTTTCCGTCCATCCACTTCATCACAAGCACCTCGAGTTTCAGCCTCTGGAAAAATTACGCTTCCTAAACCTCTCCGTTGTGACGATTTACTGTTAAAAGCCACAAACCCACCGGTTTATGCATATGCAATTATTCATGAGGTACTTAGCATTGACCGTATATGGCAGAATGTGAGTGTGTAGGAGGAGGGTTCTGACCCAAAAACAGCTGAGCACAGTTCTAGGTCTGAGAGCGATTTATAAAGCAGGATTGCGTGGATCTGTGCGTCCGCAGGGTTTTATAAATCGGAAATGGAATTTGCGTACCTGAAATTGTTTGGCTGAGCTTAAGCAAGTTTTAGTACGGATTCTACGCAAAGTTTTATAAATGAGCACCCAGAACTTTAGATGGATCTGGGCCCAATATTTTTTTTACCTGGGACCTACCTTCCTGTCTGCCTACTGACTAACCAACCGACCACTAGAGGGTTTTGCTGTCCGCCGTCAGTGTTCCTCCAGACAACGATCTCCTGAATGTCCTTAGTCCATGTACCGGTCTGCCTCTGTCCATCTAGCAGTCCTCTCCTTCTTGAGGATTCAGGTATACCTTAACTCTTTTATCTTTGACGGGACTCATGTTTCAAATTTCCTCATTGTGCCACAGCCAGGCCTTCATATTTTATTTGATTTCATAGTGTAAGTGTGGAAGTAAACTAAAGTCTTTGTTTTGGTTTCTTCTAAATGGTTGTTTACTAGAAAGCATCTGTAGATTTTACATACACAAAACCAAACAGGGAGGGATGAAAGCTGTATAGCCACAACATACCATGCTCGGATAGCTAAAGCAGCAACAGTCCTATTTTCTGCTAAGGCTTCTCATGCATATGTGTGTGAAAACATTGTCCTCTTAGGCAGGGGACAAAACAGAGGAAGTGCCGGGAGCGAAACCTTTCCTTTCTTTTCAGAATGTCTAAGTGATTATGACAGGATGTGATATGATTGTAGCACTAGTTATTTGCATTTTACTGTGGTGAAATGAACTCATTTCATGGTCTGCTGGGCGGTTCGGCGACAGCTCAAATAAGTGAGAATTGCCACTTGGCTGTCGTTTGGTTGTCCAAGGCAGGGAGCAGCATGGAGAAGAGGGACATGGAGAAATGTGAAAATCAGGTCTCAATAATGCCTGACCACGGTGCACATCAGCAGTAAGACATTTGCATATTGCTTTCCTTCACACATAGTCAAAAAGACAGATAATTTCCTGAAACATTTAGCCTGCAGGAAAAAAGAACTGGTGAACTCAGGCAGGACTCCTTCAACCCAATAAGTCAAGGTGACCTTCAGCTGCTACTGTAAACACGCATATTATTAAACAATACTGATTTAAAACAGGCCAGATTACTGAACACTGAAGATGCATTAATAGATATTATTTCGAGAAACAGGTTAATTGACACATTTTAGGAAATTGTTTTATACAGAGTGTTCTTTTTATCTACAGGTTGAGACGAGTAGACAAAATGTCAAATAGAGGTCTGCAGGTGTTCATGTAGCAGGTTTTAGTGAGTCAGTTCTCTCAAACAGTTTTAACTACAAGTGAAAATGACCTGATTCCCTAAGTCTCAGACTGACACATCCAAACCTGGACAGACACATCAAAACCCAGACCGACACATCCAAACCCGGACCGACACATCCAAGCCCGGACCGACACATCCAAGCCCGGACCGACACATCCAAGCCCGGACCGACACATCNCTACTCGAGTGTCTGTCAGCAACTAACTGGTTAGAAAATAACTTCCTCCAGTTTTGGGCTTCCGGTGTAATGGAGGTGCGTGAGTACTGCAGATACACGACAAAAAGGGGGTTTCTTTCGATGACTTTACTTCTTCCAGCAACAGGTAAGTTACAATGAAGGAATAATCGAAGCAGCATGAAACTCTGTTGTGTTCAGTCTCTAGCTCTGGCACAGACAACATTTATCGGTGTCCATGCGGCGAGCTGCGTGAGACGAGACAACAGGTGCGTTCGAGATGAGCCAGTTCTGCGCAGAATCGATCAGCGGTGATCGGCGCCCATTGCATGCCGGTTAGATTTCTGTCCGACTTGACGCCGACTTGCTCTGATGTCATGCCTACGTAGGCAACGATAACCTCGTGAGATCAAGGCGGACGCAGACTTTGGAGCAAGGCGCTGCAGTTGCTCTCCACCGGCTGCAAAACCGAGGGCATGACGGGAAACGCCTGGCTCTCACCTGATCTCACATCTGATTGGTTCACGTTTTGATCCAAACATCCTGTTGCAAAATGCGAAATGTTATTTGTTTAAATATATATTGTAAATTCATGCCACGTTGATGATGTCAACTATAAAGGCCACAATGAGAAATGTGATTTGTTTCAAAGAGTTTTCAGTAGGAACTGTTTCCATTTTCTATAAAGTTCTAATAAAACTACTGTCTGATTTTTATAATCAGATCATTTAGTACAGAGCAGTATCTTGTTTATTTTCTTTGACTGATATGATCTCTCTAGATATATGTCTATTATTTAGTTTGCTTTAGTGTTGATACTTTATATTGTTCACTCTTGAATTTATTTTGAAATACTTTGAACTTCAAAATAAAGATTTTGGAAAAAACGGAAAGTCATCTGCAATTACGGACATTAACGCGATATCTTCAGACATATCATCACCTACGAGCTACATTTAGGAAAATCTGTCCGACTTAAAAGCAGACTTTTAGCCGCTCCCCCTGCTGCGTCCGCCTGCTCTCGTCTGTTTTCCAGGCGAGGCGCAGTGCATCTCGAACAAGCCCAACAACAATAGAACAGAACGTAACATCACATATTCTCGCGATATCTAGCTGGCTGTGTTGCATTTACTGGTCAAACCAAAAGTCGAACAAAATACAACCCGTTTCTGACTGATAGAAAACTTAACTGCCTTACAATATGCAACTTTTTCATATTTTTAAATCATTTCCTTGAGCCACTATGTGCTAATCTGACCCTTTACAGAGTTAATGAAAAGTCACTTAGCCCCATCTGGTGATTGGATCCGGAATACCAAGATTGCAAGATCTCCGTCGCTGTCACGGTGTCCAGGAAGTCACGTGTCTCATAAGGGTTAGGCTAACCCAAAGTGGCTAGCTATTATGCTAACACTGGAGTGTTTTTAGCTCATCATTCCTGCTTTTTTCAATCTCTCCCTGCTTGAACACAGCTGATTTATTTGAAGGAGTAAATAACCGCTCCTGTAGAAAACTATGAAGGCTGAGGAGACATTTCAACAGGTAGATTTAGCAGTTTCTAAGCAAGAACTATGGGCTATTTTATTTAATGCAGTGATTTAAAACGGACACCAGAGGGAGCCCAAAACAAGCAAAACTGCATATTATCACTTTAAACCCTGAAAAGACTGAATGTCTGATTGTTGCCCCTGATAGGATGGTCCCTCTGATCAGTCAACATATTGGACATTTAAGTTCTGCTGTAAAGTCAAACCTGAGGAATCTGGGTGTTATTTTCGACCAATCAATGTCTCTTGAAGGTCACTCAAAACAGCTGGTCAGAAACTGTTTTTTATCATCTGAGAAAAATTTCCAAACTGAGAAAGTTGGTGTCAAAACCTGAACTGGAAATGGTTCTTCATGCTTTGATCTCCTCCCGTCTAGATTACTGTAACACACTTTTCACATGTTTGAACCAAAAAGCCCTTTATGGCCTTCAGCTGGTCCAGAACTCTGCAGCGAGGCTCCTCACTGGAGCAAACAGGAAAGATGACATCACTCCTATTCTGAAGTCTCTGCACTGGTTACCTGTTAAATGTAGAGTTCATTTTAAAATCCTGACTCTAACTTTCAGGGCCCTACATGGTCAAGCTCCTCTTTATGTTACTGAACTGATAAAGCCGTACGCTCCAACCCGAGCTCTCAGGTCCACAGACCAGAATCTCCTAACAGTTCCAAGGACCAGATTTAAAAGTCGAGGTGATCGCTCCTTCCAGTCTGTTGCACTGTGACTTTGGAATGACCTTCCTTTAGTTTTACGCTGTATAGACAGTCTGGACTCCTTTAAAAAGCAGTTGAAGACCCAAATATTTAAAACTGCTTTTAAATAACTCTTTTATGTTCTCTTGTTGTTGTTTAACGATTTTGATTTTTAATGATATTTTGTTTGTTTTATTGATTTTATTTGATTTTTTTGAGCAGAAAGAAGGTGAGAGACACATTAGGTGAAATGTTTCTACTTCAATTGAAATTGTTTACTTGCATTGTTTTTCTGTTTGCTCCAGTGAGGAGCCTTGCTGCAGAGTTCTGGACCAACTGAAGGCCATAAAGGGCTTTTTGATTCACGTGGAAACATGTGACAAAGCGTGTTACAGTAATCTAGATGAGAGGAAATAAATTAACAGGTTTAAAATCTTTCTAAAAACAAGAGATTAAATTTTTTATCCAAATAAGACTACTATTTTTAAAACCCAGCCCAAGTTTATTAGGACTGCTAAAGTGAACTCTGCACCATTCTACAAGCCACAGTGGACAACTTCACCCTTTCTGTGTCCTTGGACCAGACTTGCCACAACCAGAGTGACCAGATCACCAGAGGTCAAGTCCCTTGACTGCTTGAGAACGACTTTCTCTAGGCAGTTTACAACCGTGATCTGGTCAAGGTAAACCTGGGCTTTTGTTAAAACCTGGTATCATATTGTTGACGATTCAGAGATAATCAATCATCTATAGTAATTAATAAATTAAACTGTCAAGTTAATTTTATTAATTGTGGGCTGCATGTTAGTGCAGTTGTTAACACTGTTGCCTCGCAGCAAGAAGGTTGCAGGTTCAAATCCTGGCTGGGGCCTTACTGCGTGGAGTTAGTATGTTCTTCCCATGCATGTGTGGGTTTCCTAGGCACTCCATTTCCCCCCACAGATCACAGCATGCCCCCCCAAAGATCACAGCATGCCCTATTGGTTACAATCCAGGACTCCCTTGTAAAAGAGATTCTGAATCTCAATGGGACTTTCCTGGTTAAATTTAAAGGTTAATAAACCCCAAACTTTACACGTTTCCAAGAAACACCCATTAGACCTTTCATAATCACTTTGATAAATACTTTGTGTGTTTTATTTTGTTAATCATTACGGTAGTTAAAATTTACAATAATAAAACTGATTTATATAAAGCAAAATTTGTCTTTGTGTCAAATTGATATTTTAATTTGATAAATATTAGCATTTAGTTTGATTACTCTAATATCATATAATATTATGCTAAAGGACACTGGTCCAGGTCCAATGTGTGGATGCAGTCCAGAACTTTAGATGGATCTGGGCCCAATATTTTTTTTACCTGGGACCTACCTTCCTGTCTGCCTACTGACTAACCAACCGACCACTAGAGGGTTTTGCTGTCCGCCGTCAGTGTTCCTCCAGACAACGATCTCCTGAATGTCCTTAGTCCATGTACCGGTCTGCCTCTGTCCATCTAGCAGTCCTCTCCTTCTTGAGGATTCAGGTATACCTTAACTCTTTTATCTTTGACGGGACTCATGTTTCAAATTTCCTCATTGTGCCACAGCCAGGCCTTCATATTTTATTTGATTTCATAGTGTAAGTGTGGAAGTAAACTAAAGTCTTTGTTTTGGTTTCTTCTAAATGGTTGTTTACTAGAAAGCATCTGTAGATTTTACATACACAAAACCAAACAGGGAGGGATGAAAGCTGTATAGCCACAACATACCATGCTCGGATAGCTAAAGCAGCAACAGTCCTATTTTCTGCTAAGGCTTCTCATGCATATGTGTGTGAAAACATTGTCCTCTTAGGCAGGGGACAAAACAGAGGAAGTGCCGGGAGCGAAACCTTTCCTTTCTTTTCAGAATGTCTAAGTGATTATGACAGGATGTGATATGATTGTAGCACTAGTTATTTGCATTTTACTGTGGTGAAATGAACTCATTTCATGGTCTGCTGGGCGGTTCGGCGACAGCTCAAATAAGTGAGAATTGCCACTTGGCTGTCGTTTGGTTGTCCAAGGCAGGGAGCAGCATGGAGAAGAGGGACATGGAGAAATGTGAAAATCAGGTCTCAATAATGCCTGACCACGGTGCACATCAGCAGTAAGACATTTGCATATTGCTTTCCTTCACACATAGTCAAAAAGACAGATAATTTCCTGAAACATTTAGCCTGCAGGAAAAAAGAACTGGTGAACTCAGGCAGGACTCCTTCAACCCAATAAGTCAAGGTGACCTTCAGCTGCTACTGTAAACACGCATATTATTAAACAATACTGATTTAAAACAGGCCAGATTACTGAACACTGAAGATGCATTAATAGATATTATTTCGAGAAACAGGTTAATTGACACATTTTAGGAAATTGTTTTATACAGAGTGTTCTTTTTATCTACAGGTTGAGACGAGTAGACAAAATGTCAAATAGAGGTCTGCAGGTGTTCATGTAGCAGGTTTTAGTGAGTCAGTTCTCTCAAACAGTTTTAACTACAAGTGAAAATGACCTGATTCCCTAAGTCTCAGACTGACACATCCAAACCCGGACCGACACATCCAAGCCCGGACCGACACATCCAAGCCCGGACCGACACATCCAAGCCCGGACCGACACATCCAAGCCCGGACCGACACATCCAAGCCCGGACCGACACATCAACGCCCTGACCGACACATCAGCGCCCGGACCGACACATCAGCGCCCGGACCGACACATCAGCGCCCGGACCGACACATCAGCGCCCGGACCGACACATCAACAGTGTTGGGCAAGTTTCTTCAAAACTGTAATGCATTATGCACAGTGTGAGAAGGACTGGTCTAGGGCAACCTCTGGTTCAGGGAGGCCGTACTAGTTGACACTTTTTAAGTGCACTAGTTAATTAGTTGACCGTTTTTGGCTGCACTAGTGAGGCCAAAATAGCGTCAACTAGTTAACATGCTGACTTTTTAGGCTGTATTAGTTAACTTGTTGACACTTTATAGGTGCACTAGTCAACTAGTGCACATTTTGAACGGTCTCTAGCTAACTAGTAGGTATAATTTGAATTAACTAGTTAACATGTAATGTTTTTAGTGCTTACTTGTTAACATGTATGACAAAGTCATCGTCTAGTTCAGTCCAGGAGTCAACTAGTGCATAAAAAAGCCTACTAGTAGGGGATTTTGGCCTACTAGTGCAGTTTTTTGGCTGACTAGTGTGGTTTTAGCTTCAACTAATTGCCCAAAAGTGTGACTAGTTGGCAGAAAATTCTAACTAGCAAGAATTTTTCTCAACTAGTACATTGTTTTTCTGAACTAGTTGTGGCAAATTTCGAACTAGTCAAGTGTAGTTGCAAACTAGTTAACCGAAATGTCACTTGATATCAAGGATATGTAATAAATGCTCAAAAGGCTTGCCATACCGTTCAGTATCTTGCCCAAGGATGCTTCAATAAAAGGCCGGGCCGGGGTTTGAGCCCACGCTCTCTGACATGGGAGGAGATCTCTCTTGCCACTGTGCCACGGTCAACCCCAACTATAAACTAACTATAAATCTAACTATATACTATAGTTGGATACTAACACACTAACCCATGTTGTGTTGCTAAGGTATTTGTATCTTTAATAAGGTTTCCTTTTGTATACTAACTTCCTAATTACCATTTTATTCTCATTGCTGGCCTCACCAGAGCTTACTGTTTGTAAATGTCCTGTATTTATAGAGCGCTTTGCAGTGTTATACTCTCCAAAGTACTTTACAACACTACAGCCATTCACCCATTGTGTATTTGACGTGTAGTTATATTTTCTGTGCATATGCTGAGCCTAACATGAAGATTTTCCCACTGTGAGATCACTGAAGTCTATTCATTCATCAACTCCCCATTTATACATTTGTATAGGCCAACTTGTAACACAGTAGTTCACCCAAAAGTGGATTTATTAACTGTGAATAAAACAAGAACAAATGTAATTACTCTTATAGTGAAATAGTACAGAAATCATATTTGATAAACACTCCCACATCTCTTATGTGGCAATTCAAGTGTTTAATGCATTCCAGTGTTACGAATTAGCCAACATTGTGTCTCCTAGCAAATAAAGTTATAGATTATTCCTTAAAGTTGAACCCATTCATCAACTATTGGTAATGTCCTCACAAAAAATATATATTTTTATATGTCATGACACCTTTAACCTAACATTATTAATAATTTGACAGATTTTTGTTTGCAATGAACTTTATTAACATTATTGAACAGACATTAATAAACAGCCTATCTTCAGCCAAGTTCTCTAGCAATTTGAGGTCCCACACAAACTTCAACAATAATGTTTTTGACCTCTTCCAGTAAAGATTTTACACTTTGATTTAAATGTTCCCACTGGCCAACATGAGTTCTGCCTGAAGCCTCGTCTGGCCTTCTTCCTGGCAGACGGTTATCAGGATCTGCAAAACAGTTTAAATGATCCAATAATAACGTTTGAAGCTACAAACAATTCACAAGTTGTACGGAGCCCCGGAAGGGTCAGGTAGGGAAATAAATTTCAGGTCGGAAGAATCCGTTCCCTCAGTTTACAAAACCGTGCGCACGGATTTTATTCCGTTCCCTCGGTTTACCAAACCGTGCGCACGGATTCCTGATACGTTCCCTCAGTTTACCAAACCGTGCGCACAGATCGCATCACGACTCCAGCAGCTTTGTGTTCGGCATCTCTGCTTCCCAGGGCGCTGTGTAATGTACTCTAAATGCTGCAAGGTGAGTCCCGTTTTGCTTTGTTAATGTCCGAGTGTATGCATTAAAGTGCCCATGACATCGGTTTCCATGTTTTCTGACTTATCTATCATGTTGCAACGTTGAGTTCTCACCTTAAACCTGCCAGAAAGAGCAAAAAACAGCGTTCATCTGTCTCCTAGTACAGCTAGTGAGAAGCTCTTCAAGATTTCAGACCCAGGTTTCAAACAGTTTTTTTCACTCCAGCCCGCTATGAGGTCATAGTGATCCGGACTTGCTTACGTATATGGTAAATTCTCCGCCCACATGCACGTTCACGACAACTGGAGCGAGGCAGTGCCGCCGCCATTGCCCATAGACCGTGTAGTGTTTAGTTTCACTTTCGTTTCTCTTTCACGCGACGGCACTGCCCCCTGCTGCAGCAGAAGTGTCAGGCTGCCAAATAAGGAGAAACCCAGCAGAACCGGAAGGCGGCGCTTTCTTCTGATCTCTGAGTTGCTCGTTAGGAAATAATTACAGCGTATTTTGAGTTATAATGGTGCAACGCTAATCTAGAGGCATCAAAGATTACACCTGTTTAATATAAAGTGATTTAAATATGGAGTCACAGGCACTTTAAGTTGTATTATCGTGGGCGCTTAGTGGCAAAAATGAACTGTGTTAGATGTTTTTTCACTCAAACACAGTCTTCTGTTTGAAGAGGCTAGCCATGCTACTCCGTTAGCAGTGTTGCCACAGTTACTTTGAAAAAGTAATCTGACTACTGATTACTCCCTTAAAAAGTAACATAGTTACTTTACTGACTACTTGACTTTAAAAGTAACTAAGTTAGATTACTAGTTACTTTTTAAGTTACTTTATTAGTGACATTCAGCTGCCGATCACTCCTCCTCCTGCCTCAACATTAAAATAACCTCCAGTTTTACTAAAACTCTTTATTAGAAGTGAATTTTAACAGCAAGTCAACAAAATGAATCTCCTGACTTTAAAGTTGAACTTCCAAACTAGTCCCTGAAAAAAATTCTTGTTTTTTATGAAATATAAATTAAAGACAGCCTTTCTTGACCTGACATTTAACACTTTTATGGCAAAACTACCTTTTATAAAATAACTTGTTTATTACTGTAACTATTAAATTACTTTTAACATGTTTTATTAACATCAGAACATTTTAATGAACATTATAACAAACCTTAATGATATCATCTTTATCTGACACTAACTCTAAATCCTGACTGTATTTATTCCAGATAGAAAACGATCAACTCTCTCCTCCGTAGTTGTTTGGGTTGATGCAGCTGGTTTTTACAGGATTTACCTGAAATCCAGGTCAACCCTAACCCTACCTGACCCCCTTTTTCTAAATATACTTTTTGGAAAAAGTTTTGTTTGACAACTAAATCTCATCTTTTAGAAAGATTTATTTATTCATTTCCATCCATCCATTTTCTGTAGCCGCTTAATCCTCCACAGAGGGTCGCGGGGGAGCTGGTGCCTATCTCCAGCGGTCAGGGGGCGAGAGGCGGGGGACACCCTGGACGGGTCGCCAGTCCATCGCAGGGCCACACAGAGACGAACGAGACAAACAACCACACACCCACTCACACCTAAGGACAATTTACCAGCCCAATTAGCCTGACAGTCATGTCTTTGGACTGTGGGAGGAAACCGGAGTACCCGGAGGAAACCCACGCACGCACGGGGAGAACATGCAAACTCCACGCAGAGAGGCCGCAGAGCCGGGACGCGAACCCACGACCTCCTTGCTGCGAGGCAACAGTGCTAACCAACTGCGCCACCATGCAGCCTATTTATTCATTTATTTTAAAAAATCTAAAAAAAAACCCTTGAATTTAAAGTAAAGTAAAATGCACAACTATGACTAAAATGAATAATCTAGCTCCTGTTATCAGCACCGCGGTGAAGCTTTGAGGTGGAGGCTTTTAGGACCATGAGGAGCTAACATCAGCTCGTGTTTCTGCTGCTGCTTTGTTTACCGACTGCTGTGTCTGTCTGAAGGATGCTCCATCAAAACGTCTCTTTAGTTGCTGGTGAAGGTTCTCAGTCATCCAGGTCATGATGATAATCCAACAAAGGGCTGGCGCAGCTTCATTACAGCTTTTTGGAGCTACGGCTGCATTCAGGCTGCTAGTGCCAGTCTGTCAGACAGACAGTCAGCTGTTCCTGCTCGGGTCGTTCTCCGTTTGTTCTCAGTCTCACACTCCTTAATAAAGTCTAGACCCCGAAGATAAAACAAAGCTGTTGTATCAGAGGAGTTCACAAAAATAATGCCCGGATGTTCAGGTAAATAGGCCACTTTATCACAGGTCACATGACTCCTCCTCCAGCTGGAGTGACTCAGCTGTGCATGTGTTGAAAACGTGACTCCACCTCATGCTGGGAACGTGACACAACGTCGCTCACAGAAATGCAGGAAGAAAATAAATATTTTAGGGAAATGGACAAAGATAGTAACGCACAGTGGCTCGAAAAAAATAACTTTAATCAGATTACTGGATTGGAAATAGTAGCGCGTTAGATTACTCGTTATTGAAAAATGACGTAATTTTAGAGTAACGCGCTACTTAGTAACGCGTTACTGGCAACACTGTCCGTTAGCCACTTTGGTGTCCTGTCTATAGATATATTTTGAGGCTTTGACATAATTTCTGCTTGTGCATGCTAATGAACCATGTTAACTTAGCACACCATAACTCTGGTTTAACTAAAATAACTGCTTGTTCAATAACCCATTCCGCGGGTAACAGGAAAACCTCTTTTATGCAACGTGCGACATGTTTCCATAGCACCCAGGATGTTTACTTCCAGTATGGTGGCCTATTTAGGACAATAGCATGTTGGTCAACTCAAAGTATCAATGGCGCTGGGTCAGCTGATCTACAATTATTTTCTAACAGTAAAGAAAAGCAGTTACTGTGTTTTATTTTCATATGGGAAGATGCAGATCAAATTTATCAGCAATGGGGACATGAAGCACACACTTTGTCAGCCAAATAGCATAAATACAGTCCTCTTATCTTGTGTCTATGATTTATGTATCTTCTCCCTTTTGAATATTTTATTATAAAATATAGATTTTACTGTGTAGTTACTACAGCATAACGTCAAAAAAACTCTTATTTTGGTCTTAATTAATATATTGTAGCGTTATAAAACCTGGAGTTTATTCTACACCTTCCGTAAGAACACTAGTTGAGTTTTGCTAGTTTTATCCAAAGGGTGACCTTTGACACTATCACTCTTTTAGTGTCTGAATGGGAATATTTCTCTAGGTTCTTTGAAAGAGTACAGTGAATTGAAATACCTTATTAATAATGTGAAGCTGAGACCAGATAAAATTGAACAATTATTTAATTTGAAAAACCTAAGAACACAGACAGATAAGACAGTTTGAAAGTTTGATGTAAACACAATTAATATTCTTAAACATGTTGAGGATGTTAAAGATGGGTTAATTGTGAGTTTTAACGAACCGTAGCATATGTTTTAATGACTAGGGAAGTTAGTTAATTTAGTTAACCTAGTTGTGACTTTAAGAGTCATTTAGGGCTAATTTGAGTTGTTATGGAATTTAGTTTTGGCTTAATTTAGTTTGGAAGAATTAAGCTTTATCAAAGCAAACCTCTCGATCAGAAAGTGGTGTTCGCTCACTGAAAGGTGGACGTTCCTAGATCTGACAGGCGTTGGTTTCTCCACGAGCTGAGGCTGGAGTCCCCAGACTCGGAGTGGTGGTCCTGGAAGGCGTGGCCGCCGAGGACCTCGCCGGACAGTCCGTGGATACGTCCCGGTCAGCAAGGGAGGCATTTCAGCAGGCATGCTGAAGTCATTTCTGATCAGTCCCCGTAGTGAGGGAGAGACTGAGAGGCCTTTGTTCAAAGCTGATAAGGGTTCAGCTAAGATAGCAGCATAGCAGCTCAGGCTGCATTCAGGCTGTAGCTCAGACCAAGACTGCGTCAAGACTAGCAAGACAAGACTGGCTTGTACCGGAACTGAATATTAGCTTTGAGAAGAGTTATCTTAAATTTAACCAATCAGAAGATATTAAGTGTACTAATCAAAACTGAGTTAGTGGAGTTGTGGGTGGCTCTGATTGGATAAGGGAACTGTGGGGAGTTACCAATTCACATATGACTTCCGCCCGTTAAACTCACATTATAATGGTATAAAATGCATGAAATAGCAGAGAAGCATTATAACACTTTGTGTGTGTGAGAGAGCAAATGCCCTTGGAGCAGGAACACTACAGGCGACTGTTCTGTAAACAAGAGATTACAGTTGGAACACCAGTCTGTGGTGTTAAAGAAGAGACTTCTTTACAGAGAGTGTTTTATTAGACCAGTTAGTGTCCAGTTAAGGTCATCTGGGAGATGGACACCTGAAAGTGGACAGTAGGACATCTGTAGGAATCTTGATTCAGGTTAACCATAATCCATGAGTGATTGTATTCCAAGTTATTGGGAAAAAGATGGATTATTGTTGTGACGGTCAACAGAGGTCAAAGGTCAGAGGATATAGCCTATTTGGTGAGGCTACAATATGATTTTCTCTTGTTTTAAACAGGTGCAGACCTCCTTGTTTCCCAGAAGATACTCGTCTGATTTATCGAGCCAGAGACCACAAATGTAAAGAAGACCAGCGTCCTACACTTGTGGCTGTGTGTTGGAGGTTCTAAACAACTACTGTACATCTCCTACCCTGAGGAGTTCTCTGATATCCTAGATGCCAACATGTGGGTGATGGACATACATAATATAATGTACAGTTCAAAGTTTTAAGTAAGCACCAATTAAAATGGTTGCAAATGTCATCACAAACCTCATAGCATAGAGAAAAACATTTTCAACATATTCATTTAGTCACATTTTCAACTAACAAATAGTAAATTGTTCATTCCAATATATTAAGTGATAAGTTAAATGGCAGCTGTTGTAAAAACTGTCATGAAGTTTTCTTTGTTTGGTTCAAACATATGTTTATCATGTAAGTGCCACTTTGACTGAAATTGAAAAATAAATCTTGTTAAAGAGGTGAAATGTCAGGCAATGGGCAGTCTTCAGTTCATAGATCGATAAGTAATCTCTTTTATGTTGATGTCAGTTCAACCCTCTGCCTTTAGACCAGGGGTGTCAATCAGAAGTGTTTTTTTTCTGTTATTGTTTGATTAAAAAGTACATACCGGTATTTTTGATACAACTTTTCCAATAATTTGGATGTTGTTATATTATTTATATTGGATGTTATTATATAAAATATGTGGTGGTTTTATAAAATGTACTCAATTTGATTTTTGCCAAAATTGCTAAATGCACTTTGTGACGATGAGCTGCCGTCACTTCATGCATTGTATTTTAGCACAACATAATTGAGTGCGTGTGAGTTAAGTAAAAGACAGTAAATTATTGAAACATGTCTGTTTATTTAATTAATATGTTGGTCTTGGGTAACTGGCTTCATCAGCATCTGTGGAGAAGAAAATGATTGATTTTAGTGTTCCTGATTTAAGATGATGATCTGCTAATTGATAAATTGTATCCACTTACCTTTTGTCTTGTTTCTCTCTGCCAGGAGGTGTAACAAACAAATCAGTCCTCAGGGGTTTGCACACCTTTTATTGGTTCCAGGAGGGAGAAACCAATTGAGGACTAGGAAGAGGGGTGTTTAGTGGAAGAAGGCAAAATAATTGTAGTTTGTTTTGGGTCTTATTGATGTTAGATCCAAATGTGTATTCAGGTAATGGGTTTGCCTAATTGGTAGCAGGTGTATCATTTTGGTCAGGTTGACATGCAAGTAACGTCATGTAGAGGTGTGTGGTGAAGCTGCAGCAAAATAAATGGAGAAAACCCTCTACTTCTGGAATCCCTTTTGTCCCTCCACGTCAAACTACACGTTTGCCTCCAAGACCACTCGGTCAAGCTAACACACTTACAGTATATTGATATGCTGTAGTTTGTTTAAAGAAATAGATAATACTTTGGAGACACTATTTTGTGTTATGCAAATATTTTGCTTACATTTTCTGAAATATATTTACCAATATTTTTGTATTTGGCGTTCATTTGTCATCTTCTAAGGAGTTTTAAAAAATTATATTGTATTAACAGAAAATGTATCAAATATAGGGTATTTGCAATGTTGTTCCTACATACGTTCACATGGAAAGGCAACAAATAACCTGAACTTCTATAATCTTTTATGTTTGCTGATATTTATTTTACATTTGGCTTTCTAGCTTTGTTTTATTTTTATTTATGTTGAGTACATTGTTTTAAAAATACAGTTTTACCTAGTTATGTACAATAAAACAGTATAACATTTCCTCAAAAGTCAGCTGTGAAGAACACGGTCAAAAAGCCCTACAAAGCTGTTTTATTGATGTATTTGTTTCAAAATCTTTTTTCAGATGCCACAATTCTTAATAAACAATATTCCTATGAAGCTGTAAACAATTGCAACATTTGATGAATGACATATTTAATTTGAGACTATTTCAAAAACCTCATTCATGCAAAAATATGAAGACCAAAGAAATTGATTTAAGTTGGCTACCAGAGTTCTCTTCTCACAACAGTTTGCAAATGTTATTTTGCTATTGACCTGTTGCTTGTTCTTATTAAAAATAAAATGCTAAAATAATTACTGCATTTGTCAGTTATTTCACAATAGGCAACTATGCAAATCACTCAGGATTTACTATCATAATTTTGATCAAATAATGTCATTTATACCTTTTATTTGAAAAACTGTTCTTAGAGGAATAAAACCCAAATTGGACTAATAACAGGAATGGACAAGTATGATATTATGCTTTAATAATGTGCATATAATAAACAGTATAATTACAAAAAGAGAAATTAGTGATTAGTGGACAAACCAAGAATCTGTGGTTTGAACATGCAGCATTTAGAGTACATTACACAGCGCCCTGGGAAGCAGTGATGCCGAGCACAGCTGCTGGAGTCGTGATGCAATCTGTGTGCACTGTTTGGTAAACCGAGGGAACGGATTAAGAATCCGTGCGCACGGTTTGGTAAACTGAGGGAACGGATTCTTCCGACCTGAAATTTATTTCCCTACCTGACCCTTCCGGGGCTCTGTAGGTTTGTTTAAAAATTAGGAAAAGAATAAAATATTGACCACAAAGACATAACAAATTCATCCCTCAGGGAGCATTACATCAAAAACAAAGTTTAGGAGTGCGATCTCCCCCTTTTTTATTCTGGCTCCCAAACCCATTGCCTCTTCAATGCTTTTCAGGTCAGGAGGTCAAAGATCTGATGAAAAAGACAGAAAAACAATAACAAACTACATCATATAAATATATAGGTTTTATTTCTGTGTGTGTCTGTGGACACACAGGCATACATAGAGACAGATAAGATGTGTGTGAGTGAGCACATAAACATGTAACTGCTGACACTTTTACCCGCTTGTCACTCAAATTCAGGGTCCTTAGCTTTAAATTTTGTTTTTAATTTGAGGACAAGTAAGGATTTTGCCAAAGGAATAGTCTTTCAGTGTCTCTTCTTTCTGTCATCAGACATACAGTGTCTGAAAGCAAAGAGTAAAGAGGGAATATGTAATATAATTAAAGCAGCACTCTGGATTATTTCATCAGGAGAGCAGTTTTTGAATCTAGCGTCCAAAGGCTCCTCCTCAAAACATCTCGACACGCGCGTCCGGTCACGTGTGCGCGCGTGCACACGGCGCATATACTTCGGGCATAAAGTGTACAGCTCAGTGTGTAGGGTTTAATCACTGACAGTTCACAATCTTATTCCAACAATACTACGAGGGTCTGAAGAGCCCTCTCTGTCCCTGCTGCTTCTGATATTAGCTCTGTTAGCAGAGAGCTGCTGCTGGACTCTGAAGCTGAACTTGACTCGGCCCTGGATGAACTTTCTGACCAAAATAAACGCATAATCCTGTCAAGCCTTGCCATTCTGTGAGGTGAAAGGTTTAAAAATAAAAATAAATCCATCTTTAGCTGGAGAATGGGTAGGTTTTTAGTAGAAATGAGCTGTGAGGCTGAGACGCAAACAGAGAAACACACGGAGCGTCCTGTACGACAGCGCCCCCTACTGGTACAGGTTTGGTCGATGCGCGTGCATGTTGAGAGAATGCAGACATTTGAATTTCATTGGCTAAAAAATGTCGGCGGCAAGAAATAATGGAAAGGGGTCTCTAGGAGGAAGGAGGGTCTTCATCAGAATGACAGATGTTGTGGAACTCAACCCATAGATCATAGTTTAGACCTGAAATATCATTTAAAACATTTAGAAAACTTTGATACAGAGAAAAATGCTCCAGA